>JAHRHZ010000268.1:9392842-9476533 GCA_024137785.1 Ginglymostoma cirratum
TTTCAGGCCTAGACCCTTTAGGCCCGAAACGTCAAGCTTTCCTGCTCCTATGATGCTGCTTGGCCTGCTGTGTTCATCCAGCTCCACACCTTGTTATCTCGGATTCTCCAGCATCTGCAGTACCTATTATCTCTTGTGCACATTCTTTGTTAGTTCTACCCAATTAGTCCCACTCCTCTGCCCTTGCCCTACAGCCCTGGAGATTTTTTTTTCCTTTTCAAGTATGTACCCAATTATCTTTTTGAAACTTACTGCTGAATCTGTTTGCACCATCTGTGCATTCCAGTGCATGCACTCAATGAACTAGACTCCACTCATTGATGACTTTGTCCATCTTTTTAATTATCTTCCTTGTGTAGGTAGTGTTAAATCACACGGGAACTGTACCGCTGCTCAAGTGTATTGTCTCAACTGAGGCAGATTATTGTATTAGGTGAGGACACATTGTGTAGACTGCACCTTTCTTGGTTAGATGCCCTCATGCATTTTCCAACAGGTAGCAGAGAGCAGTTGGTTGCAAGTGAGTAAATCTTTGATTTTAAACATTTCTTTTCTAAAATCTGTCCCACTCCTCCTGACCCCAGCTCCATGACGCTGAACCTATCGTATGATCCTTAGATTGGCTTGGATGAGAGTGACTGATTCACCACTAACAGACCAAAGACTTTCTTGCTGCATATTACAATGTGGTGCATCAACAGCCAGACCACAATCAAACACCCAAAGTGTGAAATAGCCAGTACCAAATCGCAGCCCGTTTAGTTAAAACACTAACAAATGTTAGTTTTCCCTTGATGTTCAGTGGAAACAATACCAATCAGCTTATGCATTCATGTCCAAAACCAATTTCATCCCATTCTACTTTATTCTTTTCCTCCAGGCCATGCACCATGTGTGCCAGGAAGTGTGCCTCCCATTCCACTGGGTCCATTGATCTTTCCTTGAGCCAGCTGCTAGAATAGACATAAAAACCTCGGGCCAATTAGCATCTGATTATCAGTCTTGCACAATGGGAATGCTATTTGATTCTTACTTGGCACTGTCCCATTGTGATATTAGTGAGATTGGAAACTAAGTGTGAGATTAAGTCATCTTCCATTTATCTCATGTTTATAACATGGCAAAGTCCTATTAAATTAATCTGAAACAGCTCTTTTTGAATTGCTGATCATTACCTCATCCAAGACACTGAAATTTTGTCTTAAAATGTGAGCTGCTAAAGAAGGAAAACTAGGAAAGTCTCTGTATGAGTAGCTGACCTAATGTTATTCTCTTGCCATTTCCATGAAACATTCTTCTTTTCCAAAGATCAATCTAACTCCTTGTTGAATGCCTGAATTGAATGTTGTTCTACCACACTATCAGTCAGTGTACCCCAGACCCTAACCATTCGCTGCGTTGAAATGTTTCCCTGATATCATCTATGCTTCTTTTCCTAATGACTTTAAATCTGTGCCCTCTCATTCACACTCCCTTCATAAGTAAGAATAGTTTCTCCCTACTTACTCTGTCCAGAGCTCTTTTGATTTTGAATATTTCAATAGATTTGATCTCAACCTTCGAATAAAGCCAAAATAAAACCAAATTCCAGCAGATGCTGGAAATCTGAAACAGACACCGAGAATGTTGGAAAAACTCAGCAGATCTGGCCACATCTGTGAAGAGAGAAATTTGTAAACATTTTGAGTCCAATATGATTCTTCTTCAGAAGTGATGATGCTGCCAGACCTGCTGAGTTTCACCAATGTTCTTTTTGTTTATCTCGGCTCTCAACCTTCTCTTTTCCAAGGAGAATAGTCCTAACTTCTCCTAGCGATCTTCATAACTGGAAGTCCTCATCCCCAGAACCATTTCTGTAAACTTCCTCTGCTTTCTCTTCAAATTCCTCACATCTTTCCTAAAGTGTGGTGCACAGAACTGTACACAATACACATGTTGAGAGTGAACTGGTATCTTACATAAGTTCAGCATAACCTCATTGCTCTTGCATTCTACACTCTATTAATAAATCTAGGATGCTGCATACTTTAATAACTGCCTTCTCACTCCTGCCATCTTTAATGCACAAACACACTGAGGTGCCTCTGCTCATAGGCTACTTTTGGCATTGTACCTTTTATTTTATATTGTCTGCCAATGTTCTTCCTACAAAACATGTCATCTCACACTTCTGTGCACTGAACTTCATCTGTCAGCTATATGCTCACTCCACCAACTATAAATAGCTTGGATTTCCTACTGACTTTACAGAACTGACATACTGATGGCCCATTTCTGTGTCCTTCTAACTTTATAATAACTGTTCAAGGCACACATTGTTGGCAATAAAGTCATCTTCATTTTATACTGATAGCAATATGTAGACAGTGGAGTTTGAGTGAAGAATTGTTGAATCTGTTACTGAAATCCATGTTGTTAACTTACTATGGCTACTTCTGTTCTCAAGATCATCAGATCAAAAGAGGTGAGGAAGTTAATTTGGGCCAGTTTACTTTCATACACCAGAAAGAATTAAATAAACAATTTTAGATCCACCATCACAACAGCGTGCAGTCTTTTGACGAACTCTTAGGATGTTGTGTTCATTGGGTAAAGTGATAATTGCTTTTGTCTGAAGATGAGTTTAGAATTTGAACCTGTGCCCACTTATCCAACTTTTATAGGAACAGAAATGGGTTCCACCATTTTTCAACCAAAGGGATCACATCCATCACCTCCCTCCATATATTTTCATATCCTTCCTGAACAACTCTGAGGATGCCAACAGCTACACTAACATCTAATTTAAGATAATAACATGGTTCATTTATGCTGGAAGCAATATACATTTATACACAGGGACCCATTCTCTGCAAACAAAATGATTATGATCTAGTCTTATGCCTTTTTTGAATTATGCTGGAGCTTGAGGAGCCTATTTTTCACCAGTGCATTCTCGGTGGCAACACCTCAGTTTAACAGAATTGACTTGCCAATTAATCAGCAACCTTTTATCGTGTAGAATAAATTGTCATGGTTGGGTGAAATTTAGGTTTCTTCCGTTGGGCCTGGTGAGTGCAAGACAAAAAGCTTCAGCAACCTGTCTCACTTTTCAGCAATGTTCAAATTAACACGCGCAAAGTTGACTCCTGTTTGGCTTCCAATGTTGTCATAACTGCAACGTTGCAAAGTACAGGGGTAAGTTTATCAGACCATGCTTGTTACACTCACTTCACCCTTGAGATAATAGGGGTTGGGACACCAGAGCTAGGCATTGTAATTTGACATGCGGTGCCTCCTGTTTTATCTGGACAGCATTGAAAGTCATAACTTTTGTAGAATCCTTGCTGCTTCTGTCACAATTCATATACGGTTGAAATTTTCTAGGGTTTCATTTACCAAAAATACTCTTAATTCATAAATTTTTTCGACAAAAGGAATTACAGCAATATTTCAATTTAAATATTAGAATATTACAAGATGATTCAACATGTCTCAGGACAACATTTTCCATTTCATTTGAAAGTAACATGCTTAATATTTACAAAATATATTCTATGTCAGGTATGCAGCCTGAGGGCAAAATATTTCAAATTGGAAATTACAAAATTTGCAATAAATACAAAGTTGTCTATAAAATATTTTTCACTCTGAGGTACATCAGTAGATTTTCAATACACTTGATTTACAACATATATTCTTTTTAAGGCACTCAGCCCAAAGTGTCTGACTGTTGCCATTGCCTCAGTGAACTGTAGCTGAAAGGCCTTCGACAATGATGTTTCCCCATGGTGTCTCTGCAGTGCCCGCCCCAAGCTTTAGTCACTTTCTCAGCATATAGTCTGGACCCTGGAATGTGCCAGTCTACAACAGTTGATTAAGGTCACCTCTTTATACCGGAAGATCAGCAAGTTTCAGGCAGACCATAGGGCATCTTTAACCAAGCTGATGGTCTTCCAAATGCAGTTGATGTTTGTTTTGTCGTATGTTTCTGTGAAAAGGTGCACAGATCATAGGAGCAGGAAAGCTTGATGTTTCGGGCCTAGACCCTTCATCAGAAATGGGGGAGAGGAAGAGGGTTCTGAAATGTCATCTGAGGAATGGGAGGGGGAGTTGAAATGGTTCGCGACTGGGAGGTGCAGTTGTTTGTTGCGAACTGAGCGCTGTCGTCTGAGGAATGGGAGGGGGAAAAAGAAACCTGTCCTTCCTCTCACCTATCCCCTCCTCCCACCTCAAGCCCCACCCCCATCTCCTATCTACTAACCTCATCCCGCCCCCTTCACCTGTCCGTCCTCCCTGGACTGACCTATCTCCTCCCTACCCCCCCACCTACACTCACCTTTACTGGCTCCATCCCCGCCTCTTTGACTTGTTTGCCTCCTCTCCACCTATCCTCTCCTCTATCCATCTTCTATCCGCCTCCCCCTCTCTCCCTATTTATTTCAGAACCCTCTTCCCTTCCCCCATTTCTGATGAAGGGTCTAGGCCCGAAACGTCAAGTTTTCCTGCTCCTATGATGCTGCTTGGCCTGCTGTGTTCATCCAGCCCCGCATCTGTCTCCAGACCTTGTTTGCAAAGGCACATTCCGCAAGGAGGTGGACAACAGTTTTGTTTCCGCTTCTTCCGAATGTGGCTATTGGGTGGTGTAAGGATGGCACGTGACAAGAATGTAAGTCAATGTTGGTGATCTACTTTGCTATTAACTTTAACCCCATAAAGACTTAGTTCAACATTACTGCAAATACACATGCCGCTACACTTAACCGTACACCACTTGCATATATGCAACAATTGGAAATCCGTTACATGCACAAGTGGTCAACATCCAAATCACAAACATTCTGTTCTATTAATGAAAATGCTGGAAAAATACTTTTGCTTTACAAATTGACTGCATATTGCAGCTCCATCAACAAAAGAGGATGTCCAAGGCAAGTGCAGAAATGATTCTCTTTTGTATTAGTTATTTCCTTGTTGTTCTGAATGACAACCTGAGTGCCAAAAAGGTATTGCATTACCCTGTGCTTATCATTCATAATGTGTGTCCCTGTTTAGGCTGATGTGCAGTTTGCTCCATGGCAGTTTCCGTTCTTAAGAGGAAAACAGGAAGTTGGAACATCTTAGTGTGCTGGCATACAGTTTATATCATAATCATATTGAAAATCATTGTGATCAATGCTGAGTGGACTGGACAGACCCATTAGCTCCTATCCACGCAGATAGAGAATATTGGTAGAAGATAAAAGTAAATTTCAGATAGATGCACATTAGGAGGTTGTTAATTTATGATTTGATTGAAACTGTTTCAGATTCATTTTCTTAATATAAAGCGCAAACGTTTAAGATTCAAGGAGTAATTTGTGATATTGCTCAAACTGTAGTAATAAGATCTAAAATGTCATGGCAGTCAGGTTGCAGGTTTTTATGTTCATTATGAAAGAAGTCTAGAATCAGATATGGTTAAAAGAAATCCAATGAAGGAGACAGTAAAATTCCTGCTCCTATGATGCTGCTTGACCTGCTGTGTTCATCCAGCCCCATGCTTGTTATCTCGGATTCTCCAGCATCTGCAGTACCTTTTATCTCAGTAAAATTAAACCAGCAGTTATGCAAGATTTGTAAAATGTATATGCTGAATATATACCCTGTCTTTATTCATGTATAAGAAGACATACAATTATTTCTAATGCTAGACAGTATGACAAAGTAAAATAAATAATTGCGTTTAGAACATCATTTGATTTCTTCAGGAGAACAGTGACTGCTATGTGGATACACACTAAGTGACTGGTTTTAACAGTGAATGATCTATTCACTTTTTTGGAGCTTATGAGAGAAATATTGTCCACAATATCAAGAACATTCATTGTTCTCTTTTAAATAATGGCACAGGAATCTTAATGTACACTTGAACAAGAACCTGAAATCTGAACTTATTTCTCTGAAAATGTTCTGAAGCACTTTCTCAGTACTGCACTGGAGCATCAACATAAAGTATGAGCCATGTCCTGCCCTGAACCTCAACCAACAAGCCCACCACAATATTCTGACTTAAAAGTAATTGTATAACCCAGCTTTAATTAATACTTGAAACCAGTAGAGAAGTACATGTAAGTTTCAGTGCTAAGCTCCACGTCCAGCTGATGACTCATTCTATAAACGTATAAACGTGCATTCTGTTGCACCTTTGTGAAATACAGAAAGAAAGCTTTTTTTTTGATTTTAGTATTTCACTGAAGATCGTGCAGATTTAGTTGGATTAGAATTTGAAATGAAACCCATCACAAGTTGCTTTGTTCAGAGATCCTCAGATGCTTTAAAAAAATTGCAGCTCCACGGAGCAATTTACAATTTTATTGAATGGATTTATTATGATATAGAGTCTTGCTTCAGGCACAATATTACTAAAAATTAAGTTTTGAACACAAATTTAACTGGAATATTTGCAATATTTACCAGCACTAAAGTAAAGTATGCTGTTACAAATGATGCTCTAACTCAGCTTTAATGTAATATAGAAGTTGTTGCTTTCCTTGGAATGTGAACTGTTGACAATTTAGAGGGATGTTGCAAGTATTGTAAGCCTTCTGAGTCTATCGGCTTCCCATCACAGCTCACTGCTATAATGATATCTTGAAATTATCATGTTAAGTTTACAAAAATTCAACTTTCATCTTGGCTGAAATACTGACCTTTTCCTTTGATTGTGCTGCCACAATAATAATAATGATTATTTTTGCTTATTTTTGGGAATCAGTTTTGTAAAGATGAGTAGTCATTAGCATATTGTATTGATATTTAAATTATTGGTTGGAAAAAACAAATTAAGAATATTTCTTTAAGGGTAAAATACAAACATGTTCATAGGAGCTGGCCTCCTGCTGAGAGAGAGCTAGCTAGTCAGCCTCTGTATTCTCTTCCTCTTTAGCCTTCCTATTTTGAAGTTTCCCTGATTATGCACAGGTGTGACATTGCATGGGTCCACATAGGATTCTATGAGACAGTCAATGAATTTGCATCCTCAAGGACAGATGCGGCATGTAAGTTAGGGAGTATGAAATTAAATATCGTCATCCCTCCTGTTGGTTCTCTTGCCACTTGCTGCAAACCGAGTCTAGCAGCTAAGCATTTGAGGACTCTGCCAGCTCAGTAGTGGTGCTGTTCGTGATGGACGTTGAAGTAGATTCTGTCACCCTAGTGGTTCCTCGAAATAATGTTCACCATGGAGGAGTGCTGATTAGCTAAGGGAGGGTGGTATGTCATAATCAGGTTTTCTTGCCCAATTTTATCCTGATGCCATGAGTCTCCAAGGAGTCTAGAGTTAAGGTTGATATCTCACAAAGTGATTACCTGCCGACTATATACCACGGTGATGCCACCTCTGATAATGATGGATTGATGCAAGGATGGTGTTGTCTGAGACATTGTAATTGCCATCCCAATTTTGCAATACTCCAAAATATCAGTGAGATGGACTTTCCAGGATCAACAGGATGGATTTTCTGGTGTAATTTCTGGTGCCTTGATTGATGACAGGTGGTCTGTCCATTTTCATTCCGCATTTTATTTTGTGGTTCTACAAGGCCACTTCAAATCAGCTTCATTGCTGTGAGTCTGGAGTCACAAAAAAGCATGTAAAGTCAGCAGTTTCCTTTCCTAAAGGACATTAGTGTACCTGAGAAATACCCAATGATTTCATCATTAGACTTTCAGTTCTAGATCTTTGTTGTTAAATTAAAATGGGACCATTTGATGGGATTCAAACACAGGGTTTCCATACAATTAGCTAGGTCTCTGGATTACTAATCTCACAACAATGCCAATATGCCATCACCTCTTCTCATTGCCTTTAAAGGCAAACCACATTGAATTAACTTGTTTCAATTTTGCATGAGGCAGCAGAGAATTTTGATGATGTACTGTAGATGGATATCCAACAGGTGTATAATAAAATGACAATAGAACTACTGAGCAAAGTTGAAGTGCATGAGATAGGGCAGCATGGACACAATGTTAGTCAACTGTGTTTTTGGATTAGAGAATTGTATACCGTGGTGTTCCCAAAGGTCAGTCTTTGGACCACTGCTTATCTTGATCTATTTACTGTTGACACAAAACTAGACTGTATTATGTTCCCTCAGTATGTTGGTGAACTTCAAGAGGACATAAGAAGGCTGAAGACATTGGTGAGCACATGGCAAATTAAATTTAATGTTGAGGAGTGTGGACTGATAGATGAAGAAGAATGAGGAGAGGCAGTATGAAATAAAGGGTACAATTACATAGGAACAGGACTAGGCCAGATAGTCCGTCCAGCCTGTTTCACCATTCGATGAGATCATGGTTGATTTGCAGCCTAACTGCATATATTTGCTTTCGATCCATATCTATTGATATGCCTGCTTAACAAATGGCCAATTAGTCAAAATTCTCCCATTACTGTTGTCTCCCGTTTTATGAATCGGAACTTCAGGATCATCATTCACACTCTTCCTGAGCCCATTGACATGTTTTCTGTTTTTCACTGCAAGAGAGACTGAGGAGCCTTTGCAGCCCTCAATGTTACCACCTACTGAGAAAGGAAGAGCCAAGCCATTAAATTAATCCCTTTTATAGAATAATTCTTACAATGGAGAAGGAAATTTTTTGGTGTAGCACCAGTACTTCTGTCTCAATTCTGAGTAATAAGAAAGGTTTTGCTTGCACTTAAATTATTGTTTGAAGTAGTTATAGAACCAGAGAAACTGAGCCCGAAAGGACACTATTCTTCCCACTCTATTTGTGTAAACTCTTTGCTGAAGCTAACCTATTAGTCCCAATAGTCCTACAATTTTCTCCTTTTGTTAATATATTCACTTCCTCTTTGAACCTTGATGAATCTGCTTCCAAAACCATTTCAGGAAGTGCATTCTAGATCATAATAACCTACTGAATAACAATAATTTTTCAGCTTGCCCCTGCTCTTTTGACAATGAATCTGTGACCTCTGATTACCGATCTTAAAGTTGAAATAGTTGAAACGGTTTCTCTTTTATCAACACTCTTCGCAGTTTTGAATGTTTTTATTTTGTTGGAAACTCCTAGGGAATTGTACCTGTAAAGCTCATTTCTACAGCTAAATCCAGCTCCTTAGACCACTTGGCAGTATTACTGGAATGGTTTGTAGCTGGTCTTTGAGTCTGCTTTTAGGATAAGGGAATATCAGTGGTGGTATTAGTGTCCAGGAGCTGGCTTGTAGACTTGTTTTATTTTCTCTTGGAATCTGAACCAATATTAAAGCAGCTTTGCTATTACTTGCAGTCACATTATTAATCCCAGGAGATATTGGAAATGAATGATGGCCTGTATGTTTGTTCATCTCATTAATATGGAGTACAAGCTCGCATACCTTGACAAATCTATGTTTAAAGCTGCTCTGAGGATTCCCAAACTGAATGAATAAACGCGAGTGGAAAATAAGGAAGAGATGGAAGTAATATTTTTGGTGGTTAAAATTGTGAATAAGGGAATGTCACAATAGATTCAAGTTAAAACATAAATGCCTTAATAAGTTTAATAAATGACACAATACATTTTTTTAAATGAAGGAAGTGCAGTGTACCCTGTGCATCTTCATTCATTAGTTTCCAGAAGAGATTTGTTGTGATATGTTTACTTATGCCAACAACATATAGTGGAAGGATATTGAAGCTTTGTATTTAAGTAATTGTCAAATAAATGCTCTTTTGGTAGAGTTTGTCTGCAAAAGACACATAGTCTTATGGTATGCAAAGTACACAGACCGTTTCTACAAGGTGAAGCAGCAAAAGAGAGAAAGGACCAAACCAATTCATCATTTGTAATCTGGGAACAGATGCAGAGAGGCTAAGAAATCAAGCTAGATGTAGTGCATATTCACAGCCAAATATATCTTCAGCTTTTTATGTTCTATACGCTTGAGGTAGTTATTCAGATCCTGCAACATACATCTTTTTAAAGAAGGTTCATGGGAAATGGCAGATTATTCTAAATTCTGGAATATGGAACTGTTGACAAAGAAACAATAAGATGTAGCCATGATGGCTACCTGAGTTGGTGAACCGTTGGATAACTGAGACAAGGGTAGTGTTGACTGCCACTCTATGTTGAGTTCTTTAGCCTTAACTGGAGCAGCAGTGTGTGCATCCTATGACCATTCCCTGTTAATTGAGTGGGCCTATCATATTTTCTAGTTTATGCCTGAAAGGGAGACTTGTGAATTATTTCCTCAGTGGATGATTAGCAAAAATCCAGACAGATCACATAACTGGGACAACTGCAGATCATCTGCCAAAGTTAATGCCAGGTGATTGAGGGAGATCCCAGGAAAGTCACTACCATAAGGTGATGAAACAGATACATTAATTTAAAATATCTTTTCAGTTCAACATACAGATTTGAAATGGCTTTTGCAAGTTCTTATTTCTTTGAGGAACCCTACTTGATTACATTTAAAGGTCACCATGTTCACTCATGAGACATAATCTAGTGTGTGGCTGGCTGTGAAGAAGAATTGAGAGGCTATATAGAATCAATCAAAGGTCTTTCAAAAAAGCCTTGCTGCTTTTTGTGATTTGCTCTATTTTAAAGGGAATGTTTGAAATGTCTCCTGGAAGCATGGTCTGCATAACAGATTACCTTTTTTTGGCCCATGGCATGTCAATTTCAAGCAGAAGGTAAGTCAACATCATTATCATGTCCTTATCATCTTCAAAAGACCAGTAATAAATTTTTTGCTGGTTTTAAGGAATACACCACAATGAGGTTTTGCCAACTGACACTTTCCTCAAAATGCATGCATATGTCAGAGCAATGGTTCTGAATATTCTATGTATGGGCCCCAGAACCAGGACTTGCATTGATCCCAATCCACAGGACCTTGACAAATTATGATAGGTAGCAAAGACTTTCATCAGTATTTCCATAATAATTATTTCAAGCTTCAGTGATCAATCTGGAGGCAAACCAGTGAAAATAGGGTTTTTCAATACTTATGTTCATTACTGGTATGCGTTCCTATGCTGGGTGAGGTACCACATAACTGCAATATCAAACAGTTAGAATTCAGTTTTGACACGGTGCAGGATTTCATTGGAACATTGGAAAGTTCCTCCTGCTCTGATAAATTTGCTTTGCAATCTCCCAGTAGATGTTGCAGTAAGTGTTGAGGTAATATAGCAGTTAAGCCTAAATATCTGTTTTATATTCCTCAGCCACTGAAATATACTGCAATATCTAGAATATTATTCAAAATAGGACTAATAGCTAAGGAGAGGTTAATAATCAGCCTTATTATTCTTAAAAGCAATCACCTTTATAATAAAAATATTTAACTTATTTCCTTGAATTGGTTGTGGCAGCAACCAAGATGAATTATTGCACTATGATCGCTGAGCTAGTGGCTTGAGTACAAAGGCTGATATATCAGAGCAGTACTGTACTTAAATGACAAAGGTATGGTCTTTTTATGAAACATTAAACCAAGGCTTGACTTGTTCTCTCTGGTGGATGTAAAAGATTCCTTGGCACTATTTGTAGGTTGCTGAGTGAGCTGATGGGACCAGTGACCTCCCATAATGCACGTGCAATTTATTGTTTACCAAGACAGGCTAACTTAACGCTTTCAGCCTTTTAGAAAATCACTTCAATGCCTGATCCATTAGTGTTTTTCCTATCTTTCATCAAATCTTTACAATTTTAATATCTGCTTGTTTGGGGAAAAGAATCCATTGATGAAATATAATCTCTTCCATATACATTCCATATTAAAACAGAAACCTGAAACACATATAATGCACCAGTAACCTGTTTAATATGTCTGTGAAAAGCTCATTGGTTTGCATTTCATTTAATCCCTGTGCTGCTCTGGAAGGAGATGAAGGCAGAAATGTTGTGAGGGGTGGTGACCTTGCCTGGTGCTGATAATGTTCTTCCTATACTGGCTGAAGATATTTCTGCAGTGAATGACAAAGCTCGTGAAATCAGTTGACCTTAGCCACTGTCATGGAGAGATAAAATTGGTGGCAAAATGACAGTTGCAGGCAGTCTTGCTGTTATGGAAGCTGATCCTTCATATTAATTTCTTCCCTCAGGTTATATATAAACATTCAAAAATAGTTGCCTGTTCTGTCATTCAAAAGATCAGAGCTGATCTGTTTGTGTTTTGAATGCTACGTTCCCATCTACTTCCAAAAACCTTTGATTCCGTTGCCTGAAGACAATCTGTGTATTTCTGCTTAAAAACATTCAATGACTTCACCTCCTCTGTGATCTGAGGTAGAAAGTTCCAAAGTCAATCAATGGTCTGAAAGAAAGAAACATCTCCCCTAATCTGTGTCCTAAAAGGCAACCTACTCATTCTAAGTATCAATATAATAGAGTTCCTCTGAATCATCTTCAATGCATTTACATCCTTCCTTAAAATACTGAGGCTAAGAGTGCAGACCACATTCAAAATATGGTTTCAGCAATGCCAATATAACTGAAGCATAACATCCTTTTACATTCAATTTGTCTTGCAATCAAGTATTGCATCACATTAGCCTTCTTGGTTATTAGTTGTACCTGAATGATAAATTTTGTGACGCTTGCACCAGACTACCTAGATCCATCTGCACATCAACATTTCTCTGTTGTTCTCCATTAAATTAAAACTATCTTCCTTTTATTCTTCCTGCCAAAGTGAACTCCCTCCCATACTTCACAATCCCTGCATTATACGCCATCTGCCAGAGTTTTACCCAATCACTCTATACATCTATATCCATCTGCAAAATCCTTATGTCTTCTTCACAACGTACCCTCCTTCTGTATTTAGCTACCATGCCTTTGTTCTCCTTACCTCAGTCATAGATTTAAACAGTATAATGTTGAGGCCCCAGTACAGGCTCCTGTGGGACTCCACTTGTTATATGCTGTCAATTGGATGAGGATCCACTTATGCTTATTCTGTTTTCCACCAGCCAGCCAACCTTCTATCCATGATAACATGTTACCCCATGTACCATTGATTTTTATTTTCTGCAACAAACTTTGAAGTAGTGCCTTATTAAATTGGGGTGGCATGGTGGCTCAGTGGTTAGCACTGCAGCGTCCCAGGTTCAATTCCAGCCCCAGGTGACTATCTGTGTGGAGTTTGCACATTCTCCCTGTGTCTGCGTGGGTTTCCTCTGGGTGCTCCAGTTTCCTCCCACAGTCCAAAGATGTGCAGGCTAGGTGGATTGGCCATGCTAAATTGCCCATAGTGTTCAGGGGTGCATGGGTTATAGGGAGATGGCTCTGGGTGGGATGTTCCAAGGGTCAGTGTGGACTTGTTGGGCCAAAGGGCCTGTTTCCACACTGTAGGAATTCTAATCCTAAATGCCATCTGAAAATTCATGTGCATTATATCTACAGGCTCCCTTTTCTTTACAATGCATGCTACTCCTTCAAAAACATCCAATAAATTAAGTAAACATGATGTCTCTTTCATGAAACCATATTGACTTTTCCTGATGGTCTTTAGTTTTTCGAAGTGCGTAGATATGTCTTCTTAAATGAATGATCCTAGTACCTTCCACATGACAGACATTATCAAGCTAACTGGCCAGTTGGTTCATGTTTTCTGCCTCCCTCCCTTCTTAATGAATGAGCTATGTTTATTGTTTTCCAGTCTGTTGAAACCTTTCTTGGATCTAGGGAACTTTGAAAAATTAACATCAAAATGTCTACTATCTCATTATCCACAGCCCTTAAGACCTGAGGATAAAGTCCATCAGGACCTGGGAACTTGTCATTACCACAGCTCCATCAGTTTGCTTCTTACTGCTTCACTAATGATTGTAATTTCACCAAATTCCTCCCTTCATTCCTGGGACCCTTATCCCCTTACTGGCATTGGAAGCATTCCAAAGGAGGTTCACTAGGTTGGTCCGAGGTATGGAGTGAATTTCATAAAAGGAGGTTGAGTATGTTGGGCCTGTACTCATTGGAGTTGAGAAGTGGCCTTACTTAAACAGATCATCTTTAGGGGGCTTGACAAGGTCGACGTGGAGAGGTTGCTTCTCCTCGTGGGGCAGTCTAGGGCCAGAGGAAATAATCTCAAGGAAGGGGTTCACCCATTTAAATCAGAGATGCGAAGGAACTTCCTCTCTCAGAGGATGATGAATCTGTGGAACTCTTTACTGTGGAAGACTGTAGATGCTCTAGTATTCAGTATATTCAAAGCTAAAGCAGACTTTAGAACAATAACAAATCAAGATTTAAGAGGAAAGGACAGGAAAATGGAGTTGAGGATTATCAGATCAGTCATGATCTCATTGAATGGTGGGCTGACTTAAAGGGCCAAATCGGTGGCTTCAGCTCCTATGTCTTAGGGTCTTCCTTCCATCTCCTAGTTTGCAGCAATTAGTTGACTTTATTTTATATCCTGTGTAAAGAAAACAGAAGCAAATTATTATTCATTTCATCTGTCATTTCCGTATGATCTACTAATAACTCCTTTCTCACTCTCTAGAGGACTGACACTCAATTTACTTATTCTTTTTGTGTTTAAATACCTGAAGAAACTCATTTTTCATTTTTACAGTTCTAGTTAGCTTCCTTTCATACTCCAATTAGTTCTTCCTTATTAATCTTTTAGTAAATTCTCTGCTGTGTTTTTTTCTTATATTCTGACCAAATATCTGACCTGACACTTATCATTGCGCAGTTTTCTGCTTTTTCATTGATTTCTAAAGAATTTCTTCAGTTAACCACAGATGTTGGATCCTCCCTCTAGAAGTGTTCTTTGCATTAGGAATTGATTTATTCTGAAACCCATGAATTGAATCATGGACTAATGCAGTCAGGATATTTTCAAAGTAACCCCTAACAATATCTTTAAATTGTTCTGCTAATTAAAATATAGCTCCACTGTATACATTAGGTGACTTGTCACTGTCAGAACTGGGCTGAGCATTTGTGTAGCTATACTTTCTCTGCATGTCTGCTCTTCTTCTATTTCATGTTCTGAGATTATCTTCTCATTATCAAATTGTGTTTGTGGAACCTTGCTGTGTGCTGATTAGCTGCCACATTTCCTACATTACATCCCTTCAAAAGAATTTGTAAATCACTTTGTTGAGATTATGAAAGTCCTTGCTTTATACTGAACTCATGTTACAGCTCTCTACATATTTGTAAGCCAGTGGTGGTTCAGACAGCACTCTTGCCTCGGTGTGAGAAAGTGAGAAAGTTCCACTCCCACTAGCTTTTGTGTACTTGTTCTGCTAATAAATGGTTAGGCATAACTGTGAATTCACTTGTCCTCTATATAGACACATACAGCCTATATTTGGGGAAGAATGAACCTGTAAATTTGTAACGTGTAGTTCTGCAAATAAACACTTGCAAAAGTATGGAAAGATTGGCTGCAGTTCAATGCTTCACCAAGTTGGCTTCCAGCTTGCAACTCTCTCGAGCACAGCAGTCTGGACTCACACTGCAGTTCAGTACTAACGAATGCTGCCCTGTCATAAGTACAATCTCAAAGCAATGTTAAACTGAGGTGCTATCTGTCCTCTCAGATATTATGATCCAGTGAGGGACTGTTAGCATTTAAAAAGAAATCTGATTACTTCATTTTAACCACTTGAACTGTACCACAAGTTTCCACTTCATTAAAAAACTAAATTTAATTCTTGATAAAAATAATGAAACAAATGATATTGGTTTACAGTTATGCAGGTTAAGTACTCAGGTCTATTACATTGTCCAAGAATTATTTTACAAAACACATCAATCTTCAAGTTATTTACTTCTGTGGAGACTATTCATAAGTATGCCCCATTCCTTTGAAGTATTTTTCTCAACACCAGTCATTCTCGGAGATAAATCTTTCACTTATCATTTCTTAATGGTGGCGGCCATTGTACCTTGTTCTGGTTACTTTTCAAAACTTCCAAGCTAATTCAGCTCGTTATTTTCTTTTGTAGTAAGATACTGAAAGACCCACTGAAGATCTCTGCACTCGCTTCAAAAGACGCAATCTTCCAGCTGTCCTTTCTTCATAAAATTCGGACTGAGCTTTAGCCTCACCTGCCTTCAATGCAGTTAATGATAAAGAATAATGAACCTTGGTCTTTCTCCATCCAGCAATTTCTGTGTGAATCCTTATTGACATTTTCAATAACATATATCCATTATATAAAGACATCTGTAGCTATGACCGAAAACAATCTATTTTCAAATACATCCGCTGTACCCGTTGTGGCTTCCTCTATATCGGGGAAACCAAGCGGAGGCTTGGGGACCGCTTTGCAGAACACCTGCGCTCAGTTCGCAACAAACAACTGCACCTTCCAGTCGCGAACCATTTCAACTCCCCCTCCCATTCCTTAGACAACATGTCCATCCTGGCCCTCCTGCAATGCCACAGTGATGCCACCCGAAGGCTGCAGGAACAGCAAATCATATTCAGCCCGGGGAACCTGCAGCCCAATGGTATCAATGTGGATTTCACAAGCTTCAAAATCTCCCCTCCCCCAACCGCATCCCAAAACCAGCCCAGCTCATCTCCACCTCCCTAACCCGTTTTTCCTCTCACCTATCCCCTCCTCCCACCTCAAGCCCCACCCCCATCTCCTATCTACTAACATCATCCCGCCCCCTTGACCTGTCCGTCCTCCCTGGACTGACCTATCTCCTCCCTACCACCCCACCTACACTCACCTTTACTGGCTCCATCCCCGCCTCTTCGACTTGTCTGCCTCCTCTCCACCTATCCTCTCCTCTATCCATCTTCTATCCGCCTTCCCCTCTCTCCCTATTTATTTCAGAGACCTCTTCCCCTCCCCCATTTCTGATGAAGGGTTTAGGCCCGAAACGTCAAGCTTTCCTGCTCCTATGATGCTGCCTGGCCTGTTGTGTTCATCCAGCCCCACACCTTGTTATCTCTATTTTCAAATCTGATCTCGAATGGTTCGGTAAATATAAACACACTACCCTTCTTTTAAAGAACTGTTTCATTATCCTCAAGGTCTCTTATTTATTCCTAGATCCTCCTGTCTATGTAATTGGATATTGGCTCTGTAATCCTTTTTATAATTCTACACTGATTTGGCTCTGCCAAATTAGCAGAAGTTCAGCAGGACATTTGATTTTCTTTTGATTTTACGAGTGCTTTCCCCATTAAATATCATTTTTTATTAGACCTACTGGTTAAATTGCTCCAATAAATGTCTTTGCTACTTGTTTATTGTGTTCAACGTAATTCAATTGAGAAGGATCATAGAATTCCAATCAACAGCAATCAAATGGTTGGGGTAATTTTGACAGAATCCAACTGGTCTTATTTATATAATTTATTCCATTAGGAAAATGTTATGGATGGGTTAAATTGCTTGGCTTTCCACAACTTATAATAGTAAGCCACATGATTAAAAAAGATTAGAAAGCATCAATATTTCGTAAATAAATATTTCCCTGCAAACTTCCACTTATTTCACTCCCAGTCGGTATTTTTAACTCTTGCCAATCTGTTTGTCTGCTTGATACATTTATTGAGTCCTGGTATGAATATAAGAATATCTGCAAAGTTGTTGGCAATGCAATTGTTGACCTTGGCACAAAAGTAGACTGCAGTCATTATGTCAATATTAACTATGAATGTGAATAGGCAATTAGCGCATCTTCATTCATTCAGAGTCATTCTCATTGGAGTCTGAATTGTTTTATGGATGATTCCTGGGTTTTCTGCCTCTTGGTCAAGCCCGCCAGAAGGGAACCCTGTGTGCATAATTGGTTATGAAACTGAAATGACTATGGTCAATCATAATCATGTGGCATCTTCATTCATTGCCACAGAAATGTTAAATATCTATATAAGATGTATGTGGCACTTTGTCCTACATGTCACACATATTGAACCCAAGGCAATGGAGACATTTTATATGAAGATGAACATTATAAGTTCAATAGGGAATCAATGCGTGTCAGAAGTGATATGTGAACAGGACATTGCACAAGATAAGATATGTCAGAAAAATTCTCAATGCTTTGATGTTTCCATAGGGTGTGCTTGAAGGATCATAACATGAGAGGTGATGTGGCAAGGAAACTTTAATGGGTGGGATAATATTGCAGAGGTAAAATAGGTAACCTTATTGGTGGACATGCTTAAGAGTTCTTTGATAACTTTTCCACCGAAAGAACCTGAAATAACTCTACAGAGGCAGGTATCCTGTCACCAAGTCATCCTTTACTGACACATGAACAATCCTTGACTTTATTACTGCCTCTTCAGAGTTAGCTAGCAGAGTGCTATCAGGACTAGACCAGTTTAACAGCCCTAATCAGGGAACTCATACCCTATGATGTCCAGCTGGCTGACCTCGTTACAATCACTACAGGACCAATATAAGAGTTTTTTGAAGTGAAACATTCACAGCTCAGTAGAGTTAGCACATTAACTGTTATTTGTCCTGGCATCCATGTCCCAAAAAACAACTTGGCACGTTAACAGCAATCTTAAATGTCATGAATTATGAAAGAAATGGTTCCATTATTTGTTGATTTTCAGTTATGACAGCTAACTGATGGTGTTACATTAGCATCAAGCTGGTGACCAGTCACATGGAGGAGGGTAACAGGACAGGATGCAGTAAAATTATCTCAATTTAAATAAGACATTTATTCGCTACAGAATAGTATGGAATTAGGATATCCTCATTTCTGATGTATGTGGATCTAAAAAATCTTTGAGTTCAATAAGCATCATCCATTGTAATTATATCATGGGCACTTGGAGGGAGAGCAACATAGTAATCCATGGGAAACGGATCTGAGATTAGGTCCTCCCAATGGTGTTTGCAGTAATGTACAACCTATTACATCAGTAAGTAGTTGCAGAGAAGCAATAAGTTACATCTTGTTCACTGTACACCTTCTACTGGTTAGACCAGAAGCTGACTACCATCATATGCACAAGATCTTGCAAACTGTAAAGAACCCATACTGTCAGAAGGTATAGATGGTAACATACACAACAAATTCAACAACAAATGTAACCCAGACAGATCGAGGAAGCATAGAAACAGGAGTAAGCCTTTAGCCTCTCAAACCCATTCTTTCATTCTACATTATAGCTCAACATCTATGTCATCATAATTTTCTCACAATATCCCAACAAGCTTTGATGTCTTTACTATCTAGACATCTATTTCTCCCTATCTTGAATATTTGAACATTGTTTTTTTTCTTTTTAAGAACATAAGAACATAAGAGCTAGGAGCAGGAGTCTGGCCCCTCGAGCCTGCCCCACCATTTAATAAGATCATGGCTGATCTCTGAGAGTCAGCTCCACTTACCTGCCCACTCACCATAACCCTTAATTTGGGAGTTCTACAAGAAATAGATTTTATTACTTCCCAACCAGCCAAAAGAATATGAGATAGCAAGAACTGCTGATGCTGGAGTCAGAGATAACAATGTGTGGAGCTGGAGGAACACAGCAGGCCAGGCAGCATCAGAGGAGCAAGAAGAAGGGTCCTGACCCGAAACGTCAGCTTTCCTGTTCCTCTGATGCTGCCTGGCCTGCTGTATTCCTCCAGCTCCACACTTTGTTATATTAGCCAAAATAATATACTGCCTTTTTCCCTTTCAGTTCAGTTGACTATTTCAAGGAACTGGAGAAAACAGTAGAAAATTGGGTCTTTTAAAATGAAATATTTATTATGTGTAAATCAATGCGATATTTTCCTTTGCACTGTTAAGGCAATTTAATTTCAAAGAAAAGAATCCATTTATACATTATTCATCACTATTATTCTGTAATACTCCTTACACAGTTAATTCTCATGATAATACTTGGAACAAAATACTGAACTGCAATGGAAGGAAATGGAAGAAGCTAATATTGCAGTATCTTTCTTGAATTAGTGCAATAATTATTAATAATATAAAGCTACTTACATAGCATGACTTGGTGTAAATAATGAAATGCAGTTGTTAAGATCTCTGTTAGATGTATTTTATAATCGACCTTTTTAGAGATGTTACTACATTCCTCTGGAGAAGATGGGTCTCAAACCCAGGTCTTATGGTTTAGAGATAGGGACACTACTGCTGCACCACAAGAGCCTCTGTTATATAGTACTGTAGGCGGCAACCCCGCTGCTAAGCCATCAGGATAGAATTCCATACACGTGAACAGGTCTTCACTCAGTGACCAGTAAGCTTTAAGAGTTTTGAGAAGGCAAGCAGGAACATTGTCTTCATGAATGCATTCAAAATGTTTCCGCAGTTCATCTGTACAATACCTAAGGGATTATTGTGGCTAATCTCGTAGCCACAGTCTCTTAGTTATGGCATGTGAGGTAGGAATTTCTGTGTCGATAGCAGTGCTCTTGAAATCATACTTCTATATTTTCTGTTCATAACACACTTTGCTGCAAATTTTTCTGTTTGTTTCTCCTGCAAACAGACTGTGATGGTTTGATCATATCGTGTGAAGCTTTTAAGGAGTGAAACTCCCACGTAAATGGGAGGCTGGTAATTGTGGGGTCACTTTGGAGTATGTTTATAGCACTAAGTAAGGTGGCACAGTAAATAGTGCAGATGGCAGCAGACAGTTGCAAAGGGACATTGATTGATTAAATGAGTTAGATCAGTGTGTTTTCTAAATGGCAAGAAGCTAGGAACTGTGGATAAGTGGGAGTTTAGGAGTCCTAGTGCAGAAATCATTCAAAGCTGGGGGGCAGGTGTAAAATTATGATAGAAAAAGGTTAATGCAATTCTAGTCTTCATCTCACAAGGGCTAGATTACAAATGTATGTGCAAGTTATGTGACAGTTGTACCCAGTTGCAGTTAGACCCCACTGCATCCAGTTGGGACACTTCACATCACAAAGAATATTGATGCAGGCAGATTCAGCGTAATGCTAGCAGAGCTACCAGGGTACATTAAGAGCAAGGGAACCAATATGAGTGTTTTTGAGTATAGATACAGCTCAGTTATGATTTAATTGAATGGTGGTACAGGATCAAGAGACTAAATGACCTTCTCCTGTACTAATGGGAGTATTCTCTACCCTTTTCATGAGTCTCCTCTATCCAAGTGCCAACCCAGGACAAGTGAACAACAATTTTCATAGACAAGGCCAATGTTACCATGAAGATTGAGCAAAGAGACTTCATCTAATTTTTCTGTCACCCTTTAGAAATTGCCAGCACTCTGCTTAACACTGCATCACAACAATAATGCAGGGACTGGAGCTCAGCATTATGCAAGACTAAAAATGTTAACTCAAATCTCCAAAGCTTCTCATGAAATGTCGCTGTATATCACAGGACACCACTTTGATACCTCCCAGGTATCTCTGTTCATATTTTCTAATCAACCTGATCAGAGACATTGCTACATACCTGCAGAGTAGGTGGGAGGTGAACTCAAGTCTCCTGCCTCTGAGATAGGGATTCTACTACAAGATCTTGTTATCTCTGTTCATAGCAATATCAGATTCCTGCTCCCATAGATGGCAATGTGAGATCGGAACAGGGACCAGTTAACATTGTTAGATTCAACAGAGCTCTGTCTTTTAGTTTTGTCTGATCTTAAAGCAACATTTACCCTCCCATAATGCTAATACTTTTTTTTTTGTTGTTGTGCACGTCCATAGATTCTTAGAAGTGTGAATAGGCCATTCATCCCCTTGAACTGGTTCTTTTAGATATTTATTCTTTTGTAGGCTGTGGCCATTTCTGGCTCAGCAGAATTTATTACCTGCTCCCAATTGAACTTTGCATACTTCAATTGCTGTAATCCATATAGTATCGGTAGACTCAAGTGATGTTAGGAAGGGAGTACCAGGATTTTGATCTAGTATCAGTGAGGGACTGATGATATAGTTCAAGTCACTGTGGTGTGTGGCTTGGAGAGAACTTGCAAGTGATGGTGTTTCTATGTATAACATGTCCTTACCCTTCTTAGAGATCATGGATTTGGAAAGAGCTGTCAAGTAAGTCAAAATTGATCTGTTCCTCAACTTGATTTACCTGTGTTTGCTCTATATCTTTTACATTATTGTCAAAAAAGTTTACTTATCTCAAATTTGAAAATTTATGTTAATCTAATCTCCACAACCTTTTGAGAAGGGAGTTCTAGATTTCAATTATACATTCATTTTAATAGTGTATAGTATATTTCTGTTAGATAAACCATGATTGTTTTAATGCTTTTGACATAAAATCAATAAATGATCACTAAATTTAATATCTTTTCAATTTTTAGTTCTCTTCCATTCTCAACACACCTCTTTCCTAAAACTTGGTGATTTTCCAAGGTTACAGTTGTCAGGATCATAAATCATAACCCCAGATCATCTACAGACACATTGACCTTTTAAATAGCCACCCGTATGTGTTTTATTAAATGAGGAAATGCGGCTGAAAGGTGACTGCACACATAAATTTCATCACTTTCAGGGGAGAAACCTGGAATGTCAAATCTGAATTGTAGCAAGGATGATTCAAAGGAAGAAATGCACTACTAATGGAACTGTTATCTCGTGTGAGTATCTTAGGCTATGGTCACAATGAGAGAAAAGACAGCAGTCTGGATGAAAGGCAAGTTTTGCGTTTTCCACTTGCTCAAATACACAGGTACAGGGATTGAGAAAAACAACTGTAATCCTGGTCTGTGTGTGCTAGTGGGCAGAAGTACCCATGTGTCCTAGCCTTTCTTTGAGTGTTAGCGTGCTGTAAAGAACCATCCATTGCAGATACCTAACTCTCACTCAAAGTTCTGCAAACCAACCAGCAAGCTGGTTCAAAAGAAAACAGGACAAAAGAATCTCCACAAAACTGCTGAGCTAAAAGTCTCAAAATCGACTGATCAACTATTAACACTCTACTATCTATTATCTGTGAACAATCTAGAAACTGATCCAGTATCTTTTTAACTTTTACTCTTTAGAATTTTCTTCCTATTTCTAACCTGTGTAAATATTTGTTGGATTATTATTTCTCTTTGCAGATAGTATCAAATAAACATGTTTTCGTTCACTCAAGGGAGCCTACTTAAATTGGGTCCTTTAAAAAAAAACTGGCGTGGGAGAAACTGAGCTAACAAGGTGTAGAGCTGGATGAACACAGCAGGCCAAGCAGCATTAGAGGAGCAGGAAGGCTGACGTTTCGGGTCTAGACCCTTCTTCAGAAATGGGGGAGGGGAAGGAGGTTCTGAAATGAATAGGGAGACTAGGGAAAGGAGGAGTGCTTTATAATTAACATGTTGCTATCAACTGAGGAAAGGAGAGTGCAAGTGAATAAATAAAGGACTTCAGAAGCTTCAAAATCTCCCCTCCCCCGACCGCATCCCAAAACCAGCCCAGCTCGTCCCCGCCTCCCTAATCTGTCCTTCCTCCCACCTATCCCCTCCTCCCACCTCAAGCCGCACCCCCAACTCCTACCCGCTAACCTCATCCCGCCTCCTTGACTTGTCCTTCCTCCCTGGACCGACCTATCCCCTCCCTAACTCCCCACCTACATTCACCTTTACTGGCTCCAAGCCCGCCTCTTTGACCTGTCTGTCTCCTCTCCACCTATCTTCTCCTCTATCCATCTTCTATCCGCCTACCCCTCTCTCCCTATTTATTTCAGAACCCTCTACCCCTCCCCCATTTCTGATGAAGGATCTAGGCCCGAAACGTCAGCTTTCCTGCTCCTCTGATGCTGCTTGGCCTGCTGTGTTCATCCAGCTCAACACCTTGTTATCTCAGATTCTCCAGCATCGGCAGTTCCTACTATCTCAATAAATAAAGGAAGTTGGTTCATCCCTTCTTACCTGGGAGTTTGATGATTTGGGATACCCATCTTGAACTGTAATAAGTTGAGAACCTCATCCGAGGGCATATTGTAACACAATGTACAGACAGCATTCCACACTACAGCTG
This sequence comes from Ginglymostoma cirratum, assembly GCA_024137785.1. Classification (NCBI taxonomy): domain Eukaryota; kingdom Metazoa; phylum Chordata; class Chondrichthyes; order Orectolobiformes; family Ginglymostomatidae; genus Ginglymostoma; species Ginglymostoma cirratum. The sequence goes on from JAHRHZ010000268.1 coordinate 9,416,746, forward strand.
GGCCATTTAGATACACACGTAGTACAGAAAAGTGTTCCAGAAGTGATATTTAAATCATTGCATTTGCACTGAAAGTTCTAAGGCAGATAGCTAAAGGCCTCAGATTTTCACAAACCTCAGATTATCAGTGTAAGTAATATTATATTTTAATGTAATCTGGATTCACAGTGGTATGTGGATTAGTGAAGTTTTTATTGGGGGTGTAGGCAAATTTACTGTCTTCAAAATACATTCAAAAACTTTTAATATATTGAATTGAATTAACCTGAATCAAACCTATTTTGAGAATGCAATAAATACTGGCAGCTTTCAATCACAAATCAATCAACTTCTAAAGCTACGATATCTTCATGCGTCTTTGTGGCAAGCCCATTTAAATCATTAGGGATTCAATGTTTAATGGTGTTACAGGGATTGGTTAGCTCGATGGCTAGTTTGCAATGTAGACTGACACGAACAGCACAGTTCCATTCTCACATCAACTGAGGTTACAATGAAGGCCCCTTCTTCTTAAACACTCCCCTCACCCAAGGAATTGTGACCCTCACCTTAAACCACCATCAGTCATCTCTCCCTAATGAGACAGTAGTCCTCAATGGTGTTAAGATCACATATCTTTGATAATATTCATTGCTTCCACATAAAAATCAGTGGATTAATAGCTATGATGTTCACACTTATTTGATGTGTCTGTTTCAAACTTTGTCCTAGCAACCTTTCCTCATATGACTGGATAACAATAGTCTAATGGCAAAACACGTCTTTTAGTGGCAACATTTATGTATTTTATCTCAGCCTTGTCTGCGTTACTAATCCCAGGTACAGTATTAGTCATTCTGGCTGCTATATTATTAATCCCAGTCATGGTAAATTGTATCTTAGTGGGGCAATAAAAAGCCTATCAGGATACCTCTTCTCTTCGTTGACAAAAGCTATCATATTGATGGGCTATTTTATGCTGGCTAAATTACTTTCCCGGATTGACTTTAAAATAAAGTAAAATGCAGAAGCAGAAAGACCTAAACAAATTGTAAGCAGTCAAATGATACTGTAGGGCCAGATTCAGAGCTTGTTCTTAATCTACAGTCAAATGAATGATACTCCCCAAAGTAAATGGTCTTACATCACCCTTGGTTGGCCACAGAGTATAGATACCATGTGGTATTACCATTCATTTAAAAGGTGCAGTTGGATCTCCTGGGTATTTTTTATGCTTAGCTTACCTCGTGTTTTCAAAGTTTAGAAAGCTAAGATTTTACCAGTTCACTCTCCAAGTATTCACCTTTCTATCTACTGGGAGAGAGATTTGTGTGTGTACACATATCCAGACTTAGATGTAACACTCCCTGGGGAAAGACAGTCAAGTGAGAATCAAGATCAATGCAATACTGCCTTGCTGGATCCTCAACTGGTGTAGACTAGCAGCTACAATGTAAATGCATCTGAGAACACATCACCTCCTGGCCTTTTAGCTGGAATCAGTGCGAAGCAAGGGATTGGCATGAGACTAGTATAAATAGTATATGTCTCACCCTTTCCTGTGGGAAGGAAAAGCTTCAGCATAAGCAATATTGCAGTAATCCAGAGCAGGAGATGGATGTTTCCCATTAATCACCTGCAATGCTGAATAGGCTTTTAAAGAAATTCTGAATGTCAGTGATTTGTAGTAAAATTTTTAAAGTTATGGGTGACAGAATGCAGTGCTTATGTATGGCAACCATGGGAGCAGTAAAGTTTTCTGACTGGATTGATTTCTAAGAGTACATGTCCCTTGTACAATATTATGAGAGAACTGTGAAGGCTCAGGAATGTTGTCTCTCAGTGGTTATGCACTCAAGTCATAGAGCTATCAATTTTAGTTTAGTGTTTTATTTTGGGGGGGAGTAGTGTCAAGAATTTTGTGTTTTTAAGAATGAAGAATGTTCATGATCAGAATTGAAACTTCGTTCCCTTCAGTCATCCAGTTTCAGCTTGCTGAGAATTCCAAGGTGTGCGGTCTCACATCTCACATCGCAAGTGCTTCTACTGATGCCAGACTCTGGTCACCCACAACCTCCGATCACACTAAACCTTCTTGGACCTCAACGATAATTTGTTACTGATATTGCTGTCACTATAGACTGTGCTACTTGCATGGACTCAATCCTGTGTTATTTCACCCTTCTAAATTCTGCCAAATATGGGCCCTGGCCATTGAATATCTGAACTGCATAATTGTGGTTACTGTACTTAATTAGACTGTCCTTACTCAGAGGCTGTCGACTCTCTGTCTTTACTTAAGTTAAGAGTAATTATTATCTGACCCTCAGCTCCTCATTTACTTTCCAATATATGGTACAAATTACTGTTCACAGCTCTGTAGTGCAGTTCTTTTATTCCTCTTTTCTGAGAGTCACAATACTTTGTGACTGTTAATGCCAGTAATACACCACATTATGAGCATATTCATTCCTATGATGCTATAATTGTTTTCAAATTCTATTTCCTCACATCTCTCTGGTCTTTGTGTCATCTGCATTGATACCTTCTGGCCTGACTTACGGGCTTTTTAGACCAGCTTCTAAATTGATCACCATTGTTTTGTTATTTTTGTTTTAGAAAAGGTTCTCTTATGGGATGTGGGAGTTGCTGGCTGGCCAGCATTTATTACCCGTTCCTAGTAGCTCTTGAGGAGCTGGAGGTGAGCTGCCTTCTTGAACCGCTGCCACCCATATGTTGCAGGGACATCCACAATTCCATTAAGTTCTAGGATTTTGACAACATTCAGTACAAAATTACCATAAACCCTGGGCATAGTCCATCATCTCCGAGACAGGTGGACGTTAATAGATATTAGAAATATAAAGCCCATTTCTGCAATAGTGGTCATGAAACTTTCATCAATGATTATAAAAAACATTAATTTTTGGGTCAAAGTACTGGAACTCCATCCAAATGGCATTGTGGCTGTCTCTATGACACATGCATTGCAGCAGTTCCAGAAGGCAGATCACCAACACCTACTCTGGGGCAATCAGGGACAAGCAATAAATGCTGACACTGCCAGTGAAGTCCACATCCTTTGAATGAATTTTTTACAAATTCTGATCGCTGTTTAGGGAACTTGCTGCTGACAACTGGTTGCATCATTTTGTTACATCAGTAACAACAAATTAAAAAGGACTTAATTTCTGCAAAGTACAGTCAGAAGTCATATATAAATGCAAATTTCTCCCTTCCTAACTTAGAAAACTATAGTGCTTCATCATATACTGTCAGTCACTGATTTTGAAGCCATGGGTTCTATTCCAAATCCAGAGGCTATGTATAAGCCCTTGGATTTTTGTCGGAGATGCCATCTTTGAATGCACCATAAAACCATGGTCCCCTTTGTCCAAAAAAATCGCATGATGCTGTTTTGGAGAAGAGGACGGGAACCTCCAGGATATTTTAGTCAATATTTATCCCTGAAAACAAAATCACTGAAATAAAACAAACTATCCAGTTATTATCTAGATGCAATTTCTGGGACTTTGCTTTGAACAAATTGGTAACTGTATTTTGCATATTGCGACTGGTTTGTTACCGGGTTTCAAAATTAAATATTTTTGATTTAAAGTACTTTGAGATTTTGTAAGGTCATTGCAGGGGTCATCAAAGTGCAAGTCTGTCTTTTTCATCTATCCATTACTCTTCCTGAACTACACTTCCCTATTTGAAATATATGAGGTTTTCAGTAAATTCTAAAGTCAGAACTAATTGGAATATTGATCCCCCATATCACTTGCTTTATAAAATCATTACTCACTGCACTCATTAGCGATGCTCAGTCAATGGAATACATTTTGTTCAGTAGGTGTTCAGACTGGTCAAGTAGTGATGTGCAGCTGTTAAAGTATTCTAAGGTATGATTGAGATGGCTTTTATACAAACATGAACCTTTACAAACAGTTTATGCTGTTACTCGCGCCACTAAAGAGCTCTCTCAAGGCTTTTGCCATTCTTTCCCTTCCAATGCAAGGTGGTGTGGTGGAATACAGACCATTGTAACTTGTAACTAGTTGCAAACTTACAATAGACTACTTCTTGCTCCGTACAAGGGTCTGCTTCTGTGCTGTAAGACTCTATGACTCTTTAAAAGCCGCTTCTCATTAAAGCAGGAAATCATTTTCATTTACCACACTAAACCACTGGGTCCTGCAGATGGGTTCTGAAGAAGAGTCACACTGGACTTTGAAACTTTAACTTTGTTTCTCTCATCAAAAGGCAGACCTGATTTTCCTCAACATTCTCTGTGTTTGGCCTTGTGGATCACCACACTTAACAGAGACAGAACTCTACAGCACGGATAGAAGCCATTCAGCCCTTTGAGTCTGCATCATCCATCTGAAGAGCATTCCACTCAAACCCATTCCCCACCCCCCACCCTATCCCTGTAACCCTGCATTTCCCATGGCTAACCCACTAAGCCTGCACATCCCTAGACGCTATCGGGCAATTTAGCATGGCCAGTCCACTGAACCTGTACATCTTTGGACTGTGGCAGGAAACTGCCTGGAGGAAACCCACACAGACGCCAGGAAAATGTGCAAACTCTACACAGATAGTCGCCCAAGGCTGGAACTGAACATGGGTCCCTGGCGCTGTGAGACAGCAGTGCTAACCACAGAGCTACTGTGCTGCCCTAAAGACGTAGGGATCAAATCCATGATCTTAAGATTAGTAGTCTCATGTGCTACCGACCTAATTAGCCAGGTATTGGCAGCAAGTGAACCCCATGGTGAAATTCATAGTGGTGGTGTAGCCTAGCAGTCTAAGGCACTGGCTTTAAGCTCCAGTCTCTATCAAGTTAAATTTTTCAGTCCAGTATGACTCTTCTGTAGAACTGTATTTGACTCAAAACGAAAACCCTGTGTTTCTCTCTACACAGATACTGTCAGATCTGCTGAATTCCCTAGCACTTCCTGTTTTTATTTCAGAAATTCAGCTGCTATGTTTACACACTCTGAATGAACAGTAGGCCTCTGATTGGACCACTGCTGCACTTGATCTGGATCAGCAATAAGATGGGCATCATAGTTAGTATGAATGGTTTTTATTCATCTAAGATGCTTCCCTCAATCTGGCATTACATTAAATAGATAAGCAAATTGGGGTCCTACACAAGTTTTAGGATAGAAAATGCAAACTTCAGATAAAAATGAGTTTTTCTTCCTTTATGGGATGAGGGTGTCGCTGGCTAGGCAGTATTTATTGCCCATCCCTAATTTCCCAGAGGGCAGTTGAGAATCAACCACAATGCTGTGGGTCTGGAGTCACATGTAGACCAAACCAGGTAAGGATGGCAGATTCCTTCCCTAAAGGACATTAGTGAACCAGTTGGGATTTTCCTGACAATTGATTCATGGTCATCATTTAGATTCGTAATTCCAGATATTTTATTGAATTCAAATTCTGCTATCTGCTGTGGCAGGATTCGAACCCAGGTCCCCAGAACTTTACCCGGGTTTCTGGATTAACAACCCAGTGATAATACCACTAGGCTGTTGCCTTCCTGAATGAAGCTTGTCATTGTACCAATTCTTCATCGACTACTGCATACACCTCAAAAATAGGGACAAGCCTCAGTTTTCACCATTGTTTCTCTTAGACTTGTAAGAAAAATCTAGCTCAGTGACATCCAACTCACTGCATCCAGTTTGATATTCTAGATGCCACCTATCTGTTATTGCACACCTGTCTGCCATCCTGTACAACATCCTCTGCTTTCTGTTGAATAAACTGATATCTCCGTTGATTGTGTATGATATATTGCCACCTATCTGTTCCTAATGGCATCTGCATTTGAGGTGAACGAAGAGTCCCAGCAAAAGGCACTGATAGCTGATAGGGTCCATTTGGGAAGGGATATAGTTCATGACTGGGAGTGTAAGGGGAATGATGTTTTCTGATGTCTGGATCATATGTGATGACACAGGGGAGCTGGCCCTTTGTGTGTATTTTTTTGTATCAGATGGATGCTCCATAAAATAAACATCAATACACCCCACTAACGATAGAATTGTAAATAGATTCCTCCATACATAAACATCAAAATGACATGCTTAATCTTTCTTTTAACATTAACCATCACTCATCAGTGACACTCTAAGTGAAAGTTAATGTACATTTTAAGAGACATTCTCTTTCCATCAGGTTAACATTTAGTGAACAGTATTTACCATAGTCCTATATGCCCTGCCCTGCAGATTATTTCCTGCTATCATATTTCCAAATGAGTCCCTTAGCTGAACAGAGATTTCTTGACTATCAATATGTCTCACTGAAACTGCAATCAATAATTTGTGCAATTTTAAATGCAGGAAAATCCACATCAATGCCAATAAAATTCTTAATTAAAAATTTTAATTTAATATAATGAAATAAAATCTGCAAATGAGTAATTTATAACATCGGGAATGAGGTTTTTTTTAGCATACAACATTTACCAGACTGTGTCAGATGTTTATAATATTTAAATTGTGTGTTTCTGCATTTTATGCACACATAGGCACTCATATCAACAATGCAATTGATTGGAGGGTAAAATAACAATCTGACAAATTTATATAGCACCTCCATATGCAGACTTAGGAATTTAGAAGAGAAATATTCATATAAGGATACAATGATTGACTCAAAAAGGGGACTGAAGTCGCGTCCAGTTGTCCTCCCACCTCATTTCATCTGAAAGCTATACCTGGTCTTTATTTTCTTGTTCTGTGTTGTCTCCGGAAATATTCTGTAGATAAGATCACTGTAATGCTAAGTGCTTTCTAGAGTCAATGATGCTAATTTTAGCTAGGTGTATACACTAACTCATATTTCTTCACACTGAAGTATTTTTACATTTGCTGCAAGAACTTTCATTCTCAAAAATTCTAATAAATCCATTATAACATAATTGCAAAAGCTGCATTTACAAAGAAGACTCAGTATCAAGAATAAATTCAGTCCTACTTTACTACTTTCAAGTGCAAATGTTCAGTAATAAAATATTCTGAATGAATCCAGCATTATCTATTGTCATCAAAGTTTTAAAGGGACACTGCTGTCTTGCTAAGTTGTTTCGCATTTAATTTACCAAGGTAATGGTGGAAAGTAACCCAAATGCTTGAAATAAGATGTAAGATGCAATTATTAGCTGCTGCATCTAATAGTTCAGAGATATTTGCATCATCTCGTGTATTCTCAGTTTCACTTGATGAATGTTCTTGACAATATCAGGACTTTCTTCCCGTAATTCCTGTTTAATATCACTTGATCTACAGAATATGATGATGACCTTTTTGCAAAGACATGAGGGCATACTAATGTAATGAGTATTGTTCAGTGAGCTCACGTATGGCTTGCAGATGAAACTACATGCACTGAAACAATGTAGGCGATCATAATACCATAAGATGTAGGAGCAGAAGTTGGCCAGTCAACCCATCGAGTCTGCTTCACCATTCAATGAGATCATGGCTGATTCCCTTACTGACTAAAAATCTAACTTTCTCAGCCTTGAATATACTTATTGACCCAGCATTGACAGCCTTCTGCATGAAATAATTCTACAGATTCACTACCCTCTCAAAGAAGACATTCCTCCTCATCTCCGATCTAACTGAATATCCCCTTGCTCTGAAATTATGCCCTCTGGTTCTGGACTCTCCCACAAAGGAAAAAAATAACCACATCTATTTTGTTAAGTCCCTTACGAGGGCCGAAGGAGCATCACTGGACCTGAAATGCTAACTCTGTTTTCTCGCCATAGATGCTGCCAGACCAGCCGAGTTTCTCCAGCAATTTCTGTTTTTGTTTCAAATCTCCAGCATCCGCAGTTCTTCTGATTCTTTTCTCCTAAGAATTTTGTATGTTTCAATAAGGTTGCCTCATATTTTTTTCAACTTCAGTGGTTATTGGCTCAACCTACTCAATGTCTCGTCATAAAACAATCCCTCCATTCACAGGATCAACCCAGTGAGCCTTCTTTGGACTGCCTGCAATGCAAGTACATTTCCTTAGATAAGGGGGCTAAAGCTGGTCATAGTATTCCAGGTGTGGCCTAACTAGTGCTTTGTATACTTTTAACAAGGCTTCCCTATTCTATACTACATTCCCTTTCAAATAAAAGCCAACATTCTATTTATCTTCCCATGACCTGCTGCTAGCTTTTAGTGATTTATGCAGTGATATATAATATAAGGATACAATGATTGACTCAGAAAGGGGACTGAAGTCGCGTCCAGTTGTCCTCCCACCTCATTTCATCTGAAAGCTATACCTGGTCTTTATTTTCTTGTTCTGTGTTGTCTCCGGAAATATTCTGTAGATAAGATCACTGCAATGCTAAGTGCTTTCTAGAGTCAATGATGCTAATTTTAGCTAGGTGTATACACTAACTCATATTTCTTCACACTGAAGTATTTTTACATTTGCTGCAAGAACTTACATTCTCAAAAATTCTAATAAATCCATTATAACATAATTGCAAAAGCTGCATTTACAAAGAAGACTCAGTTCCCCAGGGACATAGCTTTCTATAGTCTTTACCCATTTAAATAATATTCAGATCCTCTATTCTTCCTGCCCAAGTGCATAACCTCACATTATAGTCCATCTGCTATGTTTTTGCCATTTTGCTTAACCTGCCTATATACCTCTGCAGACTCTTTGAAATCCCAGAGGACACTGTGCTTGAAACTTTGTAATAGCCCTGTGAAATTGTAAGTCAGTGTCCAGCAGGATAGCTTTGAAGCAGTAGATTCCTTAGAAACAATGTAGAGTGAAATATTTATCCCAGATATTTGCAAACCATTTGCACTATCAGACCCCATCTATTCTGTATCACATTTCAGTGGCTTATTTAAATTGAAATGCAGTCTTAAAATCAGTTCTTTCAGCCATTGATCAACGTAACTAATTTCTTTTTGTTTGGATAATTTCACCAATTGATCCAAGACTATCAGCTCATGCTGATTAATTTAGGAACAGAAGTAAGATTTTGAGGGAGTCACACTCCAGGACATGCTCACCCTATGGATTGCTTTGTACATGTGTAGGAAAGTTTACTGTAGATAGGAGACTCAGTTCTACCAAACCTGACATACCTGATTCATAGAGCTAGGGCGGCTGGGAATTTTAGGACAGGAAAGTGTTTAATGATGAGTTGAGTACTAAAAGCATTAATTAAAGAAGAAAAAGATTGCAAATTGCTGTAAAGTGATTTCTAGGTTTTTCTGTAAGTTTCTCAGCAGGATTTCCACGTACTGTAATGGCAGGGATTGTAGCAGTGAATGGCTTAATGAAAGGTGCCAATAACTTCAGCAGAGAAAGAGTGAAGCAGATTGGTAAATAATATGGTAAGGTAACAATTGTGATGATGGGCACCCTCAATGTCTTTCTCACTTGGACATGTCTGCAGCAGTTTATTTTTGGGTAATCCTTTTGTTTACCCTACAGGAGTAAACTCATTTAGTTAATTGAATTTGATAAACGGCTAGCATGGTGAAAAAAGTTGTTTATTGAATCAGAAAGTTCAGTCGAGCTCATGTGCAACAGGCAGGCAACACAGCTGCCTGCATTCCTAATCTTTGCTGCAGAGAATGGTATTCTATACTATACTATTCCCTACTATCACTGCTTTATTCCTTACTATATTACTACTGTAGTTTCAGCCACGTGAATAGTTTCCTATACCATAGTGCCATGGTCAATTTTCTCATCCACCCTGCAAACTCTCGCTCTTATTCAAACAGGGTGGGAGAACGTCAGATCTATTGCAGGGGCCAAAACTTCTGCAGTCCTTTCCTCTGGGCACTCTTACCTGCTTCACTCCCAGTTATGTCTGCCTGTCTATGATCACTGACCAAATCAGAAGACCGAATTTTGAGTGGTGTGACAGTCCCCTAATACAAAGGATCTGGGTAATATTCCCCTCTCCATAACACATCACAGTGTCCAAAGTTCAACTTCCAGCTAATAAACGCAAAGCTGAAACTGTTTGAATTTCAAACACTGACTCTGCAGACGTATTTGACATAGATCATAATGATATCCTTGACCTCTCACATGCTGCAGCCTTGAAACACCACTGGCCCTGCCATCCTTAATTATTTTAGTATTTTATTCAATTGTTTACAGAACTTTTGTTTTTTTTTAACATTACCACCAATTTGCATGCCATGTTGAAAGTTAGGAACAGAACAGACCTTAACCACTTACCAAAGACTCATCAAACAGTTGGCTCCCTTTTCTGAACTTGACCAGGAACCAATTTCAATCAGCTGCAATAAGTTTAGCTCTGTCTCTGACCATCTGTTTTGAAGTTCTTCTCTCACCCCCTCCTCTATTTGAGTCCCATTGCTTTCCTAACACACACAGTCTTTAGTTCTCAGTCACAGGCTCCTAGCCTTGATAGCCTGCTTTGATATTTTAGCACAGAGATAGTCCCAGGCAGCTTGTGATAAAGGTGAGCATGAACAGTTCAGGGGATGGACATGTTTCTGTCTGTAAGTGCACCTTATCAATGTCACACCTGAAGCATTTGCCAACAGTTTATGCAGAAAACACATTGCATGTGCATCAAGAAAATGGCTATATGTGATAGCAGTCCTTAGAGAAACAAAGAGGAATTACAGTCATTCAGGTGGGGGAGTCAGTCACAGGGCTCCTCCGTTTCTCATCCAATGAACTGGCCACAGTCCATCAGGCATCCCCAGAATCTGGGGAGCTGAGCCTGCACTTTCCAGGTTTTGGCCATGGTCAGTCTGAGGTTAAGTGCAAGCAGTCCAGCAACTACAGGAAGGTCAGTTAAGACATCAGTCTGGTTGTGGGGGAGAGTTTACTGCAATAAAACAAAGCAAGAGATTGAGCATGATGGAAGTGGATGGAAGCACAGTAGATGGTGATGCAGGAACAGTAGAGGCGGTAGGTGAAATTACTCCACAGATGCTGATATACCATCACCAATTCACCCTTTATTTATACATGAACAGTTTTGGACGATAGTACTGCCCTATAAAGAGTCAGGCACCAGAGTGTCAGTGTCTCTGCCACTCACTCTTTTTATATGTCAGCCAAGGCTCCCTGATTGGACCGGATTAACAGCCCCAATCAGGCAACTCATATTCTATGAAGTCCACCTGGCTCACCTTGTCACAATCATTACAGTAACTAAATGGGACAAGTACAGAAGGCAGGAAGAGTTAATGGTTTAGGTGGGTAATATAGATGAGAGCTGTTGAGAGGACATGATACATAAAATAGTGAGAATTGGTTGTCCATGAATGTTAGTGAGGGATTTGTACAGTAGCAGAGTTAGACTGAGTGGTAGCCCCCTATGTGTGAGGTAACAAACAGAAGATGGGTGGGGCTTACTCTTGTGGAGTACAGATAGCCATTGATTTTCTGTCTTCACCACTAGGTGTCCTGCTGCATCTGGGACACGCACAGTCTGGCTAGGTTTCAAATACATTGCCAGCGGCATGAATGGTGCAAGGTGCTTGTGGTGTTGAGTACTTCCACCTCTCTGGTCATGTGATTTCCTGGAGAAAAGCACCCAAGAATTTGGTTGCACAGTTACTGCGGTGAAGAATGCAAGATTGAATGAGGAAAGCTGTTTCAAGTGATGGCCACACCAGTCACCACCAATCTCACACGATGAAATACTTACGTGCAAAATAGGAAATTCTCCCATTGTTTCCAACGTGGATCCATGGAGATGGCAGTGATTTCCTTCTCTGCATTCTTTCTTGACCGAGTGAGCCTGGAGAATGTTTTATTTACCAAGGTTGAAACCCAAGAGAAATGGTGATAGGCTCCTGATTTTCTTAGCTGAACAAAACAAAAAAAAAACCGCAGTCAATTTAAAGTTGTTGCATATTTTGTCTGATAATAGAAACGTACCCAATTTGATACCAGTGAATGCCTGTTAAACAGAGTTCCAAGTGTGAGACTTGCATGTAAAGTATTTCCCCGTTATTCAGATTTTATGAACATACTGTATTAAACGTTATTAATTCATCCATCCAACCAATCTATTGCACTTTAGCAATTGCTTTTTGAAGATTATAAAGTGTTTTTAATTTTAGCTTCCCCTCGCAACCTGAGTAAGTATGCTAAGTTCCAGCACTATTACTTGTTCCTCTAAAACAGTCATTTGAAAACAACGTGGAAACCACGCACAAACAGAAGTTGTTGGAAAAGCTCAGCAGGTCTGGCAGCATCTGTGAAGAAGAGATCAGAGTTAACATTTTAGGTCCTGTGACCCTTCCTCAGAACTACATCAGCGGTTCTTTCGGTTTTTATTTTATGGAAACCATACAATTGGAACCTTGAGAACAAAGTAATATTTCCTGTCTGATTTTGGTATTTAATCGCAGCAGCTTAAATCATTTCATTCTGTGACTTTGTGACAAATTGGCACAAGGTGTTTCACATTATGATTTGCTGGGTTTATTGGTCAGCGTTTGGACAAGGATGAGAGACCTGAAAGATACCCCACAGAATTGTAAAGGTAAATATTATTAAGAATTTACAATTTCAAATTATTTTTATGGTTCATATATGAATTCTTCACTTACCCCTCATAAATTTATTTTTGCAATAATTAATCCTTCTTTAGGATTGAGAAAGAAACACACACTGTGCAGAATACAAATTAATAATAAAATGGTTAAGTCCTGCATGACTGAATGGAGAAATTGTGACCATGTATAATTTAAGCAAAAAACACACTAAATTGTTGGCCACTGTCCTACTGAATAGGACAATCCTCTCACACTATGTTATGGGGTTGGGGAATTGTGTATTCAAATGGCATAAACAAATTCACATTTGACTCCTTGCATATAGACATATTTGTTCGACTGCAAATTGTTTTAATTTTTAGCATTATTTGATTTTATCTGAAGATCTTATTCTATTGAAGATATTACCATAAATTCCATCATGATATTTTAGGTTGCCTTATTGGAGTGAAGCATCCATCTTTTCTGTCCGTACTCCAGAAACAATGTTCTTTCACAATACAGGAGAAGACGTGTGCTGCTGAAGATGTATAAGGGTCCAGTCAATCCCATTTGGAATATTGTGAGCAGTTTTGAACTCCATATCTAAAGAAGGATGTGCTGGCCTTGGAGGAGGTCCAGAGTAGGTTTACAAGAATGATCCTAGAATGACTTTCATTCTCAAGTGAGGAGTAGTTGAGGTCTCTGGCTCTGTACTCAACGAACTTTAGGAGGATGAGGTGGGCTGTCATTGAAACTTGCAGTATGCTGACAGGCCTGCATTGAGTGGATGTGGGAAAAATGCTTCCACTTGTAGGAGAGACTAGGACATAAGGGTACAGCCTCAGAGTGAAGGAACAACCCTTTAGAACTGGAATGAGGAGGAATTTTTTCAGCCAGAGGGTGGTGAATCTGTGGAACTCATTGGTGCAGAAGGCTATGGAGATGAGGTCACTGAGTGTCTCTAAGTCAGAGATAGATAGGCTCTACTTTAGTCAGGAGATCAAGAGTTGCAGGGAGAAGGCTGGAGAGTGGGGTTGAGAAACTATTAGCCATGATTGAATAGTGGAGCAGACTCAATGGGCTGACTGGCCTAATTCTGTTCCTATATGTTATGGTGTTGTGATCTGGAAGGCTGTTCCTAATGTGCATGTTTATATATATGCTTGAATGTATATTTTACATCTATGTATTTGCTCTCTTGTACCGTAAACAAAGTGATCATTAACCTGATTTCCAGTGTCGGTCAGGTCATCAAATCCTTCAAACCAAAAATGAATTCCTTGCCTTTACAGTCAGGAATTTACATCGTCATTGCTTGATGGCCAAGAACTTGGTCAATTTTTTTTTATGTTGGAAACCTAATGTTGGTCTATCAGAGTGTAGGATGTTGGAGTATGAAATGTATTGCTGAGCAATGTTGTTGACAATTTTCAAGGGATAAGTGTGGTCTTTGGATGATACATAGTTTGTTGACAAAAGTAACACCTTTCTAAAAAGATTAATGTCTACTTTCCATGTTACACATTTTATGGCCTATTATCTTTGCCTCATCGTACAACTTCTCTCTTACAACTTCTTCACGCTGAGCTATTTATTGCCAGGCCTGGATGTAGCAGGTGTCTTATTTCCAAACCTTGTTTTCTGTTAACAGGCATCATTTTTATAACTGACAGGTTTAATGCACAAAACCCAGTTAAAATTCCACACTAAATTAGACACATAGTGGTCACACAAAAATCAATTTAATGCCTTCATGACAGATTGAGGTTCTTCTGCTTCTGTGTGATGGGAAATCAATACAAAACCATGGTTGAGTTATTTATTTCTCTAGACCACAGTCAACCAAGCCCTGTAGCAACTTAATATAAACTATAAGCCTGACCTATTCCTAATCTAACCAACCCAATGTACACACCATGAGCTGGGACTGTCACTGCACTCAAATACAAAACCCAAAGTGATCCTCTGCAAGCAACCCAATAAACACAACAAACTCAAAACAGTCTTTGCAACAGCCAATTCACAATACAAAGCTCCAAATATCCCAGGTCCAGGCAACTTAATCCATAATAATCGCCCCAAAACCTTCCTGCTGCAGCCAAATCCAAATAATCTTGAAATCGCAGCATTATAAAATGGCTATGGCGCAGAAAGAGGCCATTTGTCCCATCCTTTCCAGGCTGACTCGCTGTGATAGCAACTAGTCCCCCTCTCACATCGTTTCCCCAGAGCCATTCGCATTCATTTCTTTTTATATGCGTTTTGCATAAGTATTGGAATGAAACATTCGTGGACCTAACATTTTAAGTTTTATATCTGTTATTGATACAGCACTTAAAAGATCATGTTTGCGCAACAGACTGTTTAATATTTTGAGGTGTAAAATGCTTTAAATGTTACTCAAGAATGCATTGATTGTGAAGAGTTAGCTGATTTCACTAACCCACTGACAATGGTGTCTGTGTCCCCAGAGAAGGGAGAGATTGGCTGCAGGATAGAGAGGAAGGAGAGCTCACATATCAAAAGCCAAAATTTTGTTTCCTGGAGCCTGGGGGAGCACTACCTGAAGTTGGGTAATCAACAGGTTTACCAGGAAGGAAGATTTGCTGTTTTTTTTTGTTTCCAATTAATATGGCATTTGAGGCTCATGTAAGTTGTAGGCCCTCCTTACATTATTAATGACCCTTCTGATTGCAGGAAGTAAATGCTAAGTGTAATGCTTGGACTTTCATTCCCACTCCTGTTGATTTCCAGCTGGCGGAAGGAATTGCACAAGCAAATGGGGGAAAAGCCTATACCCTACTATCTATACCATGCATTATCTAGTTTCATGCACAAAGAAAGATTGACGGACATTTGTGGTCAATCTAACCGATTGATATATTGAGATGTAAGGAGAAGACTGTAATTGTACTGTAAAGGTTTCATCCTAGATGGTATAAATCTTCTTGAATATCGTTGGCACTGACACGTCATTATTTGATGAAAGGTACAATATTAAAAAGGTGGTCTTTCTTTATTTGTATTAATGCAGAAGAACAAAAGAAATAGAAGCACTATTTAGTTTTGGTCGGACAAAGCCCATCGGGACAGTAATGAGATTGGGGGACTAATTTATTTACTTGTTAAATAATATAAGGCGCTGGTATGAGAACATTCTTCAAAATATAATTAAAGGCTACTTAAAGCTCAATGGACTTATCACAGGACAAAGAATAGCCTGTGTTACAGGATCATGCAAATTAGATTAGCTGTTCCAAACAAACTTGTCAGTGATCCTGTGATGTACTGCTTTTAGAAATTTGACAGAACAGACCAAAGTAAAATGACCATTTGCAGTATTGCTGAGGGTCTGTTATTTACACACACATTATCCAGTTCATTTAGACTGTGTGGTTCCTATAATTACATACACTTTTCAGTGCGCTGCTTGTCATGAATCATTTACGAACATTCATGACACAATCTTAGACAGCCTAGTCTTAAAACCTGGAGCTCGAAAGCTGCCTAGTAGTTCAGCCTGAGTTACAATTGTGGATTAAGACATTACTGTTGTTGAGTAAGGAATCAGAATTTTAATTTTTTTCCAAGAACATCATTTCACTTTCCATGAGAGCTCTTCTAGAATTTGAATTGCACTTTTATAAATCCCCAAAATAAAATAACGGGTGTCAGTAAAGGTGACCCCGAAGAATTGTTGGTTTCTTAATAAAAATCTAAATGGCTCATTGTGACAGGGAGTGAAACTCACTTTTCATGTGCGCTCTTGTCTTTTTGTGACCCTAAATTCATATTAATCTGGTTGACTCTAGACTGCCCTCTGAAAGGCCACTCAGTTGAATCAAACTGCTCCACTGCAACAGTTCAAGAAGAATAGCCATTGCTATTTCTCAAGGCAACTGTAAATGTCAGCAGTGGTCATAATTCAAGAATAAACAAAAAACCTATATGGTACTGCATCTCGCTCCTGTTCATTGAGATCCTTTTGTGCCAACTTAGACAAGTCTAATGTCCGGATTGTAAGGCAGATCTTGGGAGAGCCAAGCTCATCCTGAACATATGGTACAATGGTGCCACTGCAATGTAAAGGAGGCAACCTTTTGACACAGATTGCTGCCTCTGTAACAATCATCCTCATACTATCAAGTAGGAGCCAAAGTTATTTGTTTCAAGGGCTTTTGATTTTCAGGGTCTATGCTTTTGATTTTCAGGAGCTCCTTTTTCATTCTCACTGACTCATTTACTATTTGATGCACTTGCATAGTAACATTACCTTCTGTATGGATGTAGTTGTGTTGGGAATTTGGATTCACAATGAGCAGAATTTAAAAAATTCATCAGTATTCTCAATTACCATTACAGCTTCATTAAACTTAAAGCTGCATGGAACATGTTAACTTTCTAGACACCACAGAATTAAATTGATTCAAGATAAAAGGCAAAAGTTACAGACCTAGTACCAAATATAGGGGATGCACTGGCCTAGTGGTATTATCAATGGACTATTAATCCAGAGACCCAGATAACATTCTGGAGCCCGGGTTTGAATCCTGCCATGGCAGATGGTGCAACTTGAATTCAATAAATATCTGAAATTAAAAATCTAGTGATGACCATGAATCCATTGTTGATTGTCAGGAAAAACCTATCTGGTTCACTACTGTCCTTTAAGAAAGGAAACTGCCATCCTTACCTGGTCTGGCCTACATATAAGTCCAGACCAACAGCAATGTGGTTGACTCTCAACTGCCCTGTGGGCAATTAGGGATGGGCAATAAATGCTGCCTAGCTGGAGATGCCCCCATCCTGTAAGTGAATAAAGGAAAAAAAATATTATGCAACTGAACCAAAGCTTACTGTCACCAGCAGAGATCATGTTTGGAACGCAAGTTGTAACAACCTGCTAAGACCTCACCTATCCTTGCTCTTGGAGATATCGGGCAAATCTCCTTAAAACAGGGAGAATAAAGTGTGCAACTGAAATACAAGTGCAGGACTATCTAATCTGCATACAGAGCACAACGTCAGAATCCCACAGGACCTACAGAGGGCACATTCTTATCTATAGAGGTTTCCTAATTGTGCAGTGACCCTCGATCCTACAAAATCACAACATCGAATAGAACAGTGATGAGAAACAGAAGCCAACTTGCCAACCTGTGGAATATTCCATTGGTGAACAAAATGCACGCACAAAAATAAACATGGATAATGATGGGGTGGAAGATCATCAGAACAATTAGCATGATAATAACAGGCCACTGAAGATTCTAACACGTCTACAAATCAAGCACATCCAAGTATGAAGTCTAAATCTCCAGAAGGTTGCAGTGATACAAGATTCCGGAATGGTTGTCAAGACACCTATATATTATACAGGTTATTAGTTTCTTAAACTTTTTTTAAATTCTTGTTTCTGAGTAAAGGTTTGCAACTACCCCTTTGTATACATATTTCAATCTTACTGTATGTAATTTTATCTTGGGCCTCCCTTGCTGCACGTGGTAACATATGGCATTGAGTGTAGTTCTGCAAGGGCACTAGTTTGAAAAACCTTGAAAATACATTTAAACAATAGGTAGATCCAAAATATGAAGGGTGGAATGTTAATTAGACCCAGAATAATTCCAAGCCAGAGAGAGTGATGAGAATGAAGCTGCAAAAGTGAGTTTGCTGGCTATCTGATCAAGCATGAAAAGTATTAAAGAAAGCAGCGAAGATGAAAAAGAGATGAAGAAAAAGTCTGATCTGAGGGAAGAGAAGCATATTTTCAAGACAAGCATTCCTGGAATGGGCATGGTAGTGAAATAAACGGTAATGAAAATAAAAATGCCGTGGACATTAGGAATTGAACAAAAAACTGAAACTCTGGAAGTAGCAGCAAACTGAAGAAAGCGAGTTAATATTTCCACATAGAATTGGATAGAATAGCATTCATTGTCCCTTGTATTAACGAAAATGCATGAGATGTGTAAGTTGCCATAATTCGGCATCATTTTAATTACAGAAATTATGAAAAGAAATAATTGAGACAATGTTAAGACAAAATTCATCTTTTGTTCCCTCTGTGGCGGCTAAGGGACGCCACCACCGAAGCCACCCTTGAGGCTGCCAAAGCAAGGATTTCTGGACTGGACCCACCACACTGACACTGCCAAAGTCGACATCGAATCCACTGCATTACTGCCATAGCCAGGAGGGACAGACTAGACCCATTGATAAAGCTGCAGCCACTATGGCTAAGAGGAATGGACATTTGAATCCACCACACTGCCGTCATCGCAACAGGTCCTCATAAGCATGTTCCTCCTCTGCAGCCACAGAAAAGAAGGAAAATTGAACTTTGATACAAAAGAGAAATGAAGAAATAAAACAAAGAAGAATGTAGCTGGCCAGGTGAATGGGAGCCCAAACACTTCCCACCCTGCTGTCGCCATCTCAACTCAATTGTTATTAGTAATAAAACTTTACACTGTTGTCTTACATCAACTTTCTTGCAGTGTCTAGCAAAAGTTTGGGATTTTTAAATTTTATTCAAATACATATAAGTAGTTTTGCCTATGCACAGTTACAGGTGTATGGTTCAAGCAAATAAGATAATTGTAAATGTTGCACATCCGCAGCTGGTATAAAATGCAATAGCCAATTACCAGAAACACTCTAAAAAAGAGTCTCCATCCCTGTTGGGTTGTCCCAAGACCTGTGACGTACTGGAGAGAAAGCTCCTTGTCTCTGTTGCTGGTATGTGGCCCCTAATGGTTACCATTACCTAAGAGTGACTGCAGCTTGACTTTGATAGATTTTGCAAACACTTGCTTATGCTAATATGGAATTTCTAGTATATTTCTCATGAGTATAGATTATTGCACCCTTTCTTCATAGTTTCTTGATTTGACACCACTGTTGCAACACCATCTCAAGTGACACATCCATCCTCATGATACTACACAATCCAGCAAGCAATCTGCACTGACCCACCCCTTTCGCTCTCCCTGCGCACCTCCCTTAAGGAGTTATCTTGTGCCTCTGATAGCAATATCATATAGTCATTCCTTTACAGGATGACATTTCATGATACACTTGCCATTATGGTATAATACTGTAAAATAAACTGTGTACAGGTTTAACCCAGAAACAAATGTTTGCTGCAGTGTACATGTGACTAAATGGAACAATGCAGCATTATGGTAAAACTGCACAAGGTAAACTGTTCTTGAATGATTCAGAGTAAAAGCTTGCCAAAGCAATTTTATACCTCATTCAACTTCATGTGATTTAGAGCCATGTTCTGGTCTTTGAGAGTCTCTGGTCTTTCATGTGAACTTTTATATTCATTCATAGGATGACAGGCTTCATCATTGGGTTGGTCAGTATTTATCATCTTCCCTAAATACCCTTGAGAGACTGATATTGAGATACTTTCCTGAACTTCTGTAGTCCATGTGGTGTACGTATACCCACAGTGCTTTTAGGGAGGGAGTTCCAAGCTTTTGTCGCACTAATAATGAAGGAACGGGGATATAATCCAAGGTGGATGATATGTGACTTGGAGGAGAACCTGCAGGTGAGATGTTCCTGCTATTCTTGCTCTTGTAGGTTGCGGAGGCTAGGGATTTGTGACATGCTACCAAAGGAGTTTGGTGAGTTGCTAGAGTGCATCTTGTAAGGAGTGCAACCAATGTTCATCGTTGGAGTGAATGTTTAAGATGGTGACAATCAAGGTTTCATCCAAGATTGTATAAATCTTCTTGAATATTGTTGTAACTGTTCTCATGCAGGCAAGTGTGAAGTATTCTATTATTCCCCTGACCTGTGCCTTGTAGAAGGTGAACAAGTCTTTTGGAATACAGTGAGTTACCACAGTATTTCCAATCTCAGACTTAACCACAGCACACATATAATGGGTTCAGTGAAGTTTCCAGTTAAAGGTGACCTGCAGCATCATAATGCTGTTAAATGTCGGGCATCAGATTCTCGGTTTTACTCAGGATCCTTGATGCCGTGTTCAGTCAAATACTGTCTTCATTCAGGAGCATTCACTCTATACCCACCTTTGGGATTCAGCTCTTTGACTCATGTCTGCATCAAAACTACAATAAAATATGGAGCTAAGTGGCCCAAACTGAATAGTAATGAGCAGTTATTGATGCCTAAGTTGCTCCTTGACAACACTGTCAGTGACCTCTTCCACCTTTTTACAGATAATTGAGAATTGACTCATTGGGAGTAATAATTAGTTGCTTTTTGTGGACAGGACAAAATTGGATAATTTACACATTATTGGTGGATGTCAGTGTTGTAGCTGTACTGGAACAGCTTGACGAGGGGTATGGCTAGTTCTAGAGCACAAATCTTCAGGAATACTGCCAAGAGGTGATCAGGGCCCCATAGCCTTTCCTGCTGACAATCTGTTCAGCTGTTCCCTGGTACTATATGGAAAGAATTAATGGCTAACAATTGGCATCTGTGATTCTGGGAACCTGAGGATGAGACCAAGATAGATAAGCAAATCAGCATTTCTGACAAAAGATGGCTGTTGATGATTCAGCCTCATCTCTTGCACTGATGTGCGGTGCTCCATCAACCTCAAGGAGAAGATGTTTGGGAAGTCTCCTCCTTCAGTTCACTATGCGATTCTCCTCTAACATTCATGACTGAGTGTGAGAGGACCTACTGCTTTCATTGTTCAGAATGCATGTAGCTCAGTGCTCTTCATTTGCCAGTTTGGCCAGCACAGCTTTAGGTGTGTGTGTTTGCAATGGTGTTGCCCCTGACATGGTGTCTGATACTCATCACTGAATCAAAAATGGTCCAATGGTAAAGATAGAGGAAGGATAATTTTAGAATAACTTTTTGCCATGAAAACAGGCGCTTGAACTAACAATTGATTGGCTAACTTCTAATTTGCCTGCCAATATCATGGCTGTTTTGTATCAGACAGGTTGTTCATACTTGGAGATTGTAATTTTCATAAGGAGAGCCTGGAATCTACCACCTACTGTACTTTGCCAACAATAGCATGTGTTATCTGTTTTAAGCTTAAACAACTGGGCAAGTCTTGAACGACACCTCTTTGGGTTTGGTATGAATGCGCACCCCGAGTAGAAAACACTACCATTTGCAGATTGGCTCCATGAAATAAACACTGCCCCATCTTACTTCCCCTTTTTGCCCCCCGCCATGGATGCTTAACTCAACTTCTTTGGAAAACTTTAGTTGGGTGATGTTATAAGTTAAAGGCATGGCTCATCTGCTAGCAGCCTATTTGGAAATTCAGGTGTGAAATGAAATTCGTAGTTAGAAATTATGGGCCAACTACACCCGAACAAATGTTCTGCGCTTTGGGCACAGAAGTTTTCCTGTATCGAGTACAGGCTCACAAATTATTCCCAGTAGCTTTTCAATTGGACTACCACAGCATAAAAATGAGGTGGCAAGAATATCATGGGATAAAGAGACAACAACATGTGGAATATAATCAAAGGCTTTTGGATTGGTATTGTACCAAGTGAAATAACAAGCTAGTTTCACCTCTCTGCTGCAGCAGTGTGAAAGGGCCCACAATTGCCATTAACATTGCACATTTTCTTGGATGCTGGATCTTTAATTGTTCATGTTAGGTTCAGAGTGGGATCAGCACCACAGACGGGACTTGCTGCTGCTCAGATGCAAAATCGCGGCAATCTCATCAAAGGCAGAGAGCATTCAAAAAGGCCAAATTAGATTAAAACAGGATTGTTAGGAGTCTTTTCTTAGACTTCAGTCAGGTTTGATGGATAGAAGGTTCTCCGAGTGGACTTGAAATTCAAGGCAGCAAGTGGACATCTCTCTCAGGCCAAAGGAGGACAGAGAATGTTCTCTCCCTCCAAACACTGGGATATTGCTCCTATAACACAACTTTACCACCACTCAGGTACAACTCCTCAGGTGCAGTGGTTTGAGGAGCTCACAGTGTCAAATCCTGAGTCCGCCACTAAGCCAACATTAATTCCAATGGGCAAGAAACGCTACAGGGCACTGTTCTTGATTGGAGCATGGAAAATGAAGAGGAGCATACCATGGGTGTGTAAGAGTAAGCTAAAGACCCAGTTTTGATCCCTTTTCTATCATAATTCCACTGGAGTTCATGATGGATAACAACTAACCCGGCTCATCAATTTTAATGCAATGAAATAGTCATTAATGCCTTAGCGCAATTTAACTGAGCTACTTCAGGTTTGTGATTCAGTCTTACATTATCTGATTGAAAAGGAAAGTCTTTTTTATGGGCTTGTGGGCATAAATAGTATCTGCATTCATCAGAATAGGATGGAGTAGCGTAGCTTCTGTTTTGAGAAAAAAACATTATTCAATCTAAATGGATCCATTCTTATGAAGTTGTATCTGCTGATTCTTACTGGCTTGTTTAACTGCCTTTAGGCTGTTCTTTTAAATTGGTTTCCGGAAGCTAGCTGGTGTCGATGAATCAGTGCCAGCCTTTTTTATTGCTGGGAATGTTTTACTGTAGCCCACAGGGAGACTTTCTTAGTTTTAGTTAACTAAGGAATGCAATCACATGAACAGTGATAAACTGCAACATTGTTTTTGAGGACGACACGAACATCAGTGTTCCTTCAACACATTTAATAGGAATAGTGTTTCTTCAGTGGGCTTTAGTGTTGTATTATAAGCAAGTCTGGGAGCTATTTTTCAAAAGCAATTATTTTACAATGTTACCATCAATTTTCTTTTCTTTCTCTCAGACTAGTGTTGTTCCTTTGCTGGGGTGTAACCCAACAGAAATGTGGACTTTTATTTCATCCATGTATCAACTCTTTATGTTTAAGCTATGCTATGGGCTATGTTAAATTTTTTGTTATCCTCACTGCTGTTTATTCATATTTTTTATGAACTGAAAACTTGCACATTTCCTGTATCACTATTCCCCTCTCCCCTGCTCCAGCCCCATTTATTCAAGGCCAATAAGACTATTTGCTGCAACACATCCACCCACAAGTGTCTAGATATGGGACTATCAAATACAAAATGTAGATAGTGCCATGAGATTGTAAAGGTTGGAATTTCCTTAATGAACTGAGAAGCTCAAGTTGGAAAATTTCCTGACATGGCAGGCCTGTCTCCATATCAATGGTCCAGGCACAGATCGTCCTCACTTCAGGCTGGCGGGAGTGAATCATGCTCATTCCCCCAGAAGCAGTTCAGAGGTAGTAACAGAGGGGGACAATGGTTAAGGTAGGTTGGTTCGAATTGTTACAAGTATAAGTTAGAGTTAAGTGTTGCATTATTTGAATAGTCGTGCACACATAAAGAGACACTTATTGAAATTGACGGTGGCTTGCAGAGTTAAGAGCTATACATTTGGCACGTTTCAATTTGTGAGTAAATCTAAAACTGAATAAAGGATGACACCTGGTCTCTTTCAACAAATGGTTGCAAGGTACATAACATGGTAGCACATGATTGTTTATAAAGGTAAAGGTTGAAAACTGAGAACATATTTTCAGATGAAAGATTGATACCTGAATAGCCTTTGTGAAGAATAATTGGAAACAAGTGTAATATTGTCCATCTATGATTAGCAGCTAATGGTCTCTGAGTCTGAATCTGACCAGTGGCAGAATGAAGTGGTGTCATGCCCAAGGATCAGAACTACAAAGTCCTGAGGACATTTTTAATTCCAAAATGTATTGTTTTTAAAAGAGGGATGATGCAGCGACTAATGGTTCCAGATGTAAATTAAGAGGCTGTCTGGAGAGATGACCCATGAAATATCACACTGAAAGATGTGAAGGGACATTCAAACCAGAATCCACCAAATGGGGAAGAGGCAAGTTAAAACAGACTGGGGCTGTGACCTCCAGAAACTACAATGATAATGAGGGCTGACGATCCAATGCTCAACAGCAAGCTACTCTGTTTGAATTATGTCCCAAATTTCAGATACAACTTGTGTTTTTCCCTTTGAAGAATACACAAGGACAGTTTGAACACTATTGGAGTGTACTAGTGAAACTAAGTGGGATAAGGTATCCATGTGTACCAGCCTGTGTTTGTTCACAGCATGCTGTGAAGTTCATAGTCGAAGAATTCCCTTCGCACGTTAATGTTACAAGTAAAGATTCTCACATTCTGAGTGCTATACATCAGCTTGCAAGCAATCCAGACAAAAGGAAAGACACCACAAAGGCTCTATCTCTCACCCTGAATTACGGAATTCAGTCTTGATTGAAAAGAACAATAGAATTTCAATCAATGTGCAAAACTAAGAATCTTGAAATCAACTGAACAACTGCCCGTGTCAATACAACCAATAACCTCTACTGCAACAGCCACAACATTCAATCATCCACTCTTTGTGAACAACTCAGAGACTGATCCACACACTGTACTTTTAATTAACTTTTATCTTTTTGGATTTGTTACTTATTTTTAATCTGTGTTGATTTTGATTATATTATGTTCAGTAATTAATAAACTCACATTTTATTAATTCAAGAAATATTTTCCTAAACTCTAAATGGGCATCTTTTAAAATATAAGTTTATTAGTGTCTGGGAGTAGATATTCATAAAGGAAGGGGTCTGTTTTCAAATTAATCTGATTGTGACTAACTGAGTGGCAGGGTGAATAAAGAAGGGGAAGCAGTTCCTTTTTCCTTATCAGGGAGCTGAACAATTTTGGCTATCCTGTCTGGAACCATAATGAACTGGGGACTCTTGCCCAGGGTCAGAGGGTAGCAACTACTGGGCAAGATAGATCCCAGAATAAAATCTGGACCGATAGTCTTTCTTTTTGCCATTTAATGTAATAGTTATTCACTGTGCCAAAGTCACTTGAGGCTGCAGAGCATCTTTAACAACTGGACTCTCACTCGGGACTCCTTCATATTTCTTCCATCTGCATAGGACCACAAGAAATAGAAACAGCCGTATGCCATTCAGCTGCTAGAGCTACAACTCCCCAAACTCATTCTATAAGATCATGACTGATCTCCCCCAGGCTTCAACTTTTCCTTTGCTCTTTTGTGCCAGCTCCACAATTCTCTGTTACTTCAGAAATATATCTACCACCTCTTTAAAACATTGCAATGATCTACCCTCCAGAACTCTCTAGGTAGAGGTTTCTAGACCTTCACTATTCTCTGTGAAAAGAATTCCTTCATACTTCAATTTTAAATGAGTGTCCTGTTATGCTGTAAGTATATCCCCAACTTCTCAACTCCTGCCCTACCAAGTTTCCACAGAATCCTGTATGTTCAGTAAGGGTATCCATCATTTTTCTAAACTCTAATGAATAAAGGGAAGTAACAATCAGTGAATGAACTTGAAGAATGTTTGGGAACATTAACTAATATTTGAGGTATGGCTTAAAATATCGTTACCCAATCAATTGCTCAAAATGTAACAGTAGAGTCCTCGAAGTGACAAAGGACAATGAATATTCAGAGGCTGAAGATAATGATAGTGATCAATTTGCCAGAATTGAACTAGTGACAAGAAGCTTCAGTCTGGTGCTGTGTGTATTAGTTGCAGATTCAGTTAACTGTGCAGTGTTGGTGCATGCTCCTCAACAGTGTGTGAAACAGTTTGGCTAAAATGTTATCTAGATTCACTCAACAGTGAAGATTGAAGTTAAAAATAGAAATTGCTGGAAAAGCTCAGCAGGTCTGGCAGCATCTGTGGAGAGAAATCAGTGTTAACATCTCTCCTTCGACGCTGCCAGACCTGCTGAGCTTTTCCAGCAATTTCTGATTTACAGCATCTGCAGTTCTTTCGGTTTTTATTTAAGATTGAAATTAAGTTAGGGAATATGGAAATTCTACTTGTTTTATATTTAGGGATAAAAACACATAGACCTCACTAAAACGATGCAAAACTAAGTGGAGTAATATGTTTTATTAGTGCTAATGCTCTTCCTAGTGACATATATTTACTGTACTAAGTAAGCTTTCCATGAAAAAGGCACAAATGAAATTGGACATAGAGTATGATAAAACAGTAGTCTTTAAAATCAGTGGATCTTCAGTTTATCTAATCAGGGCATTATTTTATAACCTTGACAAAATCCACCAGAATTAATCGGAATGTTAGAGAAGCATAATATAATGACAATCAGACAGGAAAAAAGAGACAATGCAAATTGTCTTACAACTTCACAATTTACTCACCCTCATTGTCAAGGAGTCCTGCAAAAGGATGCAGATGTGGTAGCTGAAGAATATACTGCAATTGCTGGAAAATCTCAGCAGGTCTGGTAGCATCCGTGGAGAGAAAGCAGAGTTAACATTTCAGGTTCAGTGATCCATTATGCAAAAAGGTCACTGGACCCAAAATGTTAATTTTGCTTTCTATCCACAGATGCTGCCAGACCTGCTGGGCTTTTCTAGCAACTTCTGTTTTTGTTTCTGATTTCCAGCCTCTGCAGCTCTTTTGGATTTTTTTAAGAATGTACATGGTTCTCATTGAAGTGATAAGTCCAAAATATAAAATATATAAAATGTCTCAGAGGCACCACCATGTTTTATATTGTAAAGCCTTCCATTGGCAAACTTTAATGAGGCAGTTGTCATAAATATAAAGGTATGAGACAAAGACAGAAATAATACGGCCATGGCAACCGGATTTATTCTTTCAACATTAATTTGTGACAAAGGCAAAAATGTAACTGTAGATAGAGACTTAGAGAAATGGATAGGGACCAGGCGTGAGGCACTGGCTAAGTTCCTAGTTGGTAATAGGAGAGATTTGTTGCTGATGAGTTTAGAGACATGTGTGAAAGCATGAACATTGTGATTATGAATATTGCAGCTGAAATTCTCTTCATTAATGGACTCAGTTGAAGGAATCAGCAGTGGTGGATGATCTGCAGAATATAATCTCAGTAGATCAACTGTTGAACAGTTGACAACTGTCCTGACGTGGGTGGTTCAAACTTGCACCTTTTGTAGGACTAATTGGATAGCCCAGGCAAGAGGGAAGGTGAATGGCCTCCTCCTGTTCTGCAACTTTTTATGACTCAATGCTGCTGAAGAGCCATCAATTGACACCTGCACTGTCTTACATTCCACCAAATACATTTGTCAGAGCTAGAACACCTACAAGAGAACTAAAGAACAAAAGAGAAGTATAGCGCAGGAGCAGGCCCTTCAGCCCTCCAGCCTGTGCTGATCATCATGCCCTAATTAAACTAGAAAACAAACCTTCTGCCCATATTTGATCCATATCCCTCAATTCCCTCCCTATTCATGTATCCACCCAGATGCCTCTTAAATGTCGCCAATGTGTCTGTTTCCACCATCTCCTTTGGCAGTGTGTTTCAGGCTGTTTCCACTCTCTGCGTAAAAACCGTCCCTCCCCTATCTGCCTTCAACTTTCCCCCTCTGACCTTCAATCTGTGCCCCCTTGTAATTGAAACTTCAACCCTGGGGAAAAGGACCCCTGCAGTCCACCCTGTCTATGCCTCTCTTAATTTTGTAGACCTCTGTCTGGTCTCTTCTCAGTCACCATCTATCCAGTGAAAACAAGCCTAGTCTTTTTAACCTTTCCTCATCCATGCCCTTGAGACCAGGCAACATCCTGGTGAACCTTCTCTGCACTCTCTCTAAATCTCCATGTCCTTCTTGTAACGTGGCGACCAAAACTGCGCACAATACTCCAAATGTGGACTAACTAGTGTTCTATATAACTGCAATATGGTTTGCCAACTCTTGTACTCCATGGCCCAGCTGATGAAGGCAAGCATGCTATGTGCCTTCTTAATCATCTTGGCTCTCTGTGTTGCCACTTTCAGGGAACTGTGGACCTGCACGCCCAGATCCATTTGTATGTTGATGTTCCTAAGGGTTCTGCCATTTATAGTATAATTCACACGTAAGTTTGATCCTCCAAAATGCATCACCTTGCATTTGTCTGGATTAAACTCCATCTGCCATTTCTGTGCCCAAGTCGCTGATCTATCTATATCCTGTTGCATCCTTTCATAATCGTTGGCACTATCAGCAACTCCACCAATTTTGGTGTCTTCTGCAAACTTACTAATCAGACCACCCACATTTTCTTCCAGATTATTTATATATACTACAAACAACAGAGAACCTAAGACTATTGCCTGCAGAACACCACTAGTTACGGGTCTCCATTCTGAAAAACACCCTTCCACTGCTACCCTCTGTCTTCTATGACCATGTGAGTATTTTAATCCATCCAGCCAGCCCAGCCTGAATCCCATGTGGTTTTCATTTTGGTACCAATCTGCCATGTGGGACTTTATCAAATGACCAATTAAAGTTCACCTAAACTACATCCACAGCCTTTCCCTCATCAATTATCTTTGTCACCTTTTCAAAAAATTCAATCAGGTTAGTGAGACATAACCTTCCCCATACAAAACCATGCTGCCTGTCATTAACTAGTCCATTTTCTTCCAAATATGCATGTATCTTGTCCCCCAGTATCTTCTCCAAGAGCTTCCCCACCACAGACGTCAGGCTCACAGGCCAATATTTTCCGGGATTATCCCTGCTTCCTTTCTTAAACAAATGGGTTTTTATCTGACAAGTCTTTAACGTATTACCACAATCATATAGATCTGGGGCTAATTTCTCTGCATTTGAGGATGACAGCAGCAATACTGTTACTCATTCTACAAAAAAATTAGCAGATGGTTTGGGAGCTCCATGCAATCTCTTGTTTTCAATCGTCATGCTCTCTACATTGCTTATAGCAGCCAAGAGAGAAAGCCAGAGAAGTAATATTGAGCACCAATTAAAGTCCTTGACAGCCCCCATAATTGCAATTAAAGTGGCTGGAGCTTTTGAAACAGATGTCGGAGCTGCAGACTGCATGTTTAGTGCTGTGATGACTAAACCTCACAGCGGATCAGTCTCCTTGTGTGGCATCAATGAAGAATTGCTTGGAGGCTGACCAGACATTTATCTTTGGGTTAGTGGGTTTCGCAAGATTTTTATTTGGCAGATATTTATTGCAATTGTCACAACCGAGTAGATCTGGAAGCTAATTTCTCTACATATGAAAATGAATAATAAAAGCCAAGGCTCGCTGCCTCTCCATGTGGAGGTAACACTCAAATGCTGCCCTGGAAGTGCCAACTATAAATGTACTTGCAAATGTTTGCACTTTATGCACAATTTCAGAAGAGATTTTAACACCTTTTCCAGGTTTTGCATGAATGCCAACTGTTTGCTTACTCAGCACTTGAATCTTTTTAAAAGCAATATCACAAGGACAGCAAGGTGTGGAGCTGGATGAACACAGCAGGCCAAGCAGCATTAAAGGAGCAGGAAAGCTTGACGTTTCGGGCCTAGACCCTTCATCAAATGAGGTCGAGGACAAGTTGTCCTTTCCCCTCTCTCCTGACAGCAATCTCCTCCTCCTTCTTTCCCAGCAGCTCCTTATTTGAAATCAAAAAAAGCAAGAATTGCATATTTACATAGCGTCTTTCGCTGTAGGGTAATGTGTATAATGATTTATCAGTGATATCAGAAGTCATGAGTAAGTGTTTGAGAAGAGAGTTGTAATAGGCCGTACAAGAAAAAGATGCCTTTTTCTAATTGTTTAGAATAGATGTTAGTCCTTTTACTTCCCAAAGTGGAAATCAGGACACCAAGTAGAGTTGCAAACTGAAATTTTGAGGTCACACGTCCCTCTCTGCTCTGACAGTTTGCTCCAAGGGATGGTGACAATTTTCAAGGCTTGAAATGGGGTCACAATGGGATAAGGTTTGGGAAGCGCTGCCTTAGTTACTCATAGGGAGAGGAATGCATTCCCATTCTAAAACAGGTTACAAACTACCTGACAAGATATCTGAATACTATTCAAATTGGAACCAAACTAAAAGCCATTTAAAACCATCAGCCATCCTAAAGACTTGCTAGTCGTTGTAGCATCTTGAAGTCTAGTCATCATTGTAACGTTGGAAACCAGACAGAAAAGTTGCACACCACAATCTCCCAAATATCACAATGTGATAATGAACCAACACATTTATATTTGTAGATTTTAATTGAGGAACAAACGTTATCTGGACACTCTGGATAACTTGATTCAGAGATAGTAGGAACTGCTGATGCTGGAGAATCTGAGATAACAAGGTTCTGAAGAAGGGCCCAGACCCGAAACGTCAGCTTTCCTGCTCCTCTGATGCTGCTTGGCCTGCTGTGTTCATCCAGCTCTACAACTTGTTATCTCTTAACTCTCGATAACTTCCCTGTTCTTTGAATTATTGCTTCACTTTAATAGCTTATTTCAAAGACTGTCATCTCCAACAAAGCAGAGCTCTTTCAGTACTGCACTGTCAATAAGTAATTGTGCATGAGTTCTACATTGGGACTTGAACCCACAATCTTCTGAGAATGTTGTCAAGTAATTCATGCCTTGTATTTTGACTCCTGTGTACCACCTAATCTATTTCTTTCCAGCTTGTTCACAAAATTGATAGGGATGAATGCATTATAGAAGGTAGCAATGAAGCAAAGGAAGAGCATGGTTATGGTGTATTGTGAAGTGCTGCTGCATTTGGATATGTTGGATCCTCAATTGGATTCTTCTGACACACCCAGAGAAAGAAAAGAGAAAAATCTTGCTCTGGTAAGCAACTTTTCATTATGTGCATTCATCCCACCAATGATTATGATGACAGATAGATGCAATATGCAACTTTGTGGGATTGTGGGGGGTTTATTTGCATAGAATTTATGAAAGGATGTGAAATAAAGAACATTTCCTAGTGAATGTTGGCGTGATTGTCAATCACTATCTATTGTTAGCTTTGAATGTAGTCTGATCACAAATCCTTGTATTTGATGGCTTTAGCCTTTGGGTGAAGCTAGTGCATCAATTCCTTTATTCATTCACAGGGTGAGGGCGTCACTGGCTAGGCCAGCATTTATTGCTTATACCTAATTGCCCAGAGGGCAGTTAAGAGTCAATCACATTGATGTGGGTCTGGAGTCACATGTAGGTCAAACCAGGTAAGGATGGCAGATTCCTTCCCTAAAGGGACTTTGTGGGCCAGTGGGTTTTTCCTGACCATTGATTCTGGGTCACCATTAGATGCTTAATTCCAGATATTTATTGGATTCAAAATTCCACTATCTGCTCTGGTGGGATTTGAACCCTGGTCCTAAGAACATTATCTGGGTCTCTGGAATAACAGTACAGTGACAATACCACTAGGCCATAGTCTCCCCTAGTCAATTGACTGACTCCTGATTCAGAGAAAATTCAAGATAGACGAGGCAAGTTGCTCCTTGATGAGATCGAAAATGTTTTAAGTTATATAAATAGTTCTAAATTCAAATATTCTGTTTCCGAATTGTTTTGTGATGAATAAGATATGCAATCACAGATTCTAAACTTGACATTGAAAGCATTTGAAGATAGGATGAATAGTGAAACAAATGTAAGTATTTTATAAACCTCATACACTGCTAAAGAAGGTAATAATTAATTCTTCCATCCCAAGTTGGACAAGGTAATATCTTCGAACATTGCTATATTGTTTCCACATATTTACTATGAGGAAGTGGCATTTACATTAATAGTGACCTCCTCCCTTTCCATTTGTGCCAAGCTTCCTTGGGGTTAGTGGATTCTCAAGCTAAAGAAGACCAAATTCTGTGCTGTATTTCCCTCCGAGAAAGTGGCTTCTTCTGGGAAGTGAGCAACATGCTGCTTTACTCTACTCCTTCCAGGCATTGCTTTCAAACACAAGCTATAAATGACTTCTGAATCATGGAAAGCAACAGGCCCACTACTTGAAGCTGTTGGAAGAACTTAAATCATGTACCAGTATGTGATTTCCTATCCTCTAGTTGGGGCATTCAAAATAAAATATTTTTCATGCCAAGTGTTCAACTTTGCTTAGAATTAAGCTGGACCCTGTTTGGTTTTACATCTGTTCTGGTCTACAGTTTTTATCCAATCTATATTTTCAACCATTTCAGATAACTCCCTATGCAATATTTTGCTCTAAACCTGACACATATTGCTTCTTGGGAGTTGGTCATTCATAGTTATTGGGACAAAAGCAATAGTCAGCTGCTGTTGAGTACCAGTGCATGGTTTGTGTTTGAATTTTACAGCCCTTTTAATTGGATTACAAAGTCACTGTGGTTGGAATCCAGATATTTCAACACTGATAGTACAGAGGGAATAGACTTGTTTGGGCACATGGCCTAACACAGACTGCAAAACAGTGCCAGCAAATATTACAAGGCAAATTTCCATCTGAATGCATCCGAGTTCATTACAAATCTTGTCAGTCCGGGTCATTCTAAAGAGGACATATGGACCAAGGTATCACTTGTACAGTTCTTGGCAGCCTTCACTTCACATATCTTTGCACATTTTTAATTTTCTATCACAATCCAAACAGAGGGGTGATATTTCTCAGTGGAGAAAGTTTGAGGAGCCAATAAATAACAGATGTATTTTGATTGCAGTCTATTCTATTTCCAATTTAATTTTCAGAACTTAGCTCTAAATGGATACAGAGTTAAATCCTTATCAACGTTGGATATCAGCATTTGATTTACAGTAAACCATCAAATTATTTTAATAGGTCATGTATTGCAAGTTATATCCCAGAGGAAAAACCAGATTTATAAAAAGGTAATACTTGGAAATGAATACAGTGATAATACTAGAGTTCTATTTTGAAGTTTACAAGACTGGTCAGATCAATATGTCTCATTTACTGGGGTTTCTGTACTTTTTACTTCTGGGATATTTGTGATATTTGCAGTCCTTGTCATTCCTTATGTGTTGTCCGATCTCTGTATCTTCATCATCTCCAATACATGCTTTGTGATGAATATCTGCCGCGCTGAAATGGATAACTATTTACAACTCCTGAATCATTAGACATTGATCATCCCTTCTCAGTGGTGGTTTCCACAGAGTTGCATGTATCTGCCAGTGAGTCTGTGCTGAGTATGTAAATTATTTTCCTTGAAATGATTGACTGGCTTGGACCTGCTTAACTGCAGTATTGGTCAAGCCAACATGTTCACTCCCTCTGTCTATAGTTTGTGTTCCGAGCTTGATATGACCATTATTTAAATTTGATTCTTCCAAGTCACCTCTGCATCTACTACTTTAGTATTTATTCACTAAATCATGTAGCAACATGTTAAAGAGTTAGCTCAGTTGGGATATGCTGCTCATTGGCTAAATCATTATTTATGTGTCATTAATCTTTGCTGTTTCTAGCAGTCTGAGCTGGCTTCAGTGTTGATACCAGTGGAAAACATTCATCAAGTCACCATTGTCATAAGTGTAAGCTTGTCAAAATGGGGTAAGGTTTGGACAATTTATTTCCCCTTGGAATACTATTGTTTCTTTCTTCTAGTGTAGACTGTTCTATCTCCCATAGATTTTCAAGCGTTGGCATTATGGGGATGTTGCAGTGGTTGAAGGCCTGGATTGGAACTTTGGCAGCCTGAGATCCAAGGAGCTAGCCCAATGTGTGATGGGAGTTTGCCCTACAGCAATGATGAGAGCAGGGTAGATTGACTCAGCATGGGAAAAGCATGCTAAAGCAGAAGAAATTGAGCCCTTGTAGGAAGTGCAGTCCCAGCATGGCTAAGCACTGAAGATAAACTGCTGTGGTTGAACTTTTAGCTTTATTTCTTTATTTTTCAACTTAATACTAGGAAGTCTGTAATGTTTAACATTTAACTTTGTTCCTTATTTCTTTCTACTTTGTTCTTAAGTTTTTGTACCTAGGTACTTGTACCTAAGATGGCACTGTGTGTGGCGACATTGAAAACTTTTCAATGTACTCCTGTCTATTAGTTCTTGTGTACATATGACAATAATATCTAAATCTAAATATTTTCTGTGCCATACTTTGTGATATTTTGTGGAAATAACCTATTGGCTTATTTATAAAACATCCATTTTTAAATAGCTGGGCACTGTCTGCGCTTAACAACAAAGGCTTTATGTCTGGTGCTTGTCCCACTTTTGTACTGGTCCTCTGATTTTCTATGCCAAATTTTATCTTCTCCTTTTAGGATTGATCTCTGTTTCCTCTAGACATCTGCTTCAACCACCATCTGAATGGCATTCCATAGAGTCTAATCTTCTTTTGTTTGTAATAAATCTGACAAAGATTCACCAACAATTCTGACAATAATTGTCTTTTATTTATTGTGACTTTAAATCACCGTACTTGCATTTCTCCACTAATTTGTAAAAATTACTAAATTATCTGTGGACTCTTTGGGTTGTCAAATCTTGTTCTTTCAAAAAATTTATTTATTCTGAAGTTAGTTATTGCTAAAGGCTTTCAATACTACTTCAAAAGTCTCTATTTCTTCTCTAATACATTTGCAAACTATGTTAACAGCCATGCCCCCAATTATATATACAGGTGGCTTTGCTAGTACAGTTCCTGATGTAGTTTCTAACTTGTAGATTTGTTTTTTGTATCTTAAGAATTGTTTTCACTAAGTGTCCAATTGTGTTCTATTTGACTCATCTCTGAAATTAAGTTTTTCAGGCAATACAATTTCTGATGTACATTGTCTTAACATGATTTAATAGCTTCCTCATCTAACTGGCTTTTAAGCTTCAGTTAATAGTTTTGCTGTGCTGCTGTTCTACAGGTTTTACCATGTGTAGGCCAAAATACAGGATTCTGACCCTCTGGCTAAAATTGATGATTCCTATCTTTTTGCAACTTCAGTAGATGAGTCCTAGTGCTTGTGGTCTTTAATGATTTCCATTTCCTGAACTCGTCTACTGAACGAATCCCGATGCTTTTAATAAAAAGTGTCACTTTAATCATGGGTTTACTGAAGAACTCCTGCTATTTGTGGTTTTAAAAACGCATCCCACTCTTTAATGGTTTTCTTCTGAATGGTTCTAACAGCTTGTGGCTCTAATAATGATCCTGTTTATTTCATGGTATTTTCCTGAATGATTCCCGTTCCCCATGGTTTAAATAAAAGCTTCCAGCCTTTGACACAGCTTTAATGAAGGATTGTTCACGTTTTCTGTGGCTTTCATAAAGTCTTCTAAATTTCTTCTCCCATTAGACTAGTGCTCCTTAGACTTCTGATCTGCCTAGTTGTTACTTTAACATTTTGTGATGTTCGCAGTCTGTACCCTCGGTTTAATTTGCTCTTGTATCCCTTAATTACACTTGCTATAGCTGTGCCCTGTGGTGCCCATCTGCTGTGGTGGTATTGCTTGATCTGAGTAGTCAGTACCTTCCTTTTTGGTTGCTTTCCAGCCTCTAATATTGTATATTTTTTACGTTTTCCTTTTGCTGCCAGGAATTTTAACTTTACCAATTGTCACCTGTCTATCATTACAGCATGATGAGACCTGTCTCTGCTTTCAGAGTTACTCATTCTCGAGGTTCCTAATTCTCCTGCTGCAGTTGGTCTCCAAGAGTACTGAAATGTTTTTACCAGTGATTGTGGATTCTTCCTTGTCACTAGGATTTCTTTTGTTATGTCCTTATGATCAGCTGTGCCCTACTGCTGATGTCCACCTGAGCAGGCAGCTTAAAGCTAAGTCTGAACATGCTGAAAAATCTTCAGACCTCCACCACTGCCAGAAAATGAAATGCCCACAGCTGATCATCATATTGCGTGCGTAGTCTGCGCCACATGATAGATAGATTTGGCTTTCATCCTCTAAGTATAGGAGCAACTGCTTGGTCTAGTGCAGTTGAGGAAAAACACTTACTGGTCTAACTCATAGAGGTTTTCTATTGGGCAAGAAATAGTTCATTATATAGTTATAAGTTACTCTGATGTGATTGTTACAGAGATTATGTCCATGTGCAGAGGGACCTGTGTATCCTTGTGCATGAATTGCAAAAAGTTGGTTTGCAGATGCAGCAGGTAATTAAGAAGGCAAATGGAATATTATCCTTCTTGCTAGAGGGATGAAGTTTTAAAATAGGGAAGTTATGCTGCTGCTGTATAGGGAGCTGGTGAGGCCACCTCTAGAAGGGAAGGCAATGCCCTAGTGGTATAATCACTGGGCTATTAATCCAGAGACGCAAATAATTTTCTGGAGTCCTGAGTTCAAATCCCATCACAGCAGATGGTAGAATTTGAATTCAATAAATATCTGGAATTAAGAATCTAATGATGACTGTGAATCCATTGTTGATTGTTTGGCAAAAACCCATCTGGTTTACTAATGCCTTTTAGGGAAGGAAAATCGCCATCCTTACCTGGTCTGGTCTACATGTGACTCCAAACCCGTAGTAATGTGGTTGACTCTTAACTGCCCTCTGGGCAATTAGGAATGGGCAATAAATACTGCCTGGTCAATGATGCCTTCATCCGGTCAATGATGCCTTCATCCTGTCAATGAATAAAGAAAAAACCTGGAGTACTGTGTACAGTTTTGGTCTCCTTACTTGAGAAAGGATGTAATAGTACTGGAGGAGGTGCAGAAGAGGTTCTCTAGATTGATTCTGGAATTGAGAGGGTTGCCTTATCAGGAGAGATTGAGTAAACTGGGACTGTACTCATTAGAATTTCAAAGAATGAGGGGGATCTTATAGAAACATATAAAATTATGAAGGGAACAGATAAGGTAGAAGCAGTGAGGATGTTTCTACTGGCGAGTGAAACTAGAACAAAAGGGCCTCAAAATAAGATTTGGGATTGAGTCGAGGAAGAACTTCTTCACCCAAAGGGTTATGAATCTGTGGAATTCCCTGCCCAGTGAAGCAGTTGAGGCTGCCTCATTGAATGTTTTTAAGGCAAAGGTAGATGGATAGATAGATTTATTTTTGAACAGTAAAGGTATTAAGGGTTATGATGAACGGGTGAGTAAGTGGAGCTGAGTCCATGAAAAGATTAGCCATGATTTTGAATGGGGAAGCAGGCTTGATGGGCCAGATGTTTCTCTGCTCCTGCTCCAATTTCTTATGTTATTATGAGGAGGACCTGGATGTTTGTGGGAAAGTATGAGGTTATGGTAGGATTAATAAAGGCATAGACTCCTTTCTAAATGGGGAAAGGCTTCAGAAATCTGAAGCACAAAGTGGTTTAGAAGTCCTATTTCTGGATTCTCTTATGGTTAACATGTAGGTTCAGTGGCAGTTAGGAAGGCAAATGCAATGTTAGCTTTCACTTTGGGCGGGTTAGAATTGAGTAGCAGAGATGGACTGCTGGGGCTGTATATGGCTCTGGTTGGACTTCATTTGGAATATCGTGAGCAGTTTTTGGCCCCTTATCTGGGGAATGATACGCTGACCTTGGAGGAGGTCCAAAAGAGCTTTACAGGAATGATCCTGTGGATGAAGGGCTTGTCATATAGTGGTTGTGGTCTCTGGGTCCATACTTGATGAAGTTTGGAGGATGAGGGCAGATTGAAACTTTGAAAATACTGAGAGGCCTGGATAGATTGGACATGGAGAAGATGTTTTCATGAGCAGGAGAGAGTAGGAACCAAGACCACAGCCTCAGAGTGATGGGACGACCCTTTAGAATTGAGATGAGGAGGAATTTCTTTGGCCAGTTGGCGGTGACTCTGTGGAACTCATTGTTGCAGAAGGTTGCAAGGTCAAGTCATTGAGTGTATTTAAGACAGATAAATAGGTCACGAGAAGAAAACAGGAGAATAGGATTTGAGAAACATATCAGCCATGATTGAATAATGGAACAGATTTGATGGGCTGAATGGCCTAATTCTGCTCCTCTATCTTACACTGTTATGGTCTAATTTCCTGCTTGGGGCAGTGAGATTGATCACACCAGACATTCCCCACTTCTGAGGTTATCCTATAAGAAAACAGCTTCTCCTGTTTTTATCTAATTAATTGGCAAACAGGAAGGTTGTAAGTTGCATTCGTAATACTCTGATTACAAACTGCCACTCAATTGTGTAGGTTTCACTGTCATCACTGCAAGAACAGATCCTGGTGTCTTACAATACTCTACTCTCGTCAGTAAGGGGTGCTACCTGTATGATCAAGTTTCCAAAGCATAACAGTGCCATTTGCTGGTATTGATATGGTACTACATCACAGTTCCACGAGCTTAAAGTGGCCATAGCTTTTTTGTGTTTTACCCCTTCTCTTAATTGGAACCAGCATGTAGTTCCTTGGACAGGATAGATAAATTTTACCTCATTGATGTAGCTCTGTTTCATTTAGCCATTTCAAAACCTGAGTGTATGTAATACCAACCTGAAACACTGCTTGCATCTAAATCATGTTCTTATCTGCCCACTCTTTTGTAGGGCTGCTTTGAAAGGGTGGGAGAGTGGGATGAACTAAGTTGCTCTTACAGAAGGCTAATGCAGCCATAACAGGCTGAATGGCCACATTCTTCACTGTAACCATTCTATAATGCTGTAGTGACAACTATACTCAGGGGCTAGTTTAGTCCAGGAAAGTAAGCTTCATTTTTATGGCCATTGTTGAACTAATTACTTTGAATCCTGGTGAGGACACAGCAGTCAACTTTTTGCAAGTTCTGACCACTACCAAAGTACCCGTAAGGAAACTCCTCCAGTGGTATTCAATAGTGAGTGGAAAACAGGAAATGCTGAAACATCTGAAATAGAAAGAGCAATCGACAGAAATGTGTTACAAGTCCATCAGTGTCTGAAACCTTCACTTAGAGGTCATTTGCTTTTTGAGTGAGAAGGCTGTACGTTGAAATTTGTCTCCCCAACCCCAAGACCTGAGGTACTAGTGTAATCTGACAATGCTATACTGAGGGAGATTTTATTGTCAAAACTGTAAACTCTTGGATAAGGAATCAAACCAGGCCTACACTGCACTTTAGGATTCAATAGCAAGAAGGTTTGAAAAACGTCAGTGCAGTTCAGGTGTCCTGGCCGATGTTTCCCCCTTAGTCAAACACAAACAAAGCAATGTAATTGTTCAAAATTCAATACTGACTTGGTTTTGATTTTATTGTCATGTGTACCGAAATACAGTGAAAAGCTTTGTTTACGAGCAGTACAGGCAGATCACAGCAAGCAACGGATGTATAGATCAAAAATACTTAAGTGCACACAGGTTACATTTCAGGTTACATTATTTGAGGCTAGAGAGTCCATTCAACAGTCTGATAACGGCCGGAAAGAACCTGTTCCTGAATCTGCTCGTGCATATGTTCAGGCTTCTGTGTCTTCTGCCTGACAGAAGAGGTTGTAAAAGGTCATTACCAGGGTGCGATAGGTCTTTGATGATGTTGGCAGCCTTTCTACAGCAGCGAGCCATGTAAGTGGAGTCCATGGATGGGAGGTTGGCTTCTGTGATGATCTGGGCTGTGCACACCACCTTCTGTAGTTTCTTACGGTCTTGGGCAGACCAGTTGCCATACCAGGCCGTTATGTACCCAGACAGTATGCTTTCAATGGTGCATCTGTAGAAGTTGGTGAGGGACCTTATGGACATGCCAAATTTCCTGAGCCCCTGAGGAAGAAGAGGCATTGCTGCACCTTCTTGACTGCTGCTTTTACTTGTGAAGTCCAGGACAGATTGTGGTTATCATCACTCCGAAGAACTTGATGCTCATCACCCTCTCAGCATCAATTCCGTTGATGTAGATGGGGCTGTGTTCTCCTCCTTTCTTTCTGTAGTCAATGATCAGTTCTTTAGTTTTGCTGATGTTGAGAGACAGATTGTTTTCATTGCACCACATCATCAAGCCCTCTATCCACCTGCGGTATTTTGACTCGCTGTTATTGGATACTGTTCGATGGAACCTTGTCATGTACAGATTATTTATCTATAGAATAGATCAGATCTTAAAAATAGTTGTGTTTGTGAAACATTTTGGACATACTGAGGATGTGAAAAAGTGATGGCTGTTTGTGGTTTTCTACATATCAGTTTATATTTGTTAGTTAGCATTACTTATACAACGTAGACTTAAGTTTTCATTGCCTCAGATATCTTGAACATTATTGGCGACACCAACTATTTACAAGATTGCAATATCACAGACTTAGATAAGTATTCTTGGTTCACTGCTTAGTAGCGTTATTGCAGACAAAGCAGGTACCTTTTTACACCAGAATGTCATGGATCTGTCTTAAAAGTACAGGCTTGGTACTTGATCTGGAATCTATGCTGTTCCATAACTCAAGGTGCTGTGTAACAGCAAGTCAGTCTTTCTTTCTTGAAGTGTTAGCCCATTATTCATTTCCTCTCAAATGCTTACTGGTCTGCTTTGGCTTTATTTTGGCTGCTATTCCAGAGCTGTTCATTACTGGGTGACAGTTGGGGCTGTGATTCTTGATGGCATTCTGTATAACCAGGAAGTAACATACTTCAGGTGCTTTGTGAGGACTCCGTGGTACCCGTGCCGTGGACGACTGCAGCAAAGTCTGGATAGTGCTTCTCGCACAGAGTTTTGCCTGCTGGATGTAGCTTCATGGATTCTATACTGTCTTGGTTCTCCAGAGTGTAAGGTGTCTTCACTTGCACTCTTACAGGCCGTTCTGTTTTCCTAAGCTGTTACTGCTCCATCTCTAGCATGCTGTCAACTTAGCATAAGGCTCCCTCTCACTCTTAGTCATACTGTACTACTTTATGGACACCACTGTACTGAGTACCCGTTAGGCTGAGTACAGCTCTCCTACACCACAAGATGGTAGCTGAGTAGAATGCTCAGTTGGAGTTTGTCTGCTCCATTGTTTCTTTCTTTTTTTTTCTCTTTTTTTTGTTCTTCTTTCGCTCTTGGTGTTTCTTTCCGGCCTCAGCGTGGACCTGGCGCGGTACCACTGGCGGTGTTCCGGCCTGGTCTCTCGGTGTGTGAGTGGCTCCTGCCCGGGCATGTTCTGGAGGCACCAGGGCGAGATCGGGGAGGCAGCGGCTTCAGCAACAGCGATGGCATCACAGGCTGACATGGGAACACCATGCGGTGAGGGAGGTCGAGAGCGGGCAGCTGAGGTCTCCTGGAGACCAAGATAATTGGAGGGCTCATCAAATTCCCTGAACTTTTAACTTAATTTCTTTATTTTTCTAGTTTAAATTAAGAAGGACTTTAGTATTAACTGTTACCTCATTTCTTTATTTTTCTAATTATTCAATGAAGGTCTTGCTTAACTTTTTAACTCTGGTCTCTTTCTGTTTTGTACCTAAGATGACACCATATGTGGTGAACATTGTACACTTTTCACTGTAATACTGTACTTGAGTACACGTGACAATAAAATCTAAATCTAATAGAGCGATTGTCTTCTGCTTCCCTTTTAATTTTAATCGCAAGCTTCTCCTGCTCTGCTGATAGTGTAGCCTCATTTGCATTACCATTATTAACATATTCATATCCCATTCAGCTACATTTAATGTACTGCATTACTTGAAGTTTAACCCAAACTGAGTAGTTTATGTTCCTGGTGAGAAACATTGAGAACGCTTGCTTCTTATTGCACTGTCCAAAACATAACCAGGCTTTATTGATGACGTTTGTCAGTTTATCAAAATATTACCAAATTTATGTTAAAGAAAAATCAACATAATATAATTTGGAATGAAGGGTAGACAATTAAAGGAAAAGATTATTTTCAATTAGTGTTTTGATCAAATGTTGGACTCCTACTGCTGCTTTCGCAAGTCCTTAAAAATTCCCTTGTTTTAACGATAAACTAATAGCTGCATTTATCGTTCATGTCAAAGAACCTCAAAGTTATTCACATCTTATTTCAGGACCATGTTGACTGCTGATATGTAGACAAACGTGATAGAAATTCTAACCTCTCACTGATGAAAGACCTGTTTTAATCTATATCTATTGCTAATGTTGGTTTTGAAAAAGATTTTGGGCGTACAAAACTGGACAAGCTGCATTTAGGATCAATCAGACCTTTAATATAATCCAGAGTTGGTAGAAGTGACTTGAATTAAGCCTCGTTCAAAAGGTGGTACCCCAAAGATTGTAACACCTTCTCAGAACTGGTTTAAAAAATGTGAAATAACTCCACAAAGGCCGGTATCCCCTCACCAAGTCAGCCGTAATTTGCACGTGGAGTGTCCTTGATGCTGATCCGACTTCCTCGGACCCAGCTCCCAGAGTGAACAGAATCTCTGATATGGAGATAGTAGGAACTGCAGATGCTGGAGAATCTGAGATAACAAGGTGTAGAGCTGGATGAACGCAGCAGGCCAAGCAGCATCAGAGGAGCAGGAAGGCTTATGTTTCGGGCCGAGACACTTCTTCAGAAATGGGGGAGGGGAAGGGGGTTCTGAAATAAATAGGGAGAGAGGGGGAGGCGGATAGAAGATGGATAAAGGAGAAGATAGGTGGAGAGGAGACAGACAGGTCAAAGAAGCGGGCTTGGAGCCAGTAAAGGTGAGTGTAGGTGGGGAGTTAGGGAGCGGATAGGTCAGTTCAGGGAGGACGGACAGGTGAAGGGGGCGGGATGAGGCTAGTAGGTAGGAGATGGGGGTGGGGCTTGAGGTGGGAGGAGGGGATAGGTGGAAGGAAGGACAGGTTAGGGAGGCGGGGACGAGCAGGGCTGGTTTTGGGATGCGGTAGGGGGAGGGGAGATTTTGAAGCTTGTGAAGTCCACGTTGATACCATTGGGCTGCAGGGTTCCCAAGCGAAATATGAGGTGCTCTTCCTGCAGTCTTCGGGTGGCATCGTTGTGGCATTGCAGGAGGCCCAGGATAAACATGTTGTCTGAGGAATGGGAGGGGGAGTTGTTTAGTGCGAACCGAGCCTAGGTGTTCCGCAAAGTGGTCCCCAAGCCTCCACTTGGTTTCCCCGATGTAGAGGAGGCCACAGCAGGAACAGCGGATACAGTATACCACATTAGCAGATGTGCAGGTGATCATCTGTTTGATGTGGAAAGTCTTCTTAGGGCCTGGGATGGGGGTGAGGGAGGAGGTGTAGGGGCAGGTGTAGCACTTCCTGCGGTTGCAGCGAAAAGTGCTGGGTGTGGTGGGGCTGGAGGGGAGTGTGGAGTGGACGAAGGAGTCACAGAAAGAGTGGTCCCTCCGGAAAGCAGATCAGGGTGGGGAGGGAAAAATGTCTTTGGTGGTGGGGTCAGATTGCAGATGGTGGAAATGTCGGAGGATGATACGTTGGATCCGGAGGTTGGTGGCTTGGTACGTGAGGACGAGGGGGATTCTGTTTTGGTTGTTCTTGTGGGGAGAGGTTGTGAGAGATGAGCTGTGGGAAATGTGGGAGACATGGTCGAGGGCGTTCTCGAACACTGAGCGGAGGGAAGTTGCAGTCCTTGAAAAACGACATCTGAGATGTTTGGGAGAGGAATGTCTCATCCTGGGAGCAGATGCGGCGGAGGCGAAGGAATTGGGAATAGGGGATGGCATTTTTGCAGGAAGGTGGGTGAGAGGAGGTGTATTCTAGGTAGCTGTGGGAGTTGGTGGGCTTGAAATGGATATCGGTTTCCAGGTGGTTGCCGGAGATGGAGACAGAGAGGTCCAGGAAGGAGAGAGAGGTATTAGAGATGGTTCAGGTGAACTTAAGGTTGGGGTGGAAGGTGTTGGTGAAGTGGATGAACTGTTTGAGCTCCTCGTGGGAGCACGAGGCAGCGCCAATACAGTCATCAATGTAATGGAGGAAGAGGTGGGGTTTAGGGCCAGTGTAGCTACGGAAGAGGGATTGTTCCACATACCCTACAAAGAGGCAGGCATAGCTTAGGCCCATGTAGGTACCCATAGCCGCCCACTTTGTCTGTTGCTCCGCCCACCACCGACGCTGATGCCGCTCCGCCCACCGCCTCCACAGCCAGCAGCTTCAGAGAAGGCAATAGCACCCAGCCCTGCCGAGTCTTCACCATCCCCCCAGACCTCCCCCTTACTGAGGATGAACGGTCAGTCCTCAGTAAAGGGCTCACCATTGTCCCCCTCCACCCAAACGTCAACGAATACCGCTCACGCTTGGACGTTGAACAGTTTTTCCGCCTCATCCGCCTCTGTGCTTACTTCTTTAACCGTGAGCCTAACCCTCCCCCTACTGACCCCTTCTCCCGCCTCCAACACACCCCTTCCTCCTGGACACTACCCCAAGGCCTCTTACCTTTCCTCGACCTTTTCATCTCCAACTGCCATCGTGACATCAACCGCCTCAACTTCTCCAGCCCTATCACCCACTCCAACCTCTCCCCCACAGAATGTGCAGCCCTCCACTCCCTCCTCTCCAATCCCAACCTCACCATAAAACCCGCGGACAAGGGAGGCGCAGTTGTAGCATGGCGCACTGATCTCTACATCGCCGAGGCCAGGCGCCAACCCTCTGACACCTCCTTCTACCAGCCCCTTGATCATGACCCCACCCCAACCACCAAACCATCATCTCCCAAACCATCCACAACCTCATCACCTCAGGTGGCCTCCCATCCACAGCCTCCAATCTCATCGTTCCCCAACCCCACACCGTCTGCTTCTACCTCCTTCCCAAAATCCACAAACCTGACTGCCTGGTCAACCCATTGTCTCTGCCAGCTCCTGCCCCACCGAACTTATCTCCACCTATCTCGACTCCAT
Source organism: Ginglymostoma cirratum (assembly GCA_024137785.1). NCBI lineage: Eukaryota > Metazoa > Chordata > Chondrichthyes > Orectolobiformes > Ginglymostomatidae > Ginglymostoma > Ginglymostoma cirratum. The sequence continues at coordinate 9,461,727 of JAHRHZ010000268.1, forward strand.
TTTCTCCCCCTCGGTCTAGGAACTCCCTACCTACGCCCATGACACCACTCACGCCCTCCACCTCCTGCAAAATTCCAATTCCCTGGTCCCCAACACCTCATCTTTACCATGGACATCCAGTCCCTATACACCTGCATTCCCCATGCAGATGGCCTAAAGGTCGTCCGCTTCTTCCTACCCTGCAGGCCCGACCAGTCCCCCTACACTGACACCTTCATCCACTTAGCCAAACTCGTCCTCACCCTCAACAACTTCTCTTTCAATTCCTCCCACTTCATACGGACAAAGAGGGTAGCCATGGGTACCTGCATGGGCCTAAGCTATGCCTGCCTCTTTGTAGGATGCGTGGAACAATCCCTCTTCCTTAGCTACACTGGCCCTAAACCCCACCTCTTCCTCCATTACATTGATGACTGTATCGGCACCGCCTTGTGCTCCCACGAGGAGCTCGAACAGTTCATCCACTTCACCAACACCTTCCACCCCAACCTTAAGTTCACCTGAACCATCTCTGATACCTCTCTCTCCTTCCTGGACCTCTATGTTTCCATCTCTGGCAACCACCTGAAAACCGATATCCATTTCAAGCCCACCGACTTTCACAGCTAGAATACACCTCCTCCCATCCACCTTCCTGCAAAAATGCCATCCCCTATTTCCAATTCCTTCACCTCCGCCGCATCTGCTCCCAGGATGAGGCATTCCCCTCCTGAACATCTCAGATGTCCTCGTTTTTCAAGGACCGCAACTTCGCCCCCTCAGTGGTCGAGAACGCCCTCGACCGTGTCTCCTGCATTTCCCTCAACTCATCCCTCAGAACTCCTCCCCGCAACAACAACCAAAACAGAATCCCCGTCGTCCTCACGTACCACCCCACCAACCTCCGGATCCAACGGATCATCCTCCGACACTTCCGCCATCTGCAATCTGACCCCACCACCAAAGACATTTTTCCCTCCCCATCCTGATCTGCTTTCCGGAAGGACCACTCTGTCTGTGACTCCCTTGTCCGCTCCACACTGCCCTCCAGCTCCACCACCCCCGGCACTTTTCCTTGCAACCGCAGGAAGTGCTACACCTGCCCCTACACCTCCACCCTCACCCCCATCCCAGGCCCTAAGTAGACTTTCCACACCAAGCAGATGTTCACCTGCACATCTGCTAATGTGGTATACTGCATCCGCTGTTCCCGTTGTGGCCTCCTCTACATCGGGGAAACGATGCCACCCGAAGGTTGCAGGAACAGTACCTCATATTTCGTTTGTGAACCCTGCAGTCCAATGGTATCAATGTGGACTTCACAAGCTTCAAAATCTCCCCGCCCCCTACCACATCCCAAAACCAGCCCTGCTCGTCCCCGCCTCCCTAACCTGTCCTTCCTCTCACCTATCCCCTCCTCCCACCTCAAGCCCCACCCCCATCTCCTACCTACTAGCCTCATCCTGCCCCCTTGACCTGTCCGTCCTCCCTGAACTGACCTATCCCCTCCCTAACTCCCACCTACACTCACCTTTACTGGCTCCATCCTCACCTCTTTAACCTGTCTGTCTCCTCTCCACCTATCTTCTCCTTTATCCATCTTCTATCCGCCTCCCCCTCTCTCCCTATTTATTTCAGAACCCCCTTCCCCTCCCCCATTTCTGAAGAAGTGGCTAGGCCCGAAATGTCAGCCTTCCTGCTCCTCTGATGCTGCTTTGCCTGTTGTGTTCATCCAGCTCTGCACCTTGTTACCTCAGAATCTCTGATATTCCTGTTTATACCTGTCAGCCAGGGCTCCCTGACTGGACCAGATTAACAGCCCAATCAGGGAACTCATATTCTTTGAGGTTAATCTGGCTGATTTGTTATAATCACTCCAAATGTTAAAAAATATTATAGAATTAGCTGACATATTCTTGTTACACCTTGATTGGGAATTGCTTCTCTTCTCTCTTCCAAATAAAACCATACTTAGTTGCTTGGCTCACACGTAAACAAAGGTACTGAGGAGTGTGGTGCTCTGAGTCGTTCCCAAGTTGAGATCTGTCATTGTAGAATTTGCTGTGGGTATGGGTAAGCCAATAGGATGAAGCCTTGTGCCCACTAGTTCTGCCAAGCATCTGGCAGGAGTTAACAGATGGCCCCCAGTAAAAGATGAGCTGAAAGCTGGCTTGGGGGTAAAATGATGGATTGGGGGAGGATTGATTTTCTTTGGTGATTGGTCAGATGTGACTGACATGAGGTCAGCTCCGTAAAATGATGGCGATTTCTGATCTCCCCCTTCAGATGGGTGAACAGTGGACACAAGAAAGGAAAATGAATGGAAAAGATTCCGAATTCTCTGGCCCAAGAGTAGAAAACTGGCAGTGCCAGCTGTGGAGATCATCCTACCAGCCATCTTCTGAACATGATAGACAGTTCTCACCTGTCACGCATCACATCATCTTCCTACCTATTTAGCTTATCACATTTAAACAATTGCTTTTTAGTAAACTAATTAATGAATCACTTCAAAATCACTTAGTGAGCCCAACACCCTCCTACCCACATTGCTGAATGAAAACCAGCACAAAACATATATTCCAAACTAGCTTTATAAATTGAACCAGTCACTGTTCTGTACCTAAGTCTACTAGTCACCTCCTGTGCATTCTTCAGTGTGCTTTCTGTGTACCTTCTCCTCAATATGGTCACAGGCAGTGTTAGCGCTGTAACTGCTGGACACAGGAACGTTGCTCTTTCTCAATGGGATAAAAGTGCAGCTGCCATACCCCAACCTCGAAAATCTCATGTCAGGCAGCACCATCTCAACAAGGTGGTCCGTGGAGCCAGTCTTACTCCTGCAAGCCAGTTGCCTCAGAAACCAAGCTTTGTGCATACCATGACCTTCGATGATTTCAGTGACAGAGCTGATTATTGTTTCAGTCATGATCACTTGGCAAACGTATCTCCTGCACGGAAGTGAGAGACATGCACATCTATTCCCCTCCGTTAGCTGTTGCAGTGTGCTGCATTGCCCTGTAAGCTAGAATGAGGTGAGTCAGTGAATGTGGTGCAACGGATGTCAGGGTGATGTGGCTGTCTCATTTAAATAAGAGTGAACACTCCACAATCCATGCAGATTTTGAGGGCTGTAATAGTGCTGCGTGTATGTGACAGTGAAGGGAGGAAGTTGAATGTTTTTAACCTTTTTTTTCTCTAATGAACCTGTTCAGAGATATTATTACTCACTTCTGGAGCAGTGGGGCTTGAGCGCAGGCCTCCTGGTCCAGGTTTAGGGACACTACAAGTTGTCGCATGTTAGTTTAGAGTCCTTGTTGTGAGATTACTGGATTGTGTGTGGGGTTAGTCCTGCAGTAGAGGGAGATTTGACATATGAACATGTCTTGTCAACTTGTGTGTGATTGTTGAACTTTTGATGGCACTGCATCCAGGCATATAATCCCTGGCATTGACTGCAAGATTGTAATAACACTGGGAATTAGTATAGAATCCCTACAATGTGGAAACAGGCCTTTTGGCCCAACAAGTCCACACCAAACCTCAGACATCCCACCCACACCCATCCCTATAACCCACTTAATCTACACATCCTTGAACACTATGGGCAATTTAGCATGGCCAATACACCTAGCCCGCACATCTTTGGACAGCAGAAGGAAACCGCAGCACCCGGAGGAAACCCACGCAGACACAGGGAGAATGTGCAAACTCCACACAGACAGTCACCTGAGAGTGGAATTGAACCAGGTCCCTGGCGCTGTGAGGCAGCAGTGCTGCCATCCTGACTGCCTGTAGATAGATGACATCTCTCCTTTTTCTTGACCAAAGTACCCATTGCCACATTAAAAAAATCATAAAGCCCATATCCTGCCTTTTCCAGGCCAATTTCACTATTAGAATAGCTACCAGCAGCCGAAATGCCCCTTCCCTTTTGAATTTAATTCTCGTCAGCCTCTTTTAATTGTGCCCCACTCAGCCATGTGGCCATTCAGCACGTGATAACCTATTTAACTGAGCAATCAGCATGAGGATGTTCTACCTATCTCAGTAGCAATAGTTGCAGTTAATCACTCAAAGTGATCTCTGCATCTTTTTTCAAGCCCTGTTGAGTTTTGCAGCCAAATTTCCAGGAATACTGTCTTTACAGCATTCCCCTCCTTTTCTCTCCAATATTCCCAGGCTTCTAGCCACCTTGGCGGAATGCCCAAACCCCTTTCCCATTCCAACTCTCCTCCCTCCTTTAAAATGCTCCTTAATACTTATACAGGTATTTCTCCTGTAACGTGATAGTTGTGTTCTTGTGGGGCCTCACGCTACAGAAAATCGTGCTATGGAAAATTGCTTACTAGGGAAATCGCAATAGAAAATCGCTGTACCTGTACAGCAGAAAGTTTGTATTATCCACACAGCATCCACTATTCGTCAATCACATTACAGCCAATTCACGTTAACAAAACACACATTATAGTGGAACTACCTGTATATATTCAACCAAGCTGCACGTCACCTATCTGAACAGTTCCATCCTTGGGTTGACCTCTTAAAGTACATCACTGTAAAAAAGTCGGGTTGTTTTTACAATGTTAACGAAGCTACATGAATGCAAGGTATTGTTGTTGCAGTGAAGTGAGTTGTGTGTTGCTGATCTATTATCTGAGGCAATTACAGATGAAAGCAAGAGTTATTCAGGTCCACTTTCTCCCTCTGAGGCAAGGCCTCATGTCAAATCTTTGGTGAGTCTATTGACTAGCGAGGTTTAAACAGAGAAAAATGGAACACAGATCGTACACCTGATCACTGACCATCGAAAATTACCTCCATCTATGAACAAGAAGTCAAAGAGTTTTGACTGGGGGTTTTTACCTGGAGGAATTTACCTGGGGGTTTTTGCCCAGTTATTTTTCCCCCACTGTACATTTTGGGTGATGATTTGTGGGAATTTTGAAATAAATGACCATCTTCAGTTTCTGTGGGATTTCCACCAAAGTCACATTAGGATATCAGAGACCATTTCCACTAAACCCACCCCGACCCCCCCAAGCATTCAAGGAAATTCGACCCCTATGTTTTAAATTGAGAACTTCTTTATTCGGAAAACTTTCCTGTTGCTTTAGAGCAAGCTGTCAGAATGACTGACGAATCAATGCTGGTTCAGGTAAATACCCAACTCTCACACCAGATGGTGCTATTTATGCTTCAGCACAAAGGACTCATCAGGACGTGGATTTGGTGGTCAGTGGTGAATGAGTAGCCGCTCATCGTTAATACATTTATCCACAGACACTCTGACAGCTTTTGCCTCAGAACCTGTAAATCAAAAAGCAGTCTAGTGCAGCACCCTCATCAAGGGATCTGGAACCTGTGTGAACAGGACAAATTCCTGGGTATCACAGTGCAGAACCTTGATTTAACGTGTATGCAATCATTCAAACCGGATAATGTCCTTACCCAACAGAGACAGTGGCCTGTAGAACAGTGAGGCTATTCAGTGCTCATGGAAAATAGAGTATATAAATTACAATCTTTAACTCCAGTGACTAATTGTATAAAGAAAATGGAATAAAAGGCTTGAATTTTACTGTCGGCATCTGAATCAGTGTCACAGGTAAAAGTGGGTGCCAAGCAAGTATATGCCAGCCTCAGGACCTGTTCAAAAATTTTACCACAGGCGGCCTGCGAATCTTCCTCCTGTGAGCCCACTGTCTGATTACTGAGGGCCTAAGGGCTTTTTGATGGCCAACCCAATCTGAAAGGCATCAGCTCTGAGGTCTTGGGGAGGCAGTGGCCCAGAAGTGTTAGCCCCAGACTATCAGGCATGGTGCAGCATGGTGGCTTAATGGTTAGCACTGCTACCTCACAGTGCCCAGGACACAGGTTCAATTCCACCCCGGGTAACTGTGTGGATGGCATTTGCATGTTCTCCCTGCGGCTGTGGGGGTTTTCTCCACATGCTCTGGTTTCCTCCCACATTCCAAAGATGTGGAGGATTAGCCACATTAAATTGACCCATAGCATCCAGAGATTTGCAGGGTTACTAAGGATAGGTGGGATGCTCTTTGGAAGGTTTGTACCCACTTTATAGGCTGAATGGTTTTTTTTTCCTGCACTGTAGGGATTCTATGATTAATCACGAGACCAGGTAATATCCTGGGCACCCATGTTCAAATTCTGCAATGGCAGATGGTGGAATTTGAATTAAAATACAAAAATCAGGAATTAGTAGCGAGAAATCATCGAATGATGACCATGAAAGCATTGTCAATTGTTGGAAAAACCTATCTGGTTCACCTGTTCTTTTTTTTCAGAGAAGGAAACTGCCATCCTTACCTTGTCTGGTCTACATGTGACTGCAGACTGATGATTATGTGATTGATTCTTTACAGTTGTGGATGGTCAATAAATACTGACCTGGCCAGTCAAACCTGAATCCTGTGTTTGAATTAAAAGAACCTCAGGACCACCAGGAAAGGTGGGCCCATTGAGTGAAGACATTTCTCCTCATCTCTGTTCTGAATAATCAACTCATCCTGAAAGTTCTGCCCCTTGTTTTTGATTCCCAGCTAGTGGCAACACCACCTCTCTCACTCTCTACCGTGTCAAGCCATTTCATTATCTTGAATGTTTCAATGAGATTCACCTTTTGTTCTTTTAAATTGCAGAGAATATAGATAGAATGTACACTGAAGTTGATAAGACCAACTTTTTGGGATAGTTAAGTGGGTAATGATCACACAAATACTGCAGCTTCATAGTATCTCATATGCTTCAACTGTGAGCCTTTTGGAATATTGGATGTTCTGCAGAAGGAACAGCAACTTCCTGATTTCTCCAATGAATGTATTTATTCACTACACGTCCTGGTACAAGCTTATATTTGTGACTGTGATCACTGGACGCCTCACTAACATTTGTACTGTACCATACAGGCCACCCTAACAATTGGGTAAGGACTTTATTTGGCTTGGCTGTAATGATGTGGAGGTCTGGTACTTGACTGGGGTGGACAAGGTCAAAAATTACACGACAGCAGATTATAGTCCAATGGGTTTATGTGAAGACACAGGCTTTTGGAAACTTGCCCCTTCTTCAGGTGCCAGTGAGAGAGGTGGCATCAGGCACAGAATTTATAAGCAAAGGATCAAAGGATCATAGAACTGATGCAAATGTGTTGAACAAACCTAAGATGGCTGTTAAATCTTTAATCAGTTAGAAAGGATTAATATGCAAATCCCAAAATTTCTTTCAAGTCACTGCCCGAAGATAAATAAAGGTTTTATTAGTATACCAGAGGGGGTCACCTCAGGTCAGACAATGCACTTTAGGTTTGAGACCTTGTTTAGAATCTGGCTTTGTACCAATTGGAGTCAGACTGGTTTTGGTTCCAAAGTAGGAAGTTATAAAATGTCACATTGACTGCCTACAAATTGTGTGCTTTTTGAATAAAATAAAACAGGTCGGTGCGACATCGAGGGCCAAAGGGCCTGTACTGCGCTGTAATGTTCTATGTTCTATGAATATCTCTGCAATTATAAATCTGCAATAGACTTGTGTGTGTGTGTGCGCGTGCGCACGCATGTGTGTGTATGTGTCTGTGCACCTGTTGGGGGAGAGAGTGTGTGTATGTATGTGTGCGTATGTGTGTGAGGGTTGCTATCAGCTTCTGTTTACCTGAAGATCTGAGGCCAAATGTCTTGACTGTTGAAGTGTTCCCAAGCAGAGCTGTTCCCTCCCAGAGGGGGGGCACTTCAGCGGTCAAGGACATTCAGCTTCAGATCTTCGCGTAAATGCCCTCCAAGGCGGATTTGGGGATACACAACAGCGCAGAGTAGCAGAGCAGGGGCTGATAGCCAAGGTCAGTATCCATGACGATGGCCTCAGCCGGGATCTTGGGTTCATGTTGCACTTCAGGTGACCCCACCACGCTACACAATCCTACATACGCACACATGCGCATACACTCTCTCACACAAACATACTCACATACCACACACACACACACACTCACTCACCTCTCTCTCTCACACACACACATATACACCCACACATGCGCACACACTCTCTCACACAAACATACTCACACACCCCACACACACACACACACACACACACTCTCTCTCACCTCTCTCTCTTACACACACACATATACACCCACACATGCACACACACACTCTCTCCCACACACACACACAGACATGCATTCTCTTTCCCACGCACACACACATTCACACTCACGCATACACACGTATAAATCTATGAGGTGAATTTGCATCTGTAGATTTGTAATTGCAGAAATATTCTATTTTGTTCAAAAAGCACACAATTTGTAGACAATGTGGCATTTTATGAATTCCTACTTTGGAAATAAAACCAATCTGACTCCAAGTTGATACACAGCCAGATTCTAAACAAGGCCTCACACCTAAAGTGCACTGTCTGACCTGAGATGTCATTTCTGGTATACTGATAAAATCTTTAGTTATCCTGTGGCAGTGACTTGAAAGAAATTCTGGGATTTGCATCTAAATCCTTTCTAACTGATTAAAGACTTAACAGCCATCTTAGGTTTGTTCAACACATTTGCATCAGTTCTATGACCCTTTGATCTTTTGCTGATAAATTCAGTGTCTGATGCCACCTCTCTCACTGGCACCAGGAGAAGGAGCAAGACTCTGAAAGCTTGTGTCTTCAAATAAACCTGTTGTCTGATAACCTGGTGTCATGTGATTTCTGACCTTGTTTTGGCTGTATTCACCCATGACAGGAGCCAACAGACGCTGCAGTCTATCTTTGCCAAGGCAGCCAACCATTCCTTCCCATGGCTGGACTGAGTCATTTGGAGTCCCAGGACTTATTTCTATTCACTTGCTGCTCCTGGCTCAGGGCAGGTCCCTCATTGACCAGGTACTTACCCTCAAGGATGAACACAATGTGAGGCTGGTAGTGATCCCAGTAGCCCTGTGGAATTGGGTGGAGCACTTCTGCACTCTGTCACTCTATAGAACGATAACCCAGAAACTTTAATGACCATTTCAAATGCTTTGTTAAAGAGTCCTTCAGTATCAAGGCAAATAAGCTGAGTGTGCCACATATACATTCTGCCTTGATTTTGATAATGAAGGCATCTATGTCCTGAAACAGGCAAGTGCTCAGGTTTCCAAAGGGAAAGACTCTTTAGAAGTGGCAGTGGTGGAGTGTTGGCATTGGTAAGACCTATCCCCCATTACCTGAGACTTTGTCATGGATTCTGTGGTTGATGGAATTCCAAGTATCTCAGTGCATTGCTTGAAATCAAATGGCATAATGTGGAGCGAGTCTTAATTGTAGACTCATTCAGGTCATAGTCCAGGAGGCCTGTTGGAAAGTGCTCACAGGTAATTAAATTTTGTAAAGGTGTGATGTTCCCATTTTCTGATGGCCTTCCAGTTCACAAGTTTGGAAGGAGATGTTGAAAGAACCGCGATGAATTATGGAGCTGTAAGCTTTTATTTTCATTATTTACTTTTGAATTGCTCTCCTAATTTCTTATTTCATCACCATCCCACTCCAGCATTCTTGGAGGGAGAGAGCAGGAAGGAGAGAGGATCGGAATGGGTGGATGGAAGAAGAAGGTAATGTATTGACATTGAGAGTTAGTGTGGAAGAAGAGAGGTTTTAATGTCAGGGTGAAGTCAGATGTGGGGTGGTGGAGAGGAAGATGCACGTATAGTGGGTGTTGAAAGATGGAGAGTTATTGATGATGGGGGATGGGAGAGGGAGGTGTGTGGATGGAAGGAAGGTGTAGACGCAACAGAGACGTGGGGAATCTAGAGGATGGGAGGGGTGTGGATGAGGAGGTGTGAGGGAGAGATGTAGATGCTGGGGGAAGGATACCAAGGGGCATGATCAGCAGGGGTTAAAGGAGGAAGGGTTGGGAGAGAGGGACAGTTTGAGGAGAGGGAGGGGTGAAAGAGAGATAAGGGTGTAGAGAATGAACAAGAAAGAGAGAAGAGGGTTGAATTGGGGCAAGGGGTGAGAGAAAGGGGTTGCAGGTGGAAGTGAGGAAAGAGGAGTGAGCAGACTGGGTTGGAAGGAAAATGGGTGTGAAGTAGAGGTGGATGACAGTGGATAGAGAGGGGTAGCAGGATAAGGAAGAGAGGTGGGACTGAAGGGAAGAGAGAGAGAGGAGAATGGATGAGGGTGAGGGGGAGAGAGGAGTGGGTGCATTAGGTTGGGGAGAGAAAGAGCGTGACTTTAGGGCTATACAGAGTAGAGAGAGGGAAAGATGTATGGAGGATATGTGTGAGAGACAGAAGGAGATTGAAGGGGTGCAGGTGTTGGGGGAGAAAGGGCAAGGAGGGCAGAAGTAGGGGCAGAAGAGGAGGGGCAAGTTGGGAGAGACAGTTGACTGAATGGATACTTCGGAATTCATACAACGCAACAGTATGCAATCAAACATTGAATACAGGATGATGTCAGCATTTTCTGGAAAAGCTATTTTATATGCATTGCCATGGATTTAACACTAATTAAAATCAACTCCACTTAGTGCTGTACCTATAAATAATTGCCAACTTGGAGAGGGACCGAAGTGAAAAGATGGATGATCCAAGAAAATGTCTTGGATGCCTTTTGGTTACTACTATAGCCAGGCTGATGTGCCTGTGCCCAATTTTATATGACTATGACTGTCTATTAACATGAGTTCCACTTGCACCATGACAGATTACGCTTCATAATAACACCCCTGTCAAACTAGTACGGTTTTACTCACTTCTTAATGTTATGCTTCCATGAATGATGCCCTGTCTCAAATCACTCGCATTAATGCAATGTGTTATATTGAACTTGGGTATTTTGCTCAGGGGCAGTGTGTGCTTTGCTGGTGATTAAAAGTCATGGAAATTGTAGTCTCTTTATAAACAAACTCCAGTGCATTGTATGGCTGAGAAGTACGTGAAGTCTAAAATATGTAAATTTCCTAATGACATTTATCAAAAAGACAGTCCTACCTGGCAGTGCTAGATGGTGACAATGGTATTGTTTTGGCTTTGGTACTGTTTTCCAAATTATTTATGTTGTGGGCAGTGCCTGCATGGTGGGCAGGAAGGGTGCACACATTTTGGACCATCATTTTGGGTGAAGACAAGCAAGAGACATCCTTTTCCCATGTGGTGGTGCTTAGCCCAATGTGTTTGCAAATAAGGCTTGGTATTATGTGAGGCCCTGATCCAAACTTGGTTTTGCCTGATATAGACATACTCAGGAAATAGTGTTTTGGGGATTTCCAGAAACAAGGGAGAAAAGTAACTCACTTGAGTGTGAATCCAGGAGACGCAGAAATGTTCCTCCCAACTTGAAATTTAAACTGTCGCCACAGCTTCACTCTGATGCCCCAGATACAGCCTTAACTGTGTGTTGTAGCACATGTCTGCCTTTAAAGATAAGCTAAACTCTGTTTTTAAAAGTTAACTGCAGTTTGATGTAGCTTTTCTGTGTCTGTATCATTAAAAGTAATGGACTCAAGTCTTAATTTGAAGACTTGAGTTAAATTTTAGGCTACTTTTTCATTTCAGGTCGATTGGAAGTAAAAGATGTCAGCAGTGAAAGAAAAAATTTAGGACAGTTATGTGTGCCAAAACAATTATTTAATTCTCAATGATGCCTAAAACAGATGGACTCCATTGTTGTTTCTGGGAGCTTGCAGTGTGTAAAAGCTGGCTGTCATATTTCGACTGTTATAACAGGCTAGACTTTCAAAGTTAATAATTGGATGCAGCATGCTTTGTGACGAAATCTGAGAAAATGTTTATTAAATGCAAGTTTTCCAATTACTTTTGAATAAATGCCATTTTGAGGTTGCTTTAGAATTGCTTGAGGAGCTTTTTTCTACATTATTATCCTGGTCTACAACATTAACGGTTAGTGACGACGGCCTGTGAACATTTTTTTTCCATCTCCTCAGAGTTCTGATAACATACAATGAGCAGTTGATAGAAGTTATGTGATCTATAAACTGAGTCATTCATTTGCAGTTACTGGAAACTCCTTATTCTCAACACTACAGCACAGTTCTATCATCACAGTGTAGTAGAATATCAGAGAAAGTTTCTAGAGGTTTTGAGGCTGGAGTTTCCGTGACTCGTACTGTACTGTAAAGTCACTGAGTTCCATTTGCTGTTTGCACTGAAGTCATGAATAGTTATGAAGTCTTTATTTGCATAAGGAACGAATTTTGTCAAGACCTTCCTGGATGAAAATGTCAAGAGTGTAACGTGCAAGTTAACATCATTTTTGATTGTTATGTCTGCTTCTTGTTATTGTGATCTGGTTTAAGCTTCTGTGAGGCTTAACACTTTTTTAGAAGGCGTGAATAAACTTTTTGACTGGGATCTGTGCCCAAATGCAAATCATTTGCAACTGACTTATAATAAATTTCATAAAACAAATCCTGTTCCTCAAATCCACAGAATGCCACTTTGTTTAATAACACAAAAAGAGTTAAAGGACATTTGGCACATCAGGGATCATCTTCCCGTGCCTGAACTGTTCCATATTTGCAGCAAATTTATTGCAACATTGAAACAAATGTATTTTTAAGCTCTCCAAGCATTAATGCATCTTTACACAACCACACACGTGAGATGAAGATAGTAAATTTTTAGAGCCTCGCTTTTGCTCTCCTGTTCTATTAGTTTTAACATGATGGACCAACTTTTTAAAAAAAATAGGAAGGAACATATAGTTAGAACACAATGTGTGTAAGTTTGTAAAGGGAATTATGCTGTACAATACAGTCATCACATTTTGCAGCACTGCTTTTGGTTATGAACAGTATACCATAAAGAAACTAACTGCCTGCATTGTGGACTAAAGTAGCTGTAAGAGAAGAAAGCCAGAAAGTACATGTCAGTAGCTGGAGTAAAGTACAGTACTCTTTGAAGCAAAAATGAAATGGTTTCAAATAACAATAAATGGGTGGTAACAATGCCTTATCATGACATTTTATTTTCCTAACGCTGTGCATACAATGATAAAGTGGTTCTCAGAGTAGACATTACAGATAGTGGATGGAGGTCAATTAGTTCAGTTAACTGGATGGCTTGTTTGCAATGTAAAGGGAAGCTAACAGCATGGGTTCAATTTTGCACTGGCTAAGGTTACCGCGAAGGATTGTCCTTCTCAAATTCTTCCTTTGCCTGAAGTGTGGTGATCCTCAGGTTAAGCCACTACCAGCCATCTCTCTCTAATCAGAGTGCAGCCCTATAGTAACCTTACCTTTAAAGATAGTAGCAAAAGAACTGAGTTGCAGAGCAACTGCAATACAGCTTTACCTCAGTTCAAACTGATGGGAGACTGCATGAGGCTGTTCTGAAAAAGGGATTTAGAGCGCTGACAGGATAGCGGAGGTGAACTTGCGCGGCATGTAGTATGGACGACACTTCGCTGTTAAATTTTCTCGGTCTGGGGAGCAGTGTCTCGCCAGGGTCGTCACATCTGAGCACCAGGAGGTGTTGACTAGGAAGTAGACCCCAACACTCCTTGCCTTGCCTGAGGATGCCAAGCTGGTGAACAGAGAAGCCCTTGGGTTGTAAGGTGCAGCAGGGGTGAGCCACGTCTCTGAGAAACACAGCAAAAAGCAGTCCTTCAATTCTCTTTGGAATGTGAGCCTAGCTTTAGGTTCACCCATTTTGTTCTCAATGGTTTGAATGTTGGAACTTGGGCCAGTCTGTGAACTCAGCGCATGTGACTGAGCGCATAATGTCCTTGCAATAGCATTACAATCATAGTCACAGCACCAATGTATACCCAACATATATGCTGGGGAAATGGAAATTTCAGTCACTGCAAAGTTTCTGTGAATGATTTGAGGGTGGGTGCAGCTCAGATTCCTTAGATTGTGGTGAAGGCTCTTTTCACAACTAGGTCCGAGAATCTTGGAAATTTGCTGAACAGGAATTGACCATTTGTTTCATTTGGCTTGCATCAGCTCTCTGAAAGATGCCACTGTTTTGTTTTTCCTTTGTTTTCTCATTTTAAAATATTATCCAGTTAACTTCTAAAAGCCACGCACCAAACCCCTACATCTGTTACTCTGCTCCTGCAAAAGCTTGACCATTTAGAGCACAAGTCCTTCATATTATTTTTCTCTCATAATTTCTTCACACACCCTACTCTAGGCCAACATCTGGTGTTCCTTGAATTGAGAACTATATCTTCTCAGGGTCATGAGGTTTAGCAGTGGATTTTAGTTTTATGACTGAGTAATCTTTGAAGTCATGGAGAAGGACTCCTGGTAAATTGTGGGATTGTGGGGTTGAGGTTTTGCTTCCTTTTCTTTCCTTTTACACTACAGCTGTACCTCATCATTAAGGCATTAGGAAACAAAACAGTTCTGACTTGATGAAAAAATGTAATGAGCTCCTCCCATTCATTAAATTTCGTGATGCTGTACTTCAGTACCTTTGTAGCCTGTTCTTTGTCCATCCCTGGATTCTGGTCACTTGAGTTTTCATTAAAGAAAATCTATCAACTCAAACTCCTCCGCTATCCATTTTCTTTCCACAATTAAGTAGGCCGCATTTTTTTTAACCATCTGCAGACTTCGACAACTTGGACACGACTTTCAATACATGGTCAGGAACCTGGCCCTCCAACAAATTTCCTCCACAGCTTCTGGGTTTTCTGACCATCAATCTCCCACACGGATTGTCACTCCTGCCCTTTTCTTTGGCTGGGAGAGAGCTCCACATTTGAGAGGAGATTCCACTCAGACCTCGAGATAACAAGGTGTGGGGCTGGATGAACACAGCAGGCCAAGCAGCATCGTAGGAGCAGGAAAGCTTGGC
>JAHRHZ010000268.1:9476933-9503467 GCA_024137785.1 Ginglymostoma cirratum
ATCCAGCCCCACACCTTGTTATCTCGGATTCTCCAGCATTTGCAGTACCTTTTATCTCTTCCACTCAGACCTCCTTCACCAGGAAGCCGATGGCCTTGTGGTACTATTGCTGGACTGGGAAACCCAGGTAATTCTCTGGGCACCTGGGTTTGAATTCCAGTTTGGTGGAATTGGGATTCATTATAAAGAAAAAAATCTGGAATTAAAAGCCTGATGTCAATTGGCAGGAAAACATTTCTAGATCTGGACTTTCATCTCATATTTTGAAAATTACATGTATTAATAATCCTTTTATATGAAGAGATTTTATCCTTGCCAGCTCTATCATCAGTATTACATCTATGATCCCTTGTGACTGAACAACTTACCATTGAAGGACGTTTTCCCAGTCTGTTTTGTAAGAAAAACCATCAGAATTTGAACACCCTAACTGGTTCTTGCCTTTATATTCTCATCTTTAAGGAGATGAATACCAGCTTATGTAATCTATCCACATAACTGATTTCTTTCATTTACAGTTTCATCCTGGTACATTTTCTTATCTACCTTTTTCAATTTTCCCTGCTATGTTGAACAATCTATTGACATGCATCCCTAGGTCACTCTACTCTTGCACAGGTAACATACTGTCACTTAGGTTTAGAGCTAACAAAGTGTAGAGCTGGATGAACACAGCAGGCCAAGCAGCATCAGAGGAGAAGGCAAGCAGGCATTTCGGGCCTAGACCCTTCTTCAGACCTAGGCCCAAAATGTCAGCTTTCCTGCTCCTCTGATGCTGCTTGGCCTGCTGTGTTCATCCAGCTCTACACCTTATTATCTCAGATTCTCCAGCATCTGCAGTTCCTACTATCTCTGAAGTCATCTAGGTTTACACTGCTTTTGATGCTGATCCGTCCGAAGAGTATCCCTTCACACTTCTCTGCATTAAATTATAGTCCTTACATCTGCTGCTATACTGCTCACTATTTGTGCACTCCTTTAATTTGCAAACCGTGAAAAGAATGATAAGCAAAGTAGCCAAGATTTGTATCATCCACAGATTTCAAAATTGTATTTCCCAATAGCCAAGCCAGAACCAGTTACATAAAGTAAGAAAAAGAGAATGGCCCCAATGATAAACACCACATACTTCTATCTAGTCAGTTAAACTTCCATTCATCATTGCTTCTATTTCCAATCCACTTGCCAAGTTATTACTGATCTTTAATAAAATATGCTTGTATCTTCCAAAAAGTAGGCTATGTTATAATTCACCAAATCCCGTTTGGAAATCCATACATATGACATCTACTCACTACCTTTCTCAAACCTCTCTGTTATTTCATCAAATAACTTAATTGGATTTCTTAGACATGATTTCCTTTAAAGCAATTCACTCTAACTGTCCTTTATTATCACCTCTCTCTCCAAAGTTTGCTCTGGATTACAATCTCCTGTGGATTTCCCACCACTGCTGTTAGGCTGATTAAACATCCTTCTTTCCTTTTTGAATAGAGATGTAACATTTGCAATCCTCGGCGCCTGTTCCTCAATCCAAGGAGGATTTAACAATTGTGGCCAGAGATTCTGTCAACCTCAAGTTCCCTTGACAACAAAGGATGTATCACATTTGGACAACAGGATGTGGCTCAGTGGTTAGCAGTGCTGCCTTACAGCACCAGGGACCCACATTCAATTCCAGCCTCGGGTGACTGTGTGGAGTTTACACATTCTCTCCCCGTGTCTGCGTGGGTTTCTTCTGGGTGCTCCTGTTACCTCCAGCAGTCTAAACATGCACAAGTTAGGTGGTTTAGCCACGCTAAAGTGCCCCTAGTCTCCAGGATGTGCTGACTAAGTGGATGAGCCATGGGAAATGCAGAGTTACAGGGATTGGGTAGGTGGGTGGACTGCTCTTCAGAGGTTGGTGTGGACTCGATGGGCTGAATGGTCTGTTTCCACACTGTAGGGATCCTGTGATTTGTGATCTGGTATTAGTAACTTGTTAACTTTCAATGATAACAACCTTTCTACCATTTCCTTTCTTCATGTATTTTTGTATTATCCAATACCTCTACTCCCTTATCTTCAATTGTGATATTCACTTAATTTATTCTTTAATGAAGACAAGTACAAAATTTGAATTTAAGACCTCAGTTATGCCAACTGTCTCCAGAAGATGATGTCCATTTTAGTACTTTTCAGTCCCATTATTCCTTCAATTATCTGTTAATTTTTCGTTTGTGGATGAAATATCATTGGATTCACATTAATGTTACACTCAAATCTGCATTAATACTCTAATTTTTATCACCTTTTCAACTTCTTCTTGCAATTGCTGCATTCTTCCTGATTTTTGTTTGTACTAGACATTTTGCCTTAGAACCCCATTTCCTATTCTATTTTAATTTCTACTTCCTTTGTCCTCTTTCTTTAGCTTTCAATGTCCATCTTTCCTCCTTATAGGAGTATTTCTAGTGTGTACATAGAAACTTGGAAACTAGGAGCAGGACTAGGCCATTCAGCCTTTTGAGCCTGCTCTGCCATTCAACGTGATCATGGTTAATTATCCAACTCAGCACTCTATTCCTACTTTCTCCCCAAAACCTTTGATCCCTTTAGCCCCTGAACTAAATCTTATTCCTTGAAAATATTCACTGTTGTGGCCTTGACTGCTTTCTGTGGCACAGAATTCCACAGGCTGACCACTCTCTGGCAGAAGAAATTTCTCCTCATCACATGATCTAAATCCAACTTGAAGACCAACTCAATTCCTGTTTTCCTGACTTCTTGGAGATTTTGCACATCCTCCTTAATGCCTCATTCTTTAACTTTATCCACAAACGTGCAATAGGGACTCATCAATACCGTTGAAAATTAATAGAACACTTACTTTTTTTTCTATTAATGCACTTTTTATTTAATTTAGTTTTTCAGGCTTGTCTTGTCTTTTATAAATTTATTTGAGTTGTCTTTCATTAATTACCAGAGAGGTGTGTTTATTTGTTCATGGGATTTAAGCATTGCTGACTTGGCGAACATTTATTAACCATTTCAAATTACCTTGCAAAGGTGATAATTAGCTATCACCTTGAAACACTGCAGTCCCTGGGGAGTAAATACACCCACAATGCATTTAGAGAGAGAGAGTTCCTGGATTTTTATCAAGTAACAGTGAAGGAAAGCCAATAAAATTCCACGTCAGGATGGTGTATGATGTAGATGGGATCTTGCTGGAAGTAGGACTCCCATGCATCTGCCGCCCTTGTCACCCTTGGTGGTAAAGCGAGTGACTTAAGATGTCACTGGTAAAGAAGCGTGGGTGAGTTACTGCAGCACATATTGTAGATGATACACACAGCTACCACTGTGCACTGGTGATGAAGGGAATAAATGCTGAAGGTAGTGTTAACGTTTCAAATCCAGTGACCCTTCATCAGAACTGAAAACTGAATAAGTGATATATACGCTAACGATGGGGTTTGGGGCTTGTGGTGGGGGAGTGGGATGAATAGTTGGAGATGGTGTCCAGAGAGAGAGAAAGGGAAGCAAATAAAGAGATTACTAACAGTCAGCCAGGGAGAAGTAAGTGCTAAATGGATGGAAGTAGGGATTGTGAATAATTGAAAACAGGTTGATCGTGCGGGGAGACAAGTGGCTCTTCTTGTTAAGGCTCAATATTGGTTTATCCTTTACCAGTGTTTTGTAGATAAGTCTTTAGACTCAACATAGGCAGGAAGACAGTGGTAGCATGGCCAAATAGTCTATGGCACTGGATTAAGGCTCCAATCTCTGTGGAAGTGTGGACTCAAATTTTGCTGCTGCCAAATATTTGTGTGATTTGACTATCCATTAATTTCAAGGAAAACCATGGAGCGGGCCATCATTACGTTTGTGTATAAATGCTCCACAGCATCATTTGACACCCGTACAAACCAATTCTGCCTCAAGTTCAGAACCTCAGTCCGTGTTTCAATAAAGCTGTTTTTCCCCTTGTCATATTCAGGCTTGTCACTGTTCACCACTTAAGAGAGGGCTGGGCTGTCTGATGCTTTTCCTGCCCACAATAATCTGGGAGATACATTGGGAGTGTGTCAGAAAGTGCTGGGAGACCCATCCATTTTATTTCAGGAGCCTCCATTTTATCACACACGCCAGCAGAGAGTTCATAAAATTCAGCTCCTAATTTCAAATTACGCTCTGGCAGCTGGGGGAAGGGGTGGAATTTGAATTCAATTGTTTATAAATCCGAATTAAAGTTCAGGTTTCCATAAAAATGACCTTGAACTGGATGTTGTTAAAACCCATCTGTTTCACTATTATTTCCTGTTCTCTGTTGTTTTAACCAAGTCTGGTCTACATATGAGTCAAGACTTAAGATCCTGAGAAGTCTTTTCAAGGTGGGTAGAGAAAGGACATTTCCTCTCATGAGAGAGTCTAGAACTTTGGGATTGCTGTTTAAAAAATATAGGGGTGGGTGTCCATCCATTTAATGTGGAGATAAGGAGAACATGTTCTCAGAGGGTCTATGCCTTTGGAACTCTCTATCTCAAAAGGTGATGCAAGCAGAGGCTTTGAATATTTTTAAGGCAGAAGTAGATAGATGATATAAACAAGGGGCTGCATGGTTTTCAGTGAGTAGATGAGATTGGAAAACAGTCAAATCAGCCAAGATCTTTAAAGTTGGCCCAAATGCAAACAGTGTATTTTTGCTCGTAATTTAAATGTTAGTATACAGCGGCATGGTTGACACTTAACAACCCTCTGAAATAGCCAAATAAGCTTCTCAGATCAAAGATGCTAAGGAATGAGTGCTAGCAATACTCACATCCAAGATTTGGAATGATGAATAATCCTGTACCTAAACTATTGGAATATCTAAGTGCAAATGTTGCATTTGCCAGTTAATCTCCAAACGGAGTTGTCACAAACGTTAAAGGCTTTATCAAAGTACTCACAATTTCCCAAGTTATCGGTCTTTTCAGACCCAGGCTAATTGGAAACACATTCCAGGTTTTATGCACTCACTCGTTTTATGCCACTTTGATGCTGACAGCATCTCTGCCTTGATTTGCCCTGCCTTGCCTTTTGAGAAGAGATGATGTTGGCACCTAACCTTGTGGAACAAGGTCATAGAACTTGGCAGCCCTGTATCTTTTGTTATCAATATTCAGTGCATTTGGTGATATTTCCATTTCAGAGGGTTGTCATAAGACAATAAGGTATGGAAACAGAAATAGCTGTTCAGCCCATCGAGTCCACTTTACTAATTGATGAGATCATGGCTGATCTGATAATCCACAACTCCATTTTCCTGATATTTTCCCATAACTCTTGAATTACTTAGTGACTGAAGGGGGTAATTAGGAACTGTGTAGAAATCACTTTGCAGCTCGTGGTGGTTAGAAAACATAAATAAATCGGAGTTTTGTGAGAAAATGCGCTTTTTTAAAATGCTGCTGTGGTGTAGTGTCAGTGCATGAGATTGCATGGTAGGTTTTTAAACCAAACAATAGTTTCTGTGTATAAAACAAAGCTGTTATGGTGAAAGAGAAATAACAGAATTGAAAAATAATCACTTCTCTCAGTATGGCGAGTTAAGGTCAGATCTCTAGCATCCAGAGTTCTTCATTTCATACTATTATGGGGAGATAACATCATTATTAATTCAGTAAACAACAATATTATTGTCTCTGGAAATAGTATACCACTGGATAATATTTAGCTTTATTCTGTTACAGTTTAACATTGGTACAAATAATTGACAGAAATCAATTGTAAACATACGTAACAAATTTTATGAAGAAATAATCATTTGTTTGGACCAGTCAGTATTTATTTTTAAAGCAGAAGACAACATATTTTATTCTCTTAAGGGCTTCACTTTGTGACAGTGACCAAGAGGTACTGAATCCTTCAGTTCACTGGCTTGGTCTGAAGAGGAAAGGATTTTAAAATGGTGAATTCTGATGATGTTACTTGGCAAGGTTTTTCAGCATTGCCACGACCTGACCTCCCAACAGTCAGCATTGTCTCTTCAGCCACATTAAGAGACGATGGCGAGTCTGGGATAAGAATAGATCTTTCCTCTCCTTTCTCACTCACCACTTCTCCTTTCCTTAAATGCTTTGAAACAAATGAGCACAAGCAGCCAGGTTGCCTTCCACTTAATTACATTTAATTGAAGCTCCCGTTCAACAGAATTGTTTCGTCTTGCTTACAATGCAAATACAATGTGTTTGCAAGAAGTTATTGAAGCAATTGGTAGACATGAATTGCAAATTTTACAAATCAAGCTGGTAATGTGGTATTGAAATTCTTTGGGTATATGTGTATCTTTTGAGCTTAAATGAAGTTATGAAAATTCTGGACCTTTATTAGTGACTTGGATGAAGATGCTGACAGTTGCCAGTTTTGCAGATGATACAATGGATGGGAAAGCAAGCTATGAGGAGGATACGAAGAGTCTGCAAAGGAATACAGATAGGTTAATTGAATAGGGAAATGAAATACCATCTGGGAAAATGGGAGCTCCACGTTGGCATGAAGAACTGAAAAACAAAATATGGTTTAAAAGAAGAGGGAATGCAAAGTGCTGCTGTAGAGAAGGAGCTGCATATCCTTATACATTAATCACAAACATTTAGCATGCAGGCTTGACAAGTAATTGGGAGGCAAAATGGGTTGTTGACCTTTATTGCAAAAGGGGGATTGAGCGTAAGTGTAAGGAAGTCTTAATACAAATATGCAGAGCATTGCTAGACTGTACCTAAAGAGTAGTGTGTTCAGCTTTGATCACCTAACTGCAGGAGGGAATTACTTGCATTGGAGGGAGCTCAGAAAAGGTTTATTATGTGGGTTCCTGAGATGGAGTTGCTTTATGAGGAAAGATCGAGCAGGTTGGATTTTTACTGATTGAAGTTTAGAAAAATGAGATCTACTCTTATTAAATCTCAAGATTCTGAGAGAGCTTGACAAGGCAGTTACTGAGAGGAAATTTCCCTTCATGAAGTGGGGGACACAGTTTCAACACACAGGGAGTCCTACTTAAAATGGAGTTGAGGAGAAATTTTGCAAGCAGTGAAGATAGGGTATTAAGTTACACAGATTTTTGATTGAGAAAGAACTGAGGGTTAAAGAGGCAAGCAGGAACGAGGAGTTAAGGCCATTATTCATTAGCAATGACCTTACCAAATGGCAAAGCTGTCTGGAGGGCTATATTGCCCACTGCTCCTCCTGTGTTATACAGGGAAGCAAATACTGATTTTGGATTATGGAAAATAATACGCCACAAAGACAGTCTACTCAAGAAACTATATTAGAAATCTGAAAGAGATAAAGGCAAGTAAATAACAGAATGTCAATCTTGAAAAATACTCTTTGGTTTTGGGGAATCATTTAAACTTCAATATTGAACTATAATTTAATTCAGCAATCATCTTAATATGCATTACAGTGCAAAGTCTCATTTATTATGCATCACATCATGAAAGAAAATTGGCATTATTCTCTCCAGTGAACTTAAAATGGCTCTGGCTTATTCGAGTCCTTCCTGAAATATGATAACAAGATAATAATGATTTATTGTTATCTGATAGTGAACATGCTTTCAATGTAAGATGATGTGGTAAAGAATCATTGTCTTGGAAACTGTTTACTATGATTTTCTGTTTTACATGGATCTGCATTTGTATGAGTCATTAAGTTACAGTATGAAACATTTATTAAAATGTAAGGTTTATCCTGGTTCATAAAGATTCGAAGTAATAAGGAAAACAAATTAGATACTTTGCTTGTGATGCCCACCAGATATCTACCATGGGAATTGTTTAATATCCCTGGGTGTGTACTTACAAAATTGCTTGATTTGAGGTATCCAATTTCTGCCACTGCAGAAAGAATCCTACCCCCAGCATTGGTCACCATCTTCAATCATCTAAGTGAGAGAACTAAGTGAGGCTGTGTGAAAAATTCAGTTCTCAATCAGTTTTTAAAAAAATGCAACTGTTTGTTGCTTACACAGAGACTGTACACACCCTATTAACTGCCATGTGTGGAGTATTTAAAAACCAAAATGAGTAAATCTTCAATGTACAAGCATTGTCAACAATAAGGCACGACATCAAATCTGGCTGACATCAATTTAAAAAAATTAAATTGTGTGTTTGATCATTTCTTTGTGTTTGATAATTTTCTGGTTCCATTTAATTTCACACAAAATATAAAAAAGCAGGCAATTAAGAGAAAATTTTTTTAGAAATTTTCATCGATCTGTGATGTAGTCACGAAGCAATTGGTATCACCTTCATCCCTTCAGCTTCTTGGCAACCTTTCTCACAAGATCCTTTACATGTGAATGTTTTAGATCCATGCAGATCCATTTGCCGTTTGTTTTGAATCTGAGATAAAAATCAAATGGTTTTATTTCAGTGCTAATTAAGTAGGAGACAGGTTCTTGGAAATGGTATATAATGTCAGACTTTGGTGACCACTGTAGTGTGTACTGACAGTGCAAAATTTTTCTTACAGCTGTCGCTAATTTCCTATAATTTGTAATGAGTGATAGTGCTTAAGTCAGGGGCTGTCGTTACGGACTTCTTACAGCATTTTGTTTTTGCTGCAGCATCTGGAAAGTGAAAATAAAAGGCACTTAATTCACTGGTGTAAGGAACAATCTGGAGCAAGTACATTAGGACCACATTGATGCAGTGATCTTTTTTAGCTTGGTAACTGTAAGGTTCCTATGTAACGTCTTTTGTATCAACTCAGATCAAATCTGTGAGCATGATCACACACACAAAATTACACTCCTCAAGAACTGAACTGATAATAGCAGTCAGACCACAACAGGTCTGTTAAACAGATTCTTAATCCATAGGGGAATCAAGGAAGTGGCAGGAAAGTGGTTGTGTGTAATGTCAGATCAGCTATGATCCAATTGAACGTTTGAGCAGGCTTGAAGGGCGAATGGCCAACTCCTGTTCCTATACCTTATGGTGTTATTCTGATGTTACTGTTGTGGCAGAACAAGATGAGTCATACTGCTGCAGTAAAGTAGCAGGCACACTACTGCCACAGAGTAAAGGAGGTTTAGTTTGTGCTAAATTGTGCTGTCTGACTACATGACACTGACACAGAGACAATCTGAAATTGGACTGTATTTCAGTGCTAAATTGCCCTCAGCCTGTCTGACACACAATTAATATTAAGATGTGATTTCAATCTTAATGAGCATGGGTTAACACCCATCTTGCTTTCTGTTGTGTTACAAAGCAATATTTAGAAGTCAATTTCACAAATATGCTTTGGAACAATCTCCTTAATAAAGAGTACAGGAGCTAATATGAACATAATTACTGATGCCTTTCTGTGACATTGCTAATCATTAATTACAAATATCCAACTTGGTTTATGTCACTTTAATTCACAATGATCAAATTTAGTGTAGGACTGATGGAGTTGCAAGATGAGTTTTTGTCTCATTGTTTTGTTAGTCATAGAGTCATGGAGCTGTACAGCATGGAAACAGGTCAGTCTAGATGGCTTTGTGAGACTGTATTCACACATGCTGTTAAATGCTGTAAAACACCTGATGTTTCAATGTTATTTATGGTTGTCCAATGACATTCCATTAACATTTTGCACTGGCCCTTGGTGGCCATTCCTTATAGCACTTAAGAAATGTTTGTAATAATCCTTGTTGATGTATGTAGAGAGCAGTACTGAAGGGAACCACACAGACCAGTATTGGGCTGTTAATAATTTAATTAGTATATAAGTGAGAAAAGTACAATAATCCTCCAGTACTATTTTAAGAACTGTGTTAATATAGTTCTTTTGGGTTTGTCAATATGGAATCAATGTGCTTTTAAACAGTGGAGGTTTAAGCTAACAATCTCTAGCCACCAACTATTAATATTCAAAATCAAAATTTGCTTTTCCAATAATGAAAAGGAATTAACTTGTAATAAGTTTACAGTGCAACACATATTTAGTCCCTGTGCGGGTCCACTATTGTTTGTCATTTATATAAATGATTTGGATAAGAATTTAGGAGGCAAGGTTAGAAAGCAGATGACACCAAAAATTGGTTGTATAGTCATCAGGGAAGAAGGTTATCTAAGGTTTCAAAGAGATCCTGATCAGGTGGGCCAAAGGGCCAAGAAGTGGCGCTTAGAGTTTAATTTGGATAAACGTGGGCTATTGCATTTTGGTAAAACAAACAAGGGCAGACCTTATGCAGTTAATGGTAGGACCCTGGGTTGGGCCTGTTGAACAGACAGACCTAGGGGTTTAGATGCATAGTTCTTTGAAAACTGTATCATAGGTGGACAGGATGGTTAAAAAAGCAATTAGCATGCTTGCCTTCATTGTTCAGATCATTGAGTATAGGAGTTGGGAGATCAGGTTGAGGTTGTACACAACATTGGTGAGGCCACTTTTGGAGTACTGTGTACATTTCTGGTCACCCTACTACAGGGAGGATATTATTAAATTAGAGGGAGTTCAGAAAAAAAAATTACCTAGGTGTTGCTGGGACTGGAGGGTTTGAGTTATAAAAATAGGCTGGAACTTTTTTTCATTGGAGTGTAGGAGCTTAATGGGTGACCATTTTGGGGTTTATAAAATCATGAGGGGTATAGATAAGGGGAACAACAAGGGTCTTTTCCTGAGGGTGGGTGAGTTCAAAACTAGGGTGCATATTTTTAAGGTGAGAAGAGAAAGATTTAAAAAGACCATGAGGGGCAAAGTGTTTACACAAACAGTCATTTGTGTGTATAATGAACTGTCAGAGGAAGTGGTGGATGCAGGCGCAATTACAACATTTAAAAAGCATTTGGATAGATACGCAAAAATTTTAGAAGGATATGGGCCTAATGCGGGCAAGTGGGACTAGTTTTGCTTGGAAAACATAGTCCGCATGGGTTAGTTGGACTGAAGGGGATGTTTCTGTGCCAAAGAAACGCAATTTTAAAACAAATTCCACAGCAAACCATAAACAAAGACTGGGATTCATTTGTTGCCATTGAAAAACAATTACTTCTCTTAAAAGTGATAATGCAAACAGGCCTCAATCATTGCATTACTCGAAGTGACGTTGTAACAACTATCAAAATTCAATGACCAGCAATTTTCAGATCCTTCTGAAGCCTAGATAATCTGGCAGATTTCTATAAATTGTTTTTTTAATATTTGCTTAATAAAGAGGTTTCTTCAAAGTAGATTTAGCAATAAATAGATACAGTGGCATCTCACCTTCTACCAGCAACAAGGTGAATACACAGAAACAGATCAGTACCACAAGAATCTGCTTCATTTGGTCAATATTGATGTCCTGATTGAGGTGGGATAGATCCGAAAATCTATAAAGCCTTTCGAATTGAAGTTCGTATTTATATCCCCTCAGGCAGTCTGCCTCCTGTCCAAATCCCATGAAAAGAGGTGGAGATTTAACGATGGAATTTTTGAAAAGTTGACCAGATTTGTACATCTCCACTATCTCTTGCCCCATTTTATCTGTTTCCTTTTATATTTCTGCTCACTGATTCACAGAAGGCACCAACTCAGTAACTGTACTGAACAGGAGTTAATTATTTCAAGTTACAAGTTTATTCCTGCCCTTCCCCCTTTTCCCTAGTCTCTTTGTGCTCCTTAAAGTATTTTTAAAATATATCTTTTAACTATAACTTGCAGCTTTTACTTATAACCTTCCAGTTCTGATGAAAAGTCATTGACCTGAAATGTTGGGATAATTGTAACGTTCGTAATATGGATGAGTTATGTTCAGGATGTTAACACTTTGAAATGTAAAAGCTGACCCCAATCTGCTTATGATTGTCACATTTCAGGGTTTAATGTAAGCTGTGGGCAGCCAGTTCATTCCTGGAGGACAATCAAGTTTTTAAAAAAATATTTTTGTAGCCTAAGTAGAAGCCTGGGGCTGAATTTTATAAGGCCACTTATAGGTAGGGAAATGCAGGGGTGGACTAGTAAAATAGAGTGCCATGCCATCAGCGGTATGCCTACTGCCAGTCGAAATGATTTAATGTAGGATCTCTGCATCCACTTGAACATCTCCAGTGGGCAATCAGTGCTCGATTGCATCCCTCGCCTCTTATCTTTAACAGGTGGAAGTAGAGGCCTCTGCCCAATATGTAGGCAGACATATCTAAACCTGTGGGTTACTGGACGGTGAAAGAGAGACTGCTCCCTTCCTGGTCTCTCCATTGCCAATCAGAAGGTGCACACTTTCTCCCCGACTGCCCTCCCTGTTTTCCCTCCCCAAGCTCATTCCCTTTGCCCAACGTGCCCCACATACTGACTTGTTGGGCCCTGTCAGTCTGGCACTAGATAGAAGCAGGATCGATCACGGAATGTCACATTCAGTGGCCACTGCTCACAACAGCCCTGCCATTGGGCAAGGCTGCAGCTCTATGGAACGAGACATCAATTAGTTAAGGGACCATTGCCTGAAAGTCCAATGTGGGGTGAGCTAGCTAAGGTGGAGTGGGCTTGCTCTGAAATTATCTCAGTGGTGCAGAGACACCTCCCACTCAGCTATCTTCCTTCCAACCCTGACCTAACCTGTCCTTGCTAATAACCAAGCCGTTAACTCTGTTTTTCTCTCTGAAGTTGCTGTCTTACTTGCTGAGCATTTCCACTATCTTTTGCTTTTATTTACAAGTGAAACTTTGGTTAATGGCAAATTTCTTAGCATTTATGCCAGAATAAAGACTTTGTTTCTTTCTGTATGATTTGATTTGTTATTTTTTTACAACTTGGCTTGACTGTATAGCTCTCAGCATATCACTGCACCTCACCTGAGTCACAGTGTTGTCTCCAAAGAGTTGCACAGTATTAACTGTCAAAGTGTCCATACTTATTGCAAGAGTATGACCAGAAGGTTAGGAAAATATCTCTAGATCAGAATATCAGGTTATAGTCCAACAGGTTTATTTGAAATCACAAGCTTTCTGAGCACTGCTCCTTCATCAGGTGAAGTCACTCTGAAAGCTTGTGATTTCAAATAAACCTGTTGGTCTATAACCTTGTTCATGTGACTTCTGACCTTGTCCACCCCAGTCCAGCACCAGCACCTCCACATTGTAGATCATAGGAGACAGAGGGTAGAGGTAGAAGAATGTTTTTCGGAATGGACGGTTGTGACTAGTGGTGCTCCATACAAATCCTCTGCTGTTTGTGGTCTACATAATGATTTGGAGGAAAATGTGGCTGGTCTAATTAGTAAGTTTGTGGACGATAAAAAGATTAGTGGATCTGTGGACAGTGAGAGGGATTGTCAAAAGATACAGCAAGATATCGATTGGTTCAAGGCTCGAGGCATGGGCTGAAAAATGGCAGATGGAATTTAACCTGGACAAATATGAGGTGATGCATTTTGGAAGGTCAAGTACAGATAGAAATTGTGTGGTGAATGACATAACCCTTAGGAGTATTGATATTGCAGAGGGATCTGGGTGTGCGGGTCCATAGATCACTGAAGGAGGCAACGCAGATAGATAAGGTAGTAAAAAAAGCCTATGGCATGCGTGCCCTCATTGGAAGCGGCATTGAGTGTAAGGATTGACAAGTTATGCTGTAACTTTATAAAACTTTTGTTAGCCACACTTGGAATATTGTGTGCAGTTTTGGTCACCACACTACCGAAGGGTGTAGATGCTTTAGAGAAGGTACAGAAAAGGTTTACTAGAATGTTGCATGGTATGGGGGATTTTAGCTTTGAACAAAGTTTGGATAGACTGGGTTCATGTCCATTGGAACTTAATGAAGGGGTGACCAGATAGAAGTTTATAAGATTGTGAATGGCAGGGATAGAATGTAAAGTGTAAGGCTTTTTCTCGGGGTGGAGGGGTCAATTACTAACAGGTAATTGAGGGAAAACAGGTTCAAGGTGTAGGGAAGATCTTTAGAAGAGCCGGGTGTGACAGGTTTTTCACACAAAGGATGGTGAGTGCCTGGAACACACTGCCAGAGGAGGTGGTGGAAGCAGACACAATAGCAGTATTCAAGAAGCACGTGGATGAATACATGAATAGGAAGGGAATAGAGGGATATGGATCCTGTATGTGAAGGCAGTTTTAGTCTGGAAGGGCAAAATGTGTTGGCACAGGCTTGGAGGGCTGAAGGGCCTGATCCTGTGCTGTATTGTTCTTTGTTCTTAATAGGCTGTCTCATTGACTGACTTTCTTGTTACGCAATTATGCAATTATCCTAATTCTTGATAATTATAGAATAAGACCTTAAGATGACCAAATTCATAGTTGTGGCTCACATTTATAGCAAAAATTCAGTCAACAAAAACATGAGTTGAAGTTATAGAACATAGAACATAGAACAGTACAGCACAATACAGGCCCTTTGGCTCACAATGTTGTGCCAACCTATTATCCTACTAAGATCAATCTACCTTGCATACCCTACATTTTACTATCCTCTATGTGTCTATCCAAGAGTCACTTAAAAGTCTCTAAAGTATCTGACTCAAAGGACTTATAGTCAAGGACTTAAAAAACTTCAACTTGATGTATCAAATTCAGTTAGATCTAGTTCACTATTAGTAGTGAGCATGAATAATAAGAATTTAAATTATACGAGGATGAATTTTCCATTCTCCTTGTCAATAAAATGCAAATAATTTCTTATGTAAATCATATTTCTTTCTTCATTTAGTTCTCAATATTCTTGCACTCTGCTCATGCACTGAAGAAAAGCATTAATACAAGTCCTGGGCTAAGGAAGGTGTGTTTGGATTATACTGAACACTTTGTTCATAACAATATAGAAAGTTGTGCAAATAGAACAGTGCAGAATACAAGGACGTTAAAAGTGTTTTCTTTAAATCTGATGTGGAGGTGCCTGGGATGGACAAGGTCAGAAGTCACATGACACCAGGTTATAATCCAACAGGTTTATTTGAAATTATAAGCTTTCAGATTGTTGCCTCTTCGTCAGGCGAAGTGTAGAAAAGCACATAGGCACAGAATTTATAGCAGAGAGATCAAAAGATCATACAAATGGTGTGAGTGACGCTCAGAACATCACACAAGCATGATGCAATGCCATACTCTCTAGAACAACTGCAAAATTATCATTAAACCAGCAGACAAAGGAGAAGTCTTGGTCAGACAGAATAGAGCAGACTACTGCAAAGAAGCGTACCAACAACCGAACAATCTGGAACACTACAGACAACTACCTGCCAATCGACCAAAGAACATTCCCGTCAACTCAAGAGACTGATCAAGATCTTTGATCCCAACCTTCAGAGTATCCTATGCACTCTTATCTGGGATTCTTCTCACATAGGAGACTTCTACTGCCTTCAGAAGGTACACAAAGCCATCACGCCCGGAGGCCCATTGTACCAGGCAATGGGACCCTGTGTGAGAACATCTCTGGCTATGTCAAGGGCATCTTGAAACCCATCGTACAAGGAACGCCCAGCTTCTGTTGAGACATTTACAGAAGCTCAGTACCCACAGACCAGTCAAACCAGGAACATTCCTTGTCACAATAGACATTTCAGCAGTCTATACCAGCATACCTCATGATGATGGCATTGCTGCAACAGCCTAAGTATTCAATGTCAACAATTGCTAATTTCCAGCTGCCATCCTACAACTCATCCACTTCATCCTCGATCAAAACTTCTTCACCTTCAATAAACAACTCTTCATCCAGACACATGGAACAGCCATGGGGACAAAATTTGCTCCCCAATATGCCAACATTTTCATGCACAAGATCAAGCAAGATTTCTTTGTTGCACAGGACTTCTGACCAATGCTATACTCCAGATACATTGACGACATTTTCTTCCTTTGGCCTCATGACGAGGAATTACCTAAAATGATGATAAAATGATATCAACAAGTTATTTCCCACCATCAGACTTACCATGGACTACTCTTCAGAATCAGTCTCTTCTAGGACACATGCATCTCCATCAAGGATGGGCACCTCAGTACCTCATTCTACTGCAAGCCCACAGACAGCCTCACGATGCTGCACTTGTCAGGCTTCCACCCTAAACATGTTAAAGAAACTATCCCCTACGGACAAGCCCTGTGTATGCACAGGGTCTGCTCAGACGAGGAGGAATGCGATGGATACCTAAACATGCTGAAAGATGCCCTCATAAGAATGGGATACAATGTTCAACTCATCAATCAACAGTTCTGACATATCACAGAGAAGAAATGCAATTACCTCCTCAGAAAACAGACACAGGACATAACCCATAGAGTACCCTTTGTCCTCCAGTACTTCCCTGGAGTGGAGAAACTACACTATGTTCTTTGTAGTCTTCAACACGTCATCGATGACAACAAGCATCTCACCAACATCATACCTATGCCTCCATCTCACCTTCAAACAACTGCCAAACCTTAAGCAGACATCATTTGCAGCAAACTACCCAGCCTTCAGTGCAACATTGACCACAATACCACACAGCCCTGCCATGGCAACCTCTGCCAGGCATGTCAAATCACCGACATGGATAGTACCGTCACACGTGGGAACACGACCCACCATGTACACGGTAGGTGTTCATGTGACTCAGCCAATGTTGTCTATCTCAAACGCTGCAGGCAAGGATGCCCCAAGGCATGGTATTTTGGTGAGACTATGCAGACACTATGTCAATGGATGAATGGACACCGCGCGACAATCGCTAGACAGGAATCCCAGTTGGAGAACACTTCGGTGATCAAGGGCATTCAGCTTCTGATCTTTCGATAAGCATCCTCCAAGGTGTACAACAGCTTTCAAGATGTACAACAACGCAGAATCACTGAGCAGAAACTGACAACCAAGTTCCTTACCCATGTTTTACAGCCCCAACCGTGATCTTGGGTTCATGTCACGCTACATGTGACCCCACCCACGCTGATCTGTATCTGTAAAATCTTCCTTACTGTCCTGTTTTGACACCAACACCTTGATAACTTGTTATGATCTTTCTACCTTAATTAGTTTGTACAGTTTTGGATTACTTGTTATTTTGGTTAGACCCTCGGTATTTGACTCTAATACCTCTCATATTTTTGCAGCTATTTGGTTTGTCTCCAGCACCACCTCATTTTTAATTTTTTGTAATTACTCTTCTGCTTCAATTAATTGTATTATAGGTCATCCTTTCACTTGTTACTTCTGCTGTTGACACTTTTGATCCCCTGCAGAGAGTTATTATTCAACCTGTCGACACTTTTCTAACACTACCTGTATGACCTTTCGATCTCTACTCTAAATTCTGTGCCTATGTGCCTCTCTACACTTCATCTGATGAAGGGGCTGAAGGCTTGTGATTTCAAATAAACTTGTTGGACTGTAACCTAGTGTTGTGTGACTTCGGACCTTCTTTAAATATGCTTCCTGAGTTAACTCACAAGAGTCTCCAAAGTAAAAAGTTTTAATAGCTATGTAAAACAAAAGAATTTAGTGAAAGTGAATGTGATTCTTCTGAAGAGAGATAGAAGAATTATCATGAGGAATAAAATGATAGCAGCATCGTAACTTAAGGATTTTCTGATGAAGGGTCTGGGCCCGAAGCGTCAAGCTTTCCTGCTCCTGTGGTGCTGCTTGGCCTGCTGTGTTCATCCAGCCCCGCACCGTGTATTCTTGGATTTTCATTCTTGATGTGATAGTTCAGAGTCAGGAAATTTGCCAGCTTGGCACATCACCTTGGGTGATATTGCCCTGAATGATGTGATTTCAGTTTTTGGGAGATGATGTGATTGCAAGCTGGAGTTGACCATGTCTCCTTAGATGCAGATTGGAGGTGGCCACGGACTGTGCTACAGCAAGATATTTAAAAGGCCCACTTTGGTTCTCTGGGGCTTCATCTCTGTTGTTTTGTTAAATATTAGAATTTCTATTCCTCAAGCCTCATCAAAACACTTTCCATGTTCCATCTCTGCCAAGTCATGTCTCTCCATGCACCCCTATGCATCCTTACCTTCCCATGTCTCCTTATACTCAGCATTGCTAATTTATGTAACTCCATTCACCATTCTTCACCATGGCATGTTAATTCATTTAATATCTGCCACAAGCAGATTCAGGATCCAAGTTGAATGGAAATATAATAAATACCTCTGTATTTAACAGCTTTCATTATAATTGTGATGTAAGGTGTGGGATTTATATACTTTAGAGCCTTTAATTTGAGGTAGTAGCATGTTGGTCTGATCTATGTCTCTGAAGGGGTTTAAGATTAACTTGCAAGTGTTTCTGTAGCCATGGTGATTTCTTGTAAAATATAACAGGAAAGAGGAGGAAACGTCCAGGAAAGTAGTGAGGTTTTATTTTCCTTGGGTGAGATTTATGAGTGAATGAGTAAACAGTGCGGTGCATTAGCCTTCAGGTAAAGGATCTGGAACTTTATTTTTTAGTTTATGGGAAACACCCATTGCTTGAAGAAAGCCCTTTTGGTTTGAAGGTTTTTCTGAGGTTTCAGGACAGCTGTCTGTGTAATACACTTGATCTTGAAGAAGGAAGATAGTTTAAAACTGTTAATAAATGGATTACCTCATTGTATGGAGTTTTCTTTAAGTGACTAAATAAAAGTGTTTGTTTAATAACCTGAAGGGATTATTTGAGGCTGAGAAAATCTAAGCTTTGTTATAAGATTCAAGGAAGAGACAATCAGATGCTCAAGACTGAGGACTTGAAGCCACAGCTAAGTCAAAACTTATGCATGATAGGGAGAAGAATTCTTTCTGTGGTGAAAGTATTGGGAAGCAGCACTGTTTAGATGAATAGAATTGTATTTTGTCATGTTTCAAAATCTTTAAACTTGTATTCTTTGTACATAGTTTGGTTGATTTTATTTTTAATTCATTTCTTTTGTGTAATTTGAGTTTTGTTAAAATCAAGGTTTCAACATTGTGCACTTGTGTTCCAGTGAAAGATCACCTCCCTAGAAACAGGAAACAGAAAAATGTAAAGATTATATCCTTCATATTTTAGATATTTTTGATTGTAAACTGAAATGATAAAAGAAACAGTTTAAAACTAAGGATTCTTGAACAATTGCTGTTTATTTCAAAGACAAGTAACTGGACACTCATTCTAAATAAAAAGCGAAAGAACTGTGAATGGTTTAAATCAGAAACAAAAACAGAAATTGCTAAAAGCGCTCAGCAGGTTTGGCAGCACCTGTGAAGAGAAATCAGAGTTAACATTTCAGGTTTGGTGACCTGTCCTGAGAACTCAGTTAACTCTGATTTCTCTTCAAAGAAGCTGCCAGACCTGCTGAGCCTTTCCAGCAATCTCTGTTTTGGGCACTCATTCAAAGTGTTGTTTACACAGTTTGAGT
Organism: Ginglymostoma cirratum; assembly: GCA_024137785.1. Lineage (NCBI taxonomy): Eukaryota > Metazoa > Chordata > Chondrichthyes > Orectolobiformes > Ginglymostomatidae > Ginglymostoma > Ginglymostoma cirratum. The sequence goes on from JAHRHZ010000268.1 coordinate 9,496,252, forward strand.
TTGTTCAAACAGTAGTGGAAGTCTGGTTGCAGGGAGCTGGTGCTAGTGTCGATGTATGAAGATTTGGCCAGCAACCAGTAGCTGATTGGTCTATAGATTAGCGGTCAGAGGTTAATGACGAAGGCTGATAGCCAATCACATGATTGTTGGCAGGCAATCAAGTAGCTGAACATCTTAAGAGTGTAACTATTTGGCAGGAACCATCAGATCGCTGCAAGGACAGGAATAGTCTCTTTCTCTGCATTAAAAGAAAACACCATAACCATAAAGAAAGCCAATTTATTTTTATCTCAGCAGTTACTGTAAGCTATAGCTTTTAACTAGTAAGCCAGAGACTTCATAAGTCTGAACTAACCGCACTGTATTTTTACAAGTAAGTGAAAGTATCTGGAGAAGAACAATCAAGGAGCAATACAGTTTAATAAGCCAAAAGGGCCACCTTAGCCAACCCTGTCAATCGACGAAACTGAACTACTTCCCGGTCCTTTTCTCTGTCCATAACACCCATGTCTCTTTGTTACTGTCATAGTCTGACTATACATGTGTATGTCAGGATGTTTGACTGGGGATTAGAGTTTTATTTAGAAAAGTTATATGTTAACAACTTGGAATTGTTATCTGTAGTTAGAATCTATTTATTTGGAAGAAACGGTAGTTTATGTTAAGTACAAAAACCTGGTCAGTGATCTCTGTCAACTTGGATCTTAAAGACAGGAACATTGCAGAATTCTGAGCGCTTATTAAAATCTTTAACTTTTGTGACACCTCTGGGCATTGTAGAGTTTGATTTCCAGCATGCTATCTCAGTGAGGCATGACAAAAATATAACTTGTCAAGCCAGCTTGCAGCTGTCTAGAAAGATCATCAGTTGGGATGATACATAATGATCAAATACTCCCATTCATGAACACTCACTCAAAAATTGAAAAGAAAACTCTCAATGCTTAATCCTGCGTCAAAAATGCAGACTTTTTTCTAAATTAAACTTGTTTTTCTAATCAACCTGGTCAAAGATGTTATTACACCCTCTGGAGCAGGTGGGACTTGAACCCAGGCCTCCCAGCCCAGGGGTTGGGATGCTACCACTGCACCACAAAAGGGCAACAAACAGATTTCAATTCATAATCCCATATCAAAGACACCTGATCTTTTAGCTAGGGATAAGCAATAATAATATGGGATAATATACACTTGTATAAAATTAACTATTACCTCAGGGGCTATCATTTTATCATAATTAATGTCAAAAAAGAACAATTGTAACTTCTAGAACAGCTTTATTTAAACTATCAGTGACACAAGCATGCTCTGTATTCCTCTCACATTCAGCATTGTCGAAAATTAAACAATTCAGTCTCTACATATCCCATTCTCAACAAAATGAAGATATACTTATCTGAGATCAATTGCAGCAGTTCAAGGAAGTACCTCACAACCACATTCTCAAAGACAATTAAGGGTGTGCAACAAATGCTGGCTTTGTCAGTGATGCAACATCCCATGATAATAAAATAAACTCCATATTTCCACCAATGCTCCATATTGTTAATTCTTGAGGTTAACAAAAATCTACCTGTCTTGGGTCAAAAATTGACAATTGATCTAGAATCAATTGGCATTCATGGAAGATGGTTCCAAATTTCTTCCAGCCCTTTGAGTGTTGAAACAGTTGTTACTTTCTGTCTTGATAGTCTGGGTTTAACTTATAGGGTATGACACTTAATCTTAGACTTGTGAACTAGCAGAAATGATTTCTCTCTGTCTGCCTTAATACCCCACCTTTAATATTTTGAAAATTTGGATCAAATCGCCTTTTATTCTTCTATATTCCAGGGAATGCAACCCTAATTCATCATCATCCCTTCACATTATTGGAATCTGTGCATTATCTTGGTAGACCTATGCTGTGCTGGCTGCAAGGTCATTATGTTTTTCCTCAGGTGTTTTGGCTGAACTATTCACGGTACTCGAGATATGATTTGAAAAGGAATTTGTATAGCTGAAGTAAGTCTTCTAAATCTTTGTTTTCTAATCTTTCAGTTAAGGAATACAGCAGTCCACAGCATTTTAAGCATTTTCTGTATCACTTCATGATACCTCAACGACATCTGTTCTGCTCCTATTTTCATATAATCTCTCTACTGATACCCTAACAAGTCCTTGGTGGATATTTTACAGTTTCAACCTACTACAGAATTTGTCTATTATCTCTGCCATCTATTGCCTGCCTTTCAGCCAATTTCCTTAATAGTTATCCTTCTATCCCATGAGTTTCAACCTTGGCTAATAATTTCTTATGACTGACTTTATCAAATGCTATCTGGCAAACCACGTGAAAGGCATTCGTAGATATTTCCCTGTCAAGCACCTCAACTTTTTAAAAATTCAATCCAGTGAGATAGACCAGGCATGACCTACTCCATTACAAATCTGTGCTTGTTCTCTCGGATCAGCTGAACATGTTCAAGATGCTCAGGCAGTCTTTAGTATGGACTTCTGTATGTTTTCAGTAGATGATGCTAGTCTGTAGTTTCCTCATTTCTTTTTCCGCCTTTTCTGAAACAGTGATGTGCATCTAGATTCTAAAGGAACAATTCCTTAACTTACAGTAGATTTTGAAGGTTGAAGTTAAAGCAGTTGTGATAATCTTATCTACTTCATTTAAACCCACAGAATGAAAATCATCTGGCTCTGAAAATGCTCGTAAGTGACATTATTTTCTTCATTTTAGTGTCTAGTGGTAGCCATTGGCTAACACCCCGGAACAATTTGTAAAATTCTTCGATATACGAGAGGTGTTATATTTACAAACAAGGAATTTGCATTACATGACATCCATTGAGCAGATAAGGAAAATGTATCATCCCCTAAATAACCACACTGCAAGTTGGAACTTGAACTGAGCTTTTGGTTTTGTAGCAGGTCAAGTGATACATTAGTCCATTAATTAAAGGGGAGTAGAACCATTTTACCTTCACTGTGGAAAGTAAGCTGTTAATATGATTCTCACGAAGAGGCTGCCTACAAGCACTGAGCATTTCCAGTGGGTGATTAGATGGGGATGGGCAATGAAAGTGGAAAGACTTTTGGGCGCTGTGACATTCTGCCTTTGTGGAGACCCACCTTGGACTGCATCCAATACGTAGCCTATGGGAAATGGAAACTTTGCACCAGTGCAATGACTGAGGGGGAAGGGAGGAGGACATGTTTCTTTGATTGTGGTGAAGGTGCTTGCCACTTGCTGATCAGAGAATCGAGCAAGTGTAATTAGCTGCTCAGTCTCTCTACGTCCTTCTAAATTTGTTCAAAGTTAACCACCCACTGTCTTTTAAAATAATTTTCACATTTTGATAGTTTTATATCTTTGTTGTTGAAGTGTGCACTAATTTTATATATAGGGAGAAGAGCAATGATCCCTGGGGGAGCATTATTTGTATCTCTTCAGGGCACATTCATTGATCACTGTTGTTTCCATCTTTTTAACATCAATCTACATGCAATGCTCCCACAATCTCTTTCATAAAATACACTTTTACTTTCATTTACAAGGCAATTTTCTAAGATACTGTGAGGGCTTGATGCGATTGTTTGAGATTCTGTTTCCCCTTACTGGGGACTCAGGAATTTGGGGGTCATGAACTCAAGGTAAGGGTCAACCAATTTGGTTGATAATGATGAGACAATTTTTCACTCTGCACATTGTTAGACCGCTGGAATTCTGTAGTCCAGAAGATGCAAATGCGTTGTGGTCGAGTCTGTTGAGTGTTCATGCTAATGGATAGCAGGGTTGCATTATTATCATAGAGATGTGAATTGGGAACCAAGACTGTTTCGGTGTCAGAAACTGACCTTCGCTGGAAAATTGAGTGCAGTTGAGATTTTCCTGGGAGTGATTTTCCCTATTGATACAGAAACTGGTCAATTAAAGTTGATAGAGGGTGGGAATTGAAGGTGGAATTCAAACAGTCAGGCAAACATCACAGAGAATGCTGGTTATCCTCAGGCAAAGAGTTTGCGCCATTTGCCACTTTTACCATTCAACCTGAGAAGTTAGAAGGAAACCAGAGGTCTGGTAGTCAAAATGGAGAGAAATAAGAAAGACTCCAGCTCCAATCTTTCTACTCAGCTAGAGTCCAAGCAGTTTCAGTCTGATGCCAGTGCAATGCTAAGAGGGTGTTAAACACACTGATCCTTCTAATGCTAACTCCTCATCTGACTTCTAACAGACTGTTTTAAATATAACTTCAAAGCCTTACATCCATGGTAAACATGAACTCTTGCTGTTTTAAACTTTTCTTCCCCTTACATGATCATTACTTGTCTGCTTCGGACCAGCTGAAGACCAGGATAAAGCAGTTCTACTTGACTGACACTTAAACCACAACCTTCAACGTTCGGGGGACTGATGATCTGGTGGGATTATCTCTAGACTATTAAGCCAGAGAGTCAGGTAACGTTCTAGGGGCCAGGTTCGAATCCTGCTTAAGCAGATGGTAGAATTTGAAATTACTAAATATCTGGTACTATAAGTCTAATGATGACTGTAAAACCACTGTGCTTTAGGGAAGGAAACTGCTGGTCTGGCCTACACGTGACTCCAGATCCACAGTAATGTGGCTTATACTTAACTGCCTAAAGGGAAACTAGGGATAGGTATTAAATGCTGGCCTGGTCAATGATGATCACATCCCATGAAGTAATTTTAAAAAAAAACTACCTTCAGTATTAACATACAATGGCAACGGTTTGTACTATCTGCAAGAGGCAATTCAATAACTCAAAACAGCTCCTTTGACAGCCTCTACCAAAGTATGAATCCATTGCTGATTGTTGGAAAAACCCATCTGGTTCACTAATGTCCTTTAGGGAAGGAAACTGCCATCCTTACCTGGTCTGGTCTCCAGACCCACTGCAATGTGGTTGACTCATAACTGCCGTCTGGGTAATTAGGGATGGGCAATAAATGCTGGCCTAGCCAATGACACCCGCATCCTGTGAATGAATAAAGGAGAAAAAGGTCCAAAACTAAGGGCAGCATATTGGCTCAGTGGTTAACACTGCTGCCTCACTGCACCAGGTATCCGTGCCCAATTCCACCCTTATGCAAGTGTCTGTGTGAAGTTCTCTCCATGTCTGCATGGGTTTCCTCTGCATACTCTGGTTTTCTCCCATAGTCCAAAGATGTACAGGTTAAGCGGATTGGACATGGAAAATGCAGGGTTACAGGGGTAGTATAGGGGTTTGCGTCTGAGTGAGCTGTTCTTTGGAGGGTTAATGTGGACTCAATGGGCCAAATGGCCTGCTTCCACACTGTCGGCATTCTGATTCCCTGAAGGACAAGAATAAGTGTAGCTAGTGCATGGGTATACCAACACCTGTGATTGTCCTCAAGTTACCCCACTACCCTGGATTTAAAGTATATCATTTTGCCTGGTCAAAATCATGGAACTTTGTTCCTAATGGCACTGTACAGACCTTGGGGGATTGGAACTAGTGGGTGTTCCAAAAGTCAGCTCATCACCACCTTCTCCAGAGTAATTAGGGAGGGGCAATTACAAAAAAAAATGCTGTTGACATTGTCCACCCACAGCAAAAGGGATAATATTGCAGAGTTAATCTTACAACAAGCACTTAACTACTTTAATTGGCGCATGTGAGAATTGGAGACACAGGAAATGGAGGTGAGATGATAGTTCGCACTCCTTGATGCTATTGATTTGGCATCCTGCTTCTGTTCTGGTCCAAATCAGCCAAAATAAATCCACTGCCTCGAATGTAAGGGAAGCCAGAAGTATGGGAATTGGCCTGTAAAGTGGCGCAGCTGACAAGCGTTTATTTTCTTACTGAATAGTGGTACAGGCCTGTGTGTCTCTCTAGCCTACTTCTACTCCTACTTCTTGGAATCTTATGATCTTATGTTCCCCTTATTGCATAATTTTCAAAAATCAATCGATCAATTTATTTAATGTTGTTTATCTTGACACTCCTTCGTTGGATTTGACTTGCTTTTCATTTATCTGTGTGGGTTACCTTTTCGTGAATATTCACAGTAAGTATTAATTAAAGCGGTTAAGAAGGCATGTGAGGCATTTGCCTTTATTAGTCATTACATTGAATGTAAGACCTGGGAGGTTATGATGGAGCTGCATGTAATTTTAGTTAAGCCAGAGGTGAATCGATGTGTATTATTCTCCATAGCATACTGCAGGAAGGATGTGATTGTACTAGAAAGGATGCAGAAAAGATTTATCAGGATGTTGCCTGGGATGGAACGATTTAGCTTTATAGAATCATAGAATCCCTACAGTGTGGAAACAGGACCTTTGGCCCAACAAGTCACACCGACCCTTAGAGTATCCCACCCAGACCCATCCCCCTATGAAGCTATGAAGAGAGATTGTATAGGTTGGATTTTTTTTCTTTAGAGCAGAGAAGGGGGGTGTATTTAAGTTTTTGTTCACACACAAATGGTCCCGTCACTGAGGCAAAAGCCCCAGCACGTGATCGCAGTCAAGTGGTCCTAGCCAAAAGGCCAAGAGCCACACTTGGTCTGAGCCGAATAGGCCGAGCAGAGAAGGCTTAGGGTGAACTAACTGAGAAGTACACAATTATGAAGTGCTTAGATAATGTGGATACCTAAGAGAAAGCTTTCTCCTTCATAGAGGGGTCAACAACCAGAGGGAACAGTTTTAAGATTATGAGCAGGAGGTTTAGAGGGAATTCAAGAATTTTTTTATTCACCCAGAAGGTTATGGGTATCTAAAACTCAATGTCTTAAAGGGTAATGGAGTTGGGAAACCGCAAGACATTCGAGAAATATTTAGATGAACACGTGAAACACCATTGCATATGAGGCTATAGGCCAAGGGCTGGACAATGAGACTAGAATATATAGATGTTTTACGACTGATGCAGACGCAATGGGCTGAAGGGCCTCTTTCCATGCTGTTTAAAAAACTCAATTGCGTGAACTCTCTCCCCCTAATTAAATATCAGTTGATCTTTCACACCTTGCAATAAGTTGATTGTTGTGAAAAGAGCAAATTTATTACCAACTAACTGTGAGAAAAATTAAAAAAAATTGACATCAAGTGTAAATAACAAGGTGTAGAGCTGGATGAACACAGCAGGCCAAGCAGCATCAGAGGAGCAGGAAGGCTGATGTTTCAGGCCTAGGCCCTTCTTCAGAAAGGTCTAGGCCCAAAACATCAGCCTT
>JAHRHZ010000268.1:9503867-9523668 GCA_024137785.1 Ginglymostoma cirratum
TTCTGGATTACAGTCCAGCAATAATATCATTAGGCCAACATCTCAACTCAGTGTGTCTGTGTCTCTGAATGTAGGCCCTCATAATTTCATAGAGGCTGTACACTTGATGTCAAGAGATAGTAGGAACATGTCCAGAAAAACGTCTGGACATTTTTCCCAATTTGTATTGCTCCCTTTTTGGGAGGCAGAGAGAGAGAGAAAGAGAGAGAGAGAGAGTTTCCTAGCTTGTTTTGTTCTGCAGTCAAAAATTCATCTTCCTTGCTTTGATAAAAGGGAGTTTTTGGAAAAACAAGTTAGTTTGTGTGTTTCTGTGTTTGAGTTCATTGTCTCCAAGCTTGATATTGCAGGTAATGTTTTCAACTTTGACATATGTAGCTTCCCATGAAAGTGTAAATACTAGCTATATAATGTGTCTGCAAGTGTGGGTCAGAGGCTAGGAATCCTTACATGAATAACTCACAACCCGACTCTCCAATGCCTGTCCACAGTCTACAAGACACAAGTCAAGAGTGTGATAGAATACTCTTCAATTGCCTCATTGAGTGCAGCTAACAATACTCAAGAAGCTTGACGCTATCCAGGCCAAAGCAACTCGCTTGATTGGCACCACATCCACAAATATTCACTCCCCCAATCACTGAATCACTCAATAACAGCATCTATAAGATGTGCTGCAGAAATTCACCTTGGATTGCACCTTCCAAACCCACAAGTACTATCATCGAGAATAACAAAGGCTGTAGATGTATGGGAACAGCACCATCTGCTAGTTTGCCTCCAAGTTACTCACCATCTCAACTTGGAAAACTATTGCTATTTTTCAGTGTTGCTGGATCAAGGTCCTCAAACTCCTTCCTGCAAAGCATTGTAATTGTTTCTACGGCATATGGACTGCCGTGGTTCATGAAGAAAGCTCACCACCACCTAGTCAAGGACAACTAGGGAAAGGCAATAAATGCCTACCCAGCTGATAATGCCCACATTCCTTGATTTAATGACAAAAAGTCAATCAACGGATCGATGGCTGGAATGAGCAGGTTGTCTTATGAAGAGATCTTGAACAGGCTAGGCTTGTTTCTCTTGGAGCTGTAGATGAATGAGAGTGACTTGATTGAAATTATATCAAATCCTGAAAGGTTCTGACTTGGTCTGCATGTAAAAAATCTCTCTTCTTGTGGACAGTCCAAACTGTTTTAGAATTTGGAGTCAGTCCTCCAGGAGGGAGATGTGAAGAATTTTGTTTTCTCTAAAATGTTTGTGCAACTTTGGAACACTCTGCCTCAGAAGGCATTAGGAGTTGATTGAATATTTTGAAGGCAGAGAGAGATTCCTGTTAGGCAAGGGAATCAGAAGTTATTGGAGTAGATGGGGATGTGGGATTTGAAACACAAACAGATCAGCCAATATCTTGCTGAATGGTGAACGGGCACCAGGGCCTATTGGTCTACTTCTGCTACTGTTGTGTGTGTCGTATGCAAGGATTCCTGTTGGAATGCTTGCGTAGTCAGGCTTTGTGAGAGGGACAGGACTGGATCATTTATTGTGCCCTTCCTGATGAGGTACTTCTGCTGTTAGTACATTAAGTTGGGTTAGGTATTCGTTAATTTGAACTGCATTCTTGCGCAAATCATTAGTTACTTAGATGACAGTTAACGGAGGCATGAGGTTGCAGGACTACAATCTCGAGTTGAGTCTCCTGTCACTGTGGGAGAGAAGGTGGAACTGAAAAAAGGTCAGCATGATTCAACTTTCCCCTATTGTACATTAGGGAGGGGAACCTCAGGCTCCACTGAGCAAGCTTTCTGACTCAATATACTGTTGTGGCAGGAAGCCAACCACTATTAGGTTAAGTTGTAAAAGCTCCACAGCATAACTTGACACCTACAGTGAGTCCTGCCTCATGCTCACAGCCTCAGCCCACACTCGCAGCAAAGTTTTATCTGTTCCCCTCTTTGCAACCAGCATTGTTCACTCACTTTTCCAGCCCCAGTGTTGCAGGTTTAATCAACTCTGTCTGTTTGGAAACTGTTGTAACCGATAGAGGTAGAGTCAGGGTGGGGGTGGTTGGTGTGGAGAGAGATATGGAAGGGAGTTCTCTGTTTGTTTTCCCTTTTTCTTGGCATCTTCATTGTCCGTTAGCATCTTCAGTAGAGGGCTGCAAGTGACCTTGCAGAAACAGTGCCAATGCCTAACTGGTATCATGGCAAGAGGTCAACAGGAGGCAAAAAAAGGTGTTTAATCTTTTAAAAAATTCAATATTTATCATACCTACATAAAATGAAGTAAAATTATATGCATCGTTATCAACAAATTTCACATTCTTTCTTTCAAGATGCCATATTCTCTAATACTCATCTGTCCTGAAGGATTGACTTCTACACGTCCTCCGTTCCATTTGTGTAAGGTTTCCTGAATGACTATTTGGCCATTCATATGTACATAATGATTTTGAAAGAAGTAGGGAGTGAAAAATTCAGAACAATTGGAGAATGAATCAGGAACGGAAAATGCAAATGTTCATCTTCCAGCAATTAGATTGGAAAGCACAGCAGTCTTAAAATGTCAGATAGAATCATGTTTTATCTTCCAGAAAATTATCAAATTGCCTTATGGAGTCTATTACAGAATTACAAATCATCTTTTGGAAATGGTCCAGGAAGAACAGTTTTTGGCTGTTGATGATGTTAATGTGGGGAAATGTGTTGCATGTGAAACAACAACCTTACAGACTTAATTCAGAGAGATTTGCTCAAATGAGGGAAGAGATTAATTTCATGCTGGCCGTGAAGTAATGGAACTTGAGTTACAAATGCAGTTCACCTATCATGATAATGATCAAACCAAATATGTCTCAAAGATTCTGTATTGACTATTTGTGAAATCACCATGGTAACAAAAACGATTCTCATTCCAAGATTGGAGGACTGCATTAAATGAATTAGACGCTTATGATTTATGCTAAAAATCTACTTGCTAAAAGGATAGGGCAAGTTTTGTTAACTGATGGAGCCAAAGAAGTATCAGTTTGTGCGACCATTGAAAAGTCGCACCTTTGGAATAAAAAATGCACCAGCAATATTCCAATGTTTAACCAATAAAGTAGTTGAAGGATGATTTAACTATGTTTTTAATTGTTTTTCACCAAACCTGAGAAGAACAATTTTTGCAACTTTACTGAACTATTCAATCAGTTACAAAAAGCCAATGTGGTTATGGCTAAGAGGGAATTAACAAAATAAAGATTACTTGAGGTTGTTGACTTGCTTGCTGACCTGGCTTGTTTTTGTTCAGACGTTTCGTCACCATGCTAGGTGACATCATCAGTGGAGCTTCTGATGAAGCGATGTTATTCTACTCGGCTTGGAATTTAAACTGTCCAGTCCGTTATGGTGAGTAGTGTCATTTCTGGTTTTGATCTGTATGGGTTTGTATATGGGGTCCAATTCTGTAAGTTTGTTGATTGAAGTATGGTTGGAGAGCCATGCCTCTAGGAATTCCCGTGCACGTCTATGTTTGGCTTGGGTAACTGTGGTCACTTTGTCCCGGTTAAACTGATGGCCTTCACTTTCTGAGTGTACAGATATTAGGGTGACTTTGTGGTGTTGTTTTGGTGTAGCTGATGTTCATGTATTCTGATGGCTAGTTTCCCTCCTGTCTGTCTGATGTAATGTTTGTGGCAGTCGTTGCGAGGTATTTTGTAAACCACATTGGTTCTGCATAATGTGGGAATGGGGTCTTTAATCCTTGTGAGTGTTTGTTGGATGAATTGGAACGAATAAATTCCAAGAGGAGTAGAATAACATCGCTTCGTCAGAGGATCCACTGATGATGTCACCTAGCATGGTGAAGAAAAGCCTGAACAAAAACAAGCCAGCTTGGCGAGCAAGTCAACAACTGTACCCACAACCCGAGCTACAGGTCTTTGCCAAAACTTTAAAGAAGTTGCTTATTTCGGCCACCCTGTGGTACTAGACCAAATAGTATCTAGAGAAGTACGGGCTATCTCAATTTCCTTATATGTAGGATAAAATGTAAAACTGTATATTGGGCTGAGTGATTTTTATGCAAGTTTGTTCTGAGCTTCAGCACTGTCATTTCACCTTAATAAGTTTGTTGAGGGAAGGAAAAAATTTGAATGATGCAAAAGTGTCAAAGCACCTTTGAAAACTTGGAAGCTGTGTTGACAAGCACATTGGTTTTAGCTATTCCTAATCATGAGAAACTATTCAAGCTGGCTATTGATGCTAACAACATCAGTGTAGAAGCCATTTATACTGCAAGATGATGAGAGTGAGATCAAATGGCTTGTCACTTATTTTACGAAGAAACTAACAACATGTCAGCAAAGATATTCTACAGTGGTGAAGGAGACATTGAACCTTCTGTTTTTTTCTTCATCATTTTCAGTTTTGCATCAACATTTGGAAGGAACTGTTATTTATAATTACCACAATCCTTTAATTTTGCTGAAAACATTCAGGATAAAAACTTGCAATAGTTTTTGTGGAATTTAATTCACTATCTGCACAATTTGTAAATCATACATGCGCCTGGGAAAGAAAATGTTATGACAGACACTTTATTGAGAACACAAGTGAAAAACACCAAGTGATGTGAAGCGTATGGGCTCATTAGATATGGCTATGTGCAGTTCATTGTTTATTCTATGTCAATATGTTCCTACCGTTTATGTGACTCAGAAGTAGTGTTCAGATAATTTTTGATGAGTAGTGAATGCCTCCAAATGATACACTTTTCATTCTTCTTTGGAGGAGGTGTGATGTTAAGTTTGCGATTTATATATAATATCCAATAATATATAACATAAATTTTAATATAATTCATTTTAGCATTCGAATTTTGAACCGGTAGCTTGTGGGTTTGGTCTGTGTATATCCAGGGGTTTAACGGTTAACTCGTAAGTCTTTCTGTAGCCATTGTGATGCCTTTTAAAACACTGTAGGAGAAGGTGGGTCATCAAGAATTTTTTTTTTAATTACATAGTTTTATGAGTGAACAGAGTAAATAGTTATGTGTTAAACTTCAGGTAGAAGGCTCCAGTTTTTTTTTTTGGCTTGTTGGAAATGCCTATCGCTTAGCAATCCTTTTTTTAGTTTGGCTCTTCAGTGGTCTTTGGTGAAGTTGAATGAGTAAAAGTGTTGTTCTTTAGAAGGGAGACAGTTTAAAACTTTGAGTAAATAGTTTACTCAGTGTATGGAGTTTAGTTTGAAAGATTCAGACCACAATTAATAGGTGACACCCTTGAAGCAGTTATTTGAACCTGGGAAAGTCTAAGTGCAAGGTGTAGAGCTGGATGAACAAAGCAGGTCAAGCAGCGTCAGAGGAGCAGGAAAGCTGACATTTCGGGCCTAGACCCTTCTTCAGAAATCTTCAGATTTTTTCTGAAGAAGGGTCTAGGCCCGAAATGTCAGGTTTTCTGCTCCTCTGATGCTGCTTGGCCTGCTGTGTTCATCCAGCTGTACACCTTGTTATCTCAGATTGTCCAGCATCTGTAGTTCCTACTATCTCTGAAAGTCTAAGGGCAGTTGGATGAAGTCTCAAAGAAGAGGCTATCAGATTGTTGAGGCTGGGAATTGAAGCACCTGTAAAGTTAAGCTCTTGTCTTGGATCACAGACTGCATCCAAGTGGGTCTTTTCAGATGTGGTTAAATGTAGTTAAGAGAAGGCTCGTCAGCTGTCATTTGCATAAATATGAACATTTGTTGGTGTAATAATAAAAAACAACAAAAGAAAGCAACATTTATTAAGTAAATAAAAAGAATGTAAAAAAAGGAAAAAGAAACAATAAGCCTCACGCCCTTCTGCCCATCAGAGACACCTCGATTGATGGCTGGTCTGGAGGTTGAGGTTGTTCCTGGCACTGTTGGTGATCCCGGTTTGAGGGAAGATCCTGCGACTTGGAATGAAACCCTCTCTCTTATACAGTGTAACAAACAGCCAGGCACAGAAAAAAAAACTACAGAATAAAAGCATTGATTGTGCCAGCTTCAGCATGTACAGACATGTTCACAGGGCTCTTTCAAGGTCATGCAGCTGTCAAACATCATCAACATTTTTCGCCCTTCAGCCCATCCTATACAGCTCTATAGACATGACTGAGAAGGGAATTCTATCTGTTGTAAAAAGATCATATCTTTTTATTTTTCTGTATTTTTGATTGTTGACTGAAATAGGAAAAGGGCTGTTTTAAAAAGAAAGGATTGTAGATAGTTTGCTGTGCTTCTTAAAAGTGAAAACACTCAGTGTAGGTAATGTTTACAGACCTGTTGTTCAAGTTGTAGTGAGTGCTTAGTTTGTAGATGATCTGAAACCAAGCGAAGCTGTATGTACCAACAACGCTTTGGCTGGCAATAAGTAGCTGTTTGGTCTGTGGGCTAGTGACCAGTAATTAATGACAATGACCTTCTGCCTATGAACAATTATGTAATTGGTTCTTGGATAACAACAGCTTGGAGTGTGAATGAAACAATTGGAAGCCCATTTACTTCCCCTTTTCATGTTCATGTAAGCTGCGTCTTTAATTGACAAGTCAAAGACTTGCAGAAGTTGAAGACTGTCACTCTGACTCTTACAAGCAATTGAAGGTATCTGGAGAAAGAAGATCGAGAAGCAACATTCTGATCTGTAAACAAATCATCTCAGTGAATCCAGTCAACAGGAACCACTGAAATACCCTTACATTATTTCCATTTCCCTCTGTCTGTAACACTGGTGTGTGTGTGTGTATGTGTGTGTTTATCTGTCTGTCTGTGTGTAGAATGAGTGTTTATAAAGGGGTTGTTTATTTGTAGTTAGAATCTATTTATTTGTAATAATTAGGTATTCCTGTTAATTACAGAAAATTAACCATGCTTTCTGGCAACCTACGTCTGAAAGACAGATAAGTTGTGAAATTCTGTGGACTTCTTAAAATCCTCATCTTTTTTGATAATTCCAGGAATACTGGGGCTTGATTTACAGCATGCATTCCTCAGTGAAGCATAGCAGGCATGAGTACGGTAAAGGAGTGCTGTTGGGATTAATGGGATTGTGTTTAGCCATGTGTTTCAAAATCTTTAAACTTTCATTACATGTAAGTAACTTTTTTGTTCTATTTTCTTCTTATTATTTTCCTTTGTGTAATGAACTTCTCTTTTATTGTTAATACTGAATCTGCAGCCTTGTTTGCTTGTGTCAGCGAAAGACCACCTTGTTAGAACCAAAACTAAAACAAAAAAAAAGGCTATTAAGGCAGATTTCAGTCTGCAATTACATAAGTAAATTACCACATGGCTGTTTGTGGGAGCTTGCTATGTACAAGTTGGCTGATGCATTCCCTACATCACTATAGTGACTTTTCTCCAAAGTATTTCATTGGCTTCATTGGCTGTACAGCACTTTGGGATTTTTCCAGTTCATGAAAGACTTTTTATTGATACAATTTATTTCCATTTATTTGAATTGCTCTAGTTTCAGTTGATAATAGAAACACTCTCAGTGCATGAAGGAACTTTACTACTCATTCTGTGGCCTCGCCAACATTGAATTCTTAAGTAGTAACTGCAAGTAAACTGGCACTAATTCTCATATAGTTCATGAAATTTTTGTTTAATATAACGGCACTTGATGCTTATCTGGACAATCCTCTTATTGTTCCCTCACACCTCCATGTGCTCAAGATGTGCGAATATGGTTTTCTGCTGATATGAAGTTACTTCCAATAGGATTTTCACACTAAACATCCAATTGGTTGGAAGCCAGCTATACCCTGAAAAATGTGTGAGGGGATCTTTGGAATTTCCAACACAAGGAATGTGTGGGAATTTCCCAGGAAATGTGAACTTCTGATGGGCAAGTCCCTTGCTCCCCGAGACCCTCCAAACTCGTGTCAGAAGTTTCAGGAAGTTCTGATTAACGTACTTTTATGTGTTATCCAGGAACTGTTGAATAGATCAAAGCCAAGCTTGGGTAACTTACAACTGACTCCCAAACCACTCACATTGGTAACCCTTCCTGGGACTAACCCTTCTATCCCTCAACTGCCCTCAACTACCCTGATCTGACCTGATTAGCAACCAGTCACACAACTCGCTTTCTACTCTACCACCTGCCACTCTATCACTTCAGGATCTAACCAGCTGACACGGTGCCACTATAGACACCCAACTAACATGATTCTATCACTACCTGCCACTCTACCTCTATGAGCACCTAACTACGCACCATTCTATCAATTAGCCATACTGCTACCTAATACGCTTTTAAAGTACCCACTTACCAAACACACCCAATCCTTTACACTATTTAGCCACTTCTTTGAGAAGGTGTAGAGAGCCAATTCTGGATGCTTCAGCTTTTTACTCACTGGGCTATGGCAATTAGTGTGATACAGAGGGAACCTATCCTCTATGTTTATTCCCTGTATTTCTACTTCTGAGGATTACTGCACTGAGCTGGTCCTGAAAGATCTTCCATCACTCAAACGAGTGCTCAGAAATAACTAGGGCAAGGTATGTATAATTTCTTTATGTCTGATCATGGTGGGCTAACAGATTTCCAATCCTGCTTGGAAGACTAAGGGCAATGTTACTTTCATTAAAATTACAGTTCCAAAAGTTGGGAACTTGCTGCAATTGAGGCTCGAAGTGCAATTTTGTTCCTCTAATATTTACAGTAATTTGTGCACGGTCAAGGCAATATTTTAACTTTTTATCCAGTGTTTCATACCTTGGTGACTGTTGAATTGAGTAGGCCGTGCATCTGGACTTCAGTATGTGGGAGATTGTGGGCAACAAGATTGTCCTGAATGAAAGCGTCTACCACATTTGTGTGTCTTGCCTGTCTACAGCTCAGACTCATTCAGTTAGAATATGAGTTCCAGATGAGTTCAGTGGCAGAGAGCAGTAGCATCTGTACCATTTGCACCAAACATTGGTCATATCTTGTCGAGAGTAGGAGCTTCCACACCAAGCCATGTTTGGGCATGACATGTGGTTTCATTCAGATTGATGTGAGGGCTCAGGAATTTTTGTTTCTGCTTTGTGCTAGGCCAACATTTATTATCCATTCCTAATTACCCAGAGGGCAGTTAAGAGTCGACCACATTGCCGTGGGTCTGAAGGTACACATAGGCTAGCCCAGACGGATTTCCTTCGCTAAATAATAATAGTGCATCAGATGGGTTTCTACAAAGATGGATAGCGTGGTTATGTGATAGCCGTTAGGTTAGCTTTAAATTTCAGGCTTTTCTTTTTAATTGAATTCAAATATCATCATCTGCAATGGTGGGTTTCAGACCCAAGACTCCTGAACTTTAGCCTTGGATTCCAAGTCCACGTTACCACTATGGTTCTGCCTCCTCCATTCTTCCAGCCAGTTCCAGAATTTTTTCCTTTTTAAGAGTGATGAGTCTGATGTTTGCCGCTCTCCTGCTGCTTTTGGTCACCTCAGCCCAGTTACTGGACAACATTTCCTGTGAAGAGACAAAAAGATGGATTGAGTATATTTGAAGTGGTTGGAAGAGCAGTTATGGCAATGCATAAGCAAATGGTGTGACGAGCTATCCCCAGTGAGTCGGAAGTGTCTGGATAAAAAGTGTCAGTATCTTGGGAGGATGATCTAGATACATGCAGCACTGAGCATTGTAACCCATAAAAGGTGCGCACACAGTGACAGAGTGAGAGTGATTGGCAGCCCTGTGAGTGAGTAGCAGAGTGAAGACGGTCAGATATGCATTTGTGGAGCGCAGAAGATCATGGAGCTGATGTCCATTTCATTTAACTGACCCGGGCCGTTATCTGTGTCAGGGCTGGCTGGGTCTAGAAGTGTGACTTCCTTTGCTCTTAAAAAGCTAAGCACTGCTCTCGTCTTCATTACCCTGCTCAACCACACCTCTAGATCCCTGTCAGTGAAACAGGGTACCAGCTTTCCCTTTTGGGTCTAGTCCTCAGTTATAACACTTCAGAACCACAGTGCAAGACGCAATTGCTGACCTACAGTGTTTGACGTTGTCTGCAACTGGATATTAAATAATATCAGGTAATGGTGAGCATTTCTGTTTCTCTTGCTGCAATGATTTCACAAGAAGGGAACTGTAGAGCCCGGATACATAATCAATGAGATGAAAAGCAGGATGGTGCTTGAGAAAAGTTGTTCCAAGCCATGGAAGGCCAGGTACCATGAATCTATCTTGTCATAACACTAACTACGAATGGGAAAGTTGAGTCCTCTGATTCTTGGTTTGTTAGAATGGAAGATATGATTACCACGTTAGTATATTGCTAACACTCATCACACAGGCTCATTGTAGTGACAGTATAGAAAACACTTTCCAGCTTATGCTGGTTAGAAACCATGAGCAAACTGGAGAAATCAGAGGAAATGACCTTGTTTTACAAAGCTGCGGTGAAGTGGTCAGCATATGAAACTGTACTGTCGATTTTTTTAACCAGATAATTGTTTCAATGTCTCAACTGCTAGCATTGAAGAGAACTGAACTGAAAGATACTCCGAGTGGAGGGATTTTTATTGGTACAGTAAGGTACAAAGTGACAAATTGCTTATTGTCTCTAGGAATACTAATTGTATCAGTTCTGTCTTTTTAACTTCTTTCACATACAGCTTGACTTTGTTGCTCAGAATACTTCACAAATTAGTTGCATGTAATGTAAATTAAATTGACTTTTGCAGATATAATCATGCATTTGGGCCAGTTAGTGTTTATTTTTAAATGAAGCAATTATAGGGCGTCTTTTCTTACCCCATCAGAACTGCAATTTATACCAGTGACTGCAAAAACACAAGATCCCACAGTTTCTTGCTGTGAACCAGGGGTAGCCACAGAGTGATTGTGTCAACGAAGAAGGCCAATCGACTCATTGATTCTATGAAGTCCCTATAGAGCAATTCAATCAGGAGTTTCCTCCAACTATAACCCTGAAGCTCAGCAAGTTTATTTCCCTCTAGTGCTCATCCAATTTTCTTTGAACATCATTCGTCATCTCCACTCATACCATCCTCATAGACAATAAGTTCCAAATCATTAGCATTAGCTGCATGAAGAAGTAGTTTTCTACATCGCTTGACATCTTTTTTTCCCCATGCCTTATGTCTCTGTTTCCTAATCAATGTTCCAACAGTTCTTTGTTTAAAACTTTTTTTTGTCCAGCTTATCTAAAAATGTCATAATACTGTGCACCTTTCCCAAATCTACCTTCAATCTCCTTTGCAATGAGGAGAACAATCCCAGCTTCTGAAATCTAACACTGGCATTAAAATATGTCATCCTTTTTATAGTATGGTAAATTTTCTCCACACCTACCTAGTGACTAGGTCATCATTGCTAAAATGTGGCATGGTGGCTCAGTGGTTAGCACTGCTGCCTCACAGCTCCAGGGACTGGGTTTGATTCCACGCTTGGGTAACTGTCTGTGTGGAGTTTGCACATTCTCCCTGTGTCTGTGTGGGTTTCCTCTGGGTGCTCCAGTTTCCTCCCACAGTTCCAAGATGTGCAGGTTAGGTGGATTTGCCATGCTAAATTGTCTTGTAGTGTTCAGGGATGTCTATGAGACATGTTAAATGCAGGGTTGTAGGGATGAGTGGGATATTCTTCAGAAGGTCATTGTGGACTTGATGGGCCAAATGGCCAGCTCCCACACTGTGGGGATTCTATGATGTAATAGTCATGGTCTAATCAGAGCTTTATAAGAATTCAGCAGAACCCCTGTGCTGTTGTTCTAAAGCCTCTATCTATGAAGCCCAAGATCCCATAAGTTTTTGTAATTACTCCCTCGAAAATATTTTGCCACCTTCAATTAAGTTCAAAGCAATTGATCCCCCAGGGCTCTCTGTCCCAGAACGTTTTGCAGAATTGGCAATTGTTCTGTCTTGCTTCACATTATGTCTTCTGCCAAAATGCATTGGCTCACATTTTTCTGCTTTAAATTTCATTTGGCATTTTTATGCCTATTACATAAGAATATAAAGAATAGGAGCAGGAGTAGGTCATCTGACCCGTCAAGCCTGCTCTGCCATTCAAGAAGATCATGGCTGATCTTGTGGACTCAATTCCACTTTTACCCGCCCGCTCACCATACCCTTAATTCCTTTACTGTTCAAAAATCTATCTAACTTAGTTTTTAAAACATTCAATGAGGTAGCCTCAACTGCTTCACTGGGCAGAGAATTCCACAGATTCATAACCCTTTGGTTGAAGAAGTTCGTCCTCAACTCATCCTATATCTGCTCCCCCTTATTTTGAGGCTATGTCCCTTAGCTCTAGTTTCACCTGCCATTGGAAACAACCTCCCTGCTTGTATCTTATTTATTCCCTTCATTATCTTATATGTTTCTGTATGATCCACACCCCCCAATTATTCTAAATTCCAATGAGTTTAGACCCAGTCTGCTCAATCTCTCCTCATAATCCAATCCTCTCAACTCCAGAATCAACCTAGTGAACCTCCTCTGCACCCCCTCCAGTGCCAGTACATCCTTTCTCAAGTAAGGAGACCAAAACTGCATGCAGTACTGCAGGTGTGGCCTCACCGGCACCCTACAGAGCTGTAACATAACCTCCCTCTTTTTAAGCTCTATCCCTCTCACAATGAAGGACAATATTCCATTTGCCTTCTTAATGACTTGCTGCACGAACTATTCTGGTAGCCTATTTATGTGCAGATGTGGTCAAGTGGTATTGTCCTCATTGTTGACTGCACTATAATACATTAAATCAATTTCCATTGCTTTCTCATCAACAATTTTCTCTGTTACTTCGTGACATCAGTCAAGCCGAGTCTACCTTTCAGAAATGTGTGCAGACTACCCTTTAATAATGCAAATATCTTCAAATACTTTCTGATTATTTTCCCTGATTATTATTTTAAATCTTACTCACCACTGATGTTAAACTAAGGGATGAGGAATGTTCTTGAATAATAGGGTTACATTTGCCACTCTCCAATTCTCTGGCACCTTCCCCTCTCAAGGAAAGACTGAAACATTCTGGCAAGCCCTTCCACTACCTCAACCTGACTGCCTTTAATAACCTGAGCTGTAAGCCATTGGTATCAGGGAGTTTATCCACACTAGGCATTGCCAGCATGTCTTCCAGCATATCTCACCAGTCAATTTTCACACCATTCTCTAATATGTTTACTTCTAACAATGTTCTGTCAGCTTCCTTAGTAAACACCAATACATATTGTTTGTAAGTATTCTGGCCTTGCCTGCACCTCTAAAGATATATCACCTTGTTTGTTCCAAATAGGAGGCGCTGCAGCTTGACTTGTTTTGCTTGCATTCTGGTAGAATAATATGGGGTTAATTTTATACAAACTGTCATTCTATCGGTCATTCTCTTTGGCCAGGCTTATTTCCTTCTCTTCTTCTCTCAATGTATTATAATTGACCTTGCTCTCAATTGAAAGATTTATCTGATGTTCCTGATACACTGTATATATTTGTTTCATTATATTCTCTATCACTTACCTTTCAAGGAACCCTGGCTTCGGTTCTATTCCCTTTCACCCTTATTGGAATGGACCTTAGTTTAGCTGAAATATTTCCTGCTTAGAGATGATAATTGTCCTGATCAAGTTTCTCTTTTTGGTCTTTGGATCCATTTTACTGTGGCTAGGTTCCTTTTCATCTCATTGATATTAGCTCATTTCTAATTTTAGGAATTCTCCTTCAGATTGTTAAGGGAAATGACTAAAGTAGGTTGTACATCTCAAAAACTGGCAGATCATATCAAACAATGTATTTCTTCACATGTTCTCAGCCAACTGTACCTCAACCAATTCATGCTCTCAACGTAATGTTCAATATTGGATGGGATTCTGTGATCGAACATTTTCTACATAATCCCAAGTGTGTAAAGAATTATGCTGACAACTCCATTTTGGATTGTGAGCCAGGTTCACAGTGTTGTATGTACTGCAAGTTACATATGTTAATACGCAGGACCCTGCACCTTACAGATGGAAAAAACATATACATATACAGCACCTGTTTCAAATCTACAAAATAGTTGACATCCATTCCCTGCTTCAATTTTCAGGGAAATTCCTTGAAGAATCAGAGTAGACAGCAAGGTTTAACACTTTAACAAAGCTTGGCAGTTAACTCTTAGCTGTTTTTAATTGGTAAATTCTCTATGGCAACATCACTGCCGAACAGAATCCACGGGGCTAACAAATCTGCACTGCCTTTCATACAGTAGTAATGTTTTGTTCCCGTTTTCCTTGAGAATTTTTACAAATTTTCCTGATGAATGTAATCAAAAGGTTTTTGGAAACTCTATTTATCTGCAATCCTCAAGTTATGTACTCAATGCAATGTTTACTTAACATTTCTGAAGAAGGGTCCAGACCCAAAACATCAGCTTTCCTGCTCCTCTGATGCTGCCTGGCCTGCCGTGTTCATCCAGCTCCACATCTTGTTATCTCAGACTCCAACATTGACCGTTCCTACCGTCCCTAAATGTTTACTTACATTGTTTCTGTTCTACTCCATTAGAACATAGAACACAACAGTACAGGAATGGGCCCTTTGGCTCACAATGTTGTGCCAAACACGACATCATACTAAAATAATCATACTAAAATAATAAAATAATTTTGGTTCGGCCACATTTAGAGTACTGTGTACAGTTCTGGTTGCTACATTACCAAAAGGATGTGGATGCTTTGGAGAGGGTGCAGAGGAGGTTCACCAGGATGTTGCCTGGTATGGAGGGCGCTAGCTATGAAGAAAGTTTGAGTAGACTAGGATTATTTTCATTAGAAAGACGGAGATTGAGGGGGGACCTGCTTGAAGTCTACAAAATCATGAGGGTATAGACAAGGTGGATAGCAAGAAGATTTTTCCCAGAGTTGGGGACTCAATTACTAGGGGTCATGAGTTCAAAGTGAGAGGAGGAAAGCTTAAGGGAGATATGTGTGAAAAGTTCTTTACGCAGAGGGTGGTGGGTGCCTGGAACACGTTGCCAGCGGAGGTGGTAGACGCAGACACGTTAATGTCTTTTAAGATGTATCTGGACAGGTACATGGATGGACAGGGAGCAAAGGGATACAGACCCTTAGAAAATAGATGACAGGTTTAGACAGAGGATCTCGATCGGCGCAGGCTTGGAGGGCCGAAGGGCCTGTTCCTGTGCTGTAATTTTCTTTGTTCTTAATCCCTTCTGCCTGCCCTTGGCCCATATCTCTCCATTCCTTGCATATTCATGTTTAATCTAAAAGTCCCATAACTGCCAATATTGTATCTGCCTCCTCCACTACCCCTGGCAATGCGTTGCAGACTCCTACCACTCTCTGTGTAAAAAAAAATTTGCCCCTCACGTCTCCTCTGAACTTTCCTGCCTCACTTAAATGCACTCCCCCTCAAATTAGACATTTCAACTCTGGGAAAAAGATTCTGACTGTCAACCCCATCCATGCATCTCATAATTTTTTAGATTTCTATCAAGTATCCCCTCAGCCTCCGCCACTCCAGAAAAAACAACGCAAGTTTTTCTAATCTCTCCTCATAGCTCATACCCTCTAATCCAGGCAGCATCCTGGTAAATCTCTTCTGCACTCTCTCCAAAGCCTCCGCATCCTTCCTTTAATGTGGCAACCAGAATTGAACGCAATGTTTTAAGTGTGGCTTAACCAAAGCCTTATCCTGAGTTTTGTACTCAATTCCCCGACTAATAAAGGCAAGTATGCCATATGCCTTCTTTACCATTCTATTACTAATCTAAACTTTTAATGTGACTGATCGTTCTTATCCAAGTGTCTCCTCACAGATACTGGATCCACTGAGACTCATTCCTCACATCTGATCAAGCAATGCCGCATTTATAGCCAGATGGAAAATTCATTAAGGAGTTTTGCAATTTGAACTTTTCACTCAAACATTAAGCCATTTGATATTTGAGAATTAATGTGCTTCAATATTGTCATTCCATAGTTTTTGTACATCTATGTGATCTATCGAGAGATTTACTCCTTAAGTCAATCGGTTGGTCTCTCACTCGCTCATTCACTCACTAACTAATAATTTTGTAACCTATAAAATACCCTCATAATGTGACCAAATATTTTTGTTCTTCAAATCCAACCAAATGGATCTTGTCGTTGTTATCTCAAAAAGACCCACCCTTTCAAACACAAAAATATCTTCTCTAATTAGCACTGTCATTTCACCCCCATTTTTCGATAATTCCTGAACCCACTTTGACAGATTCCCATGTAGGACAAGGGAACTGGGTTCTAATCCAGGTCCAGTGAAGCTGAAACCAGCAGTGATAATAATATACTCCAGACTGGAGACATTATTAACTAAGGAACAGGTTTGCATCCAATTAGGCTGCAAAGACAGAGAGAGGTGGACTGCCCCCAGAGTGGGTAGGATGAAATGGCAGCTGTAAAAAAGGTTCCATATGTGTTCCCATTTCTAAAACTGTAGAATTATTGCTTACAAAAAGCAAACAATTACTGCCACATTCTTGGTCAGCCTCTTTTTGCGTTTTTCAAACTAAATGCCATGTGTCTTTTATATTGGAGATTTAAGGCAATCCTGGTGTACAGGAAATTACTGATCATATCTATGATTTAACTGATGTTATACCACCAGACTGCCCTTTCTTGCAACCTTCAGTGACACTTCTATTCTTTCTTCATTGTGTACTGCTCTGAATATGGCAGGAAACTCACCACATGCCACTAACTATCACAAGGTGATCTTTCTCTAGACTCCAATTGTTACACTGCTATACTCACCATTCGCTAAAAACTCATGGTTCCTAAACCTCCACCAAAGTTCTAAACTTCTGAAAGTCATGCTCGTGAGCCTTTCCAGTCCTGGAGAGGTTCAACTGGTCAATTTTGAATAGATATCTTTTCCCCAAGATGTGGTGCCAAAGCCCAGAAATCTAAAGTCCTTTTTCTACTCTTGCTAGTGCATGGTTTTGGAAATAATTAAGAGATTACTACATTTGCCTTCTTATGTTTTAACTAGCTTCCTATCTCCTGAAAATTTGACCATGGAGTCATGATACCTGCTCTCTGTGTGTTGTTGGTACTGTGATTTACCATAACTTCCGGTTCATCCCTTACAGAATATTCAGCGCCCTTTCCATGATATCTTTTACTCTAACAGCAGACAGGAACACATCATATGAGACAAAAAATGAAGCTTTTCAAAGTGCATATCTCTTACCTTAACTCTGGAATATTCTAGAACAATTATGTGTCTGTTCCTCATTATTCCCTCATGTGCAGTCTTTTATTTATCATGATCTAGAGTGTAGTTCCTTAAGGTGTTGTCACCCTCATCATTGTCCAAATCTCATACACATCATCCCAAAGACCTGTGAAGTATCCTAATGTTCCTTACTGTTGCAAGTTGCAAACAGCTGGTATCACTCCCCGTCCACATTTTAATTTATCTCTTTTAGAACCTATGTCGTCTACCAATTTTAATTGACATCCTTTTGATTTTGATGCATCTGAGGGAGCTTTCTGGTGCAGTTAGATGGGCAGATGTTACAGCATTTCCATTGCTGCGGATCTGCCTAGCCTCTACCAGTCAATATTTCTTCAGCACTACTGAACAATAGTGTCAAATCTGGGATAAGAAGTAAATATTTACTCTCCTCCTCCCCTGTTCCACCTTCCTCCAATAAGGCTTCCAAACAAATGAGAGCAGGGAACCTGGTTGCATTCCACTTAATCCCATTTAATTTTAAATTTCCAAGTTTCAGAACTGTTTGATACTTACATTCATGGTAGACACAGTGTATTGATGAAGAAAAATGTTAACATAGTTGATGGTTATAAGGTGCAAGTGTTGTAATTCAAGCTGCTATGAGGACATTAAAATTCTCTGTGGCATAAGTGTAAGTGTCTCTTAAGCTGAAACTAAGTCATAAAAATGTAGACAGTCTGTGAATATAGCAAATAATAGACAACAGAGACAACCCATTTAAGAAATATATTGTAGAAACACAACAAGCAGATGTTGGAAAATTGCAAGAAAAATAAATAATAGCATATGTCACTCTTCAAACAATATTTCCTGGTTGGGGTGACAGTACAAATGCAATTAAAATAAGTTTTTTTTTTAAAACGTTGACAATCATTTCATTGTGCATTCCAATGCAAGGATGCAGGGTTTACTATATATTATGTCATGAAAGAAAATCAGTGAGATACTCTATCGAATTACCTCAAAGGAACACAGCCTTCATACAATCTCTTTTTCAAATATGTTAACATTTTCTTACACAATAAAGATGCTTTAACTGTAAGAAAATATGGTAAAGAATTGTTTTGTTGGAAATTGTTTGCTATGGTTAAAATTCTATGTTTTATATGGAACAGTATTATAAGGTTGTACAGGATATAAATGAATAAAGTAGTTGATTTAAGAAAATGATACTTTATACATGCATTTGACTGATATGGAGGTAATTCTTCATGAATCAGTAATTTCAGAAGTTTTACTTCTATTTTCAGTTTTTAGATTTTTCATTGGAATAATATTTGCCCTACTTCAAAAAACACTGCAGTTCATTGTTTTTTGTAAGGTCAGAATTTAATAATTTAGCTGTGGTCCCAGGAAGTGGCCTGAGCACACTTCCTGCATGTGCTCAGACAGTTTGTATAGTTACCTTACAGAGGTACCCAAGTCTGCTATTCGAGGCAGATGATATCCAACACTGGTCTTCAGTCAACCCAGTGAGCTTATTAGGTGCAGAAATGGGAAACATTCAATGCTTAATCATTGAGAACATACAAATGGTCTATTTTCCCTATAGAAACTGACACAGCCCATCAACATGCATGTCTGTAGCATTAATAGAAACAAATTAGTAAATTAGTCATATGTAAAAGCAACACCTCCAGTCAAGTGTGAAACCAGATTTGATTGGGATCAGTTCAACAATAGTGTGGTTGACCCTGCCTGGTATTTGTGAACTTTTTGATGACATGGAAACCTACATATAATGTGGAAAAGTGAACTTAAAGAATAGCACATTTTGAAAACTTTCTTCCCCTGGCAGCAGTTACATCATCATCCACAGCCACCAAGCATTTAATGTCATTTTTATCCCTTCTCTTCCTTTTGAGAAAGCTTTTCCACAAGTTTCTTCACTTTATCATTGTTTGGATCTGAGCAAATGCACTTCTTTCTCACTTTGAATCTGAAAAGAAGACAGAAAAGAAGACAAATACATGTATAACGTTAAATATGCATGATGCAGGCTCTTAATAATGATATGTAATGCCAAATTCCAAAGACGTCACCATTAATTGAATACTTAAAAACACAGCTTTAATTTTGCAGTGCCCATTATTTTCCTAAGATTCATAATCTTTGATTTTCCTGAGGGGATGGATTCTTTGAGAATATTTCCGGCAGCAGTCCTTCAGTATTTAACTTGTCAATAAGCTTGTACTGGCCTATGTGGTTCCAGTAGGCTTTCCCTTCAATTCAGGCACTACCAATATAAACAAGGGTTATTTCAACACTTTCGTGAGTGCAATAATGAGATATTGCCAATAACCATTGCAAGAGGCTCCTTAGGATCTTCACACAATCAACCTTGACAAAAACTGGAATATCAGATGTTCTTAAATGCTTTGGTTCATATAAATAAGCTGCCTTGAAATGTCATGTTAAATCAATAGTAAACGTTGAGATCAGGACTCATCCTATTCTTCCATTAGTCCTATACTGAGTTTAAAAATTGTTCCTTCAAACTGAGCATCAACTAAGCCAAGGTTTTGTAATTATTGATGAAAAACACAAT
>JAHRHZ010000268.1:9524068-9540122 GCA_024137785.1 Ginglymostoma cirratum
ATTGTGTTTTTCATCAATAATTACAAAACCTTGGCTTAGTTGATGCTTAGTTTGAAGGAACAATTTTTAAACTCAGTATAGGACTAATGGAAGAATAGGATGAGTCCTGATCTCAATGTTTACTATTGATTTAACATGACATTTCAAGGCAGCTTATTTATATGAACCAAAGCATTTAAGAACATCTGATATTCCAGTTTTTGTCAAGGTTGATTGTGTGAAGATCCTAAGGAGCCTCTTGCAATGGTTATTGGCAATATCTCATTATTGCACTCACGAAAGTGTTGAAATAACCCTTGTTTATATTGGTAGTGCCTGAATTGAAGGGAAAGCCTACTGGAACCACATAGGCCAGTACAAGCTTATTGACAAGTTAAATAATCCACCTGTGAAGAAGGTCTGATGGATTGACCACATTGTTTTAATAGTGTGATAGAGTGATTCTGAGATAAAAGGTACTGCTTACCCCATGATAGAGTGATTCTGTTGGGTTTTGCTAATTTGTAGTCATTGTGCTTCACAACACACAGTGAAGTGTATTAACCATGCTAACTATCTAATCATGAAATCAAGAATAAAATGAAACAAATTAAAATTGTTTTTCCGATAACAAAAGACTGAGTCATGCTGCATACAATATAATGCATGATTTCCTCCCAGCAATGTTTTGTAGGTGTCAATCAAATAAATCCCTTAAAAGATGAAACCACAGAAGAACACAATAGAGGAGGAGTAAATATTTTGAAAATCTGTCTAGTTGCATCTCTCAGAAGTTACTTATATTTGTTGCAATCTACAATAAAGTGCTTTAAGTGACATTTTGAAAGTTTTGAAATTTGGTACTGAAAAGCTTTCAAATCTCAATTAGAGACAGATAAGTTCACAAAATTCCATGGTATCTGTAGGTTGGTGTATTTTAAGGTTAGTTTAACTGGCAAGATTTGTTAATGCAACAAAGGAGATAGTACTGAGATACATCAGCAGCACAAAACCTGCTACATTTTCTTGAAACAGGTTTCTTTGGTGGCTGGCTAGGTTGAAAATTCTAAAACTTCCTTGAAATGCAGCTTGTATATATCCTCTCAGGTGGTCAGCCCTCTAACTTTCATGGGGGAGGTGATGCAGTGGAGATGGGTTTAAGGCGATCAGATTTGGGCATCAGCCCCCGTTCCTATTTTTAGCTGTTTCCTTTATATTTCTCTTCACTTGAAACAACTGTTCACAGAAAGAATTATCTTTGTGTTCACCTCAGAACAACCCTGGTGGTTTTATTTGCACTCAATTGTTCTCTATTTCATCACGTTCAGAAAAGTTGATTTTCCTTTCTTCAGTTGACTGCTTAATTTTCTGCAGCTGTGCTCATCAGTACATCTCATTAACATATCTCTATTCCTCATCTAAACCACAGATCTGCCTGCTATGGACTACACAAAACAAACAATAAAGCTTCCATACAAATTGCAAAAATATGGCCACTCTGTTCAGAAAATATACATGGCTCTTTGTATGAAAGTCAGCTCAAGTTCAGGAGTTAGATCCTCACATCCACTGCCTTTATGTTATGCTGTGAAAACTAAATTATTCTCTAGTACCTGTAAAGTTAGCAAAGAATTTATGCTGAAGCGCACCCAAGCTCACCTGGTCCCAAGTTTTATATCAAAGATGGATAAAGTTGAAGCCCAGTACAAGATTAAAAGCCTGACTTGAATGCCTGAACTGACTTAATTGTAAGTTGCAACCAAATGCATGTAGATACTTCACTGAAATATAAAAGGTTACGTAAAGTCACGTACATGGTCCAGCAACCTAGCAATTATTGACATGCATGTTAAGAACCTAAATGATTTTGAGGTTCCATCTTTTTTCTAATATTTGTCCAATTCCGTTTTAAAAGCTTCAATCTGCCTTCAGCTCACTTTCAAACAGTACATTCCAGATTCTAATTTTGCCTTCCAGAATTTTGTCTGGTGTTGCCTTTTGCTCATTTGTCAGTCATTGTTATTGAGTCGAATTGGGTCTTGAGCCTACCATCACATGGAAGATTCTCTTCATATGTTCAATGTAGATCTCTCAGGACTTTGAGGGAGATTTTAATAGAGGTGTTCAATCTTCTTTCATCAAGCAGAAAAAACCCATTATTTCTAACCTATCCACATTCTTGGAGGCATTCTCAAAAATCTTTTTCATAGCCCATCTGAAGCCTCCATGAATACCCTCAAGTATAATGCTGAGAACTAGATACGATATTCCAGCTGAAGCCAAACCTGTGTTTTACAAACTTCCATCATTGTAAAGGGCTTTTGTTTCCTGTGGGACGTCATGCTATGTCAGGCTCCCCAGCGTGATCCCCTGGTGTAAAGGTTGAGTGTGAGTCTCTTCCATACTCTACTACCTGCCTCATAGCCATTTACTGGGCAGCGTTGCCATCAATTAGATGAAGGTGGATCTTCTGTACCAAACTGGAGACGACGCCCTGCCTGGAGTCCGGCTGGCCAGATGAATAACATACGGCTCCCTATTCCCAGCAGAACCATACAGAGTGTTGGTCAGTGCTAGAATTATAGTCAGTCCCAAGCAGCGATCATCACTGAGGCCAGATGCACAGCATAGATTAGGGGGTTATTATTGGGGCCGGACTGGCATGCCCCAGTGAGAAGAACAAAGAGGGTGAATGGCCAGGTCAATAGGCCAGGGAGGAGGGGCAACCGATGGGAGGACGGATTTAGTGATGGTGGAAGTGTTTGAGTTTTGAAACTAGGGGGAAGGGGCTGAGTTTCTCTGATGGATCCACTGAGTCCACAAAGGAAATAATACCTCCAATTCTTGGTCCATCACCAGCCAAAACAGTAAAAGATTTTGCTACACTTGGTGCCAGTTTCTGTTCACTGTAGGAGCAGTACATGGCCTGGGGTGTGTGTGAAGTGGGATGTCACTAATGTCTTATTAATTAACCACTGAATGGCTTCAATCAACCTATCAGTGGGTAGACTCTTGTTGCATGGTCATGTTGCATTGGGGAGTGAGTAACTGGGGAGAACATCCAAATTCTTCATGTGCCTGTTGATTATTTTCCCTGATGACTATTCCTACATCTTATCCACTGCTGATTTTGAAGCAATCAGCTTGAAGTGATGAGGCGTGTCTTTATATGCTTTCTTGTATAACAATGTCACATTTGTCACACCTCAAATTCCTGGCACTTTTCCATGCCGAGGGCTGACTGAGATATTCTGTCAACTCCTTCTACTCTCTCCATCCTAATATCTTTTAGCAGCCTCAGCAGCAAGCCATCTCTCTCAATATCCTGTCCACTCTAGGTAGAGTCAGTCTTTTCACTAATTCCTTTCAATCCATCCTCACATCAACAAGAACTCTACTGTCTCCACTTCTATCAACACTCTGTCAGCAGCCTGGTCCTTAGTAAACGTTAACACTTGTAACTCTTCTTGCCTTGTCCTGCATTTCAAAGTGTACATCACCTTTGTTATCCCTAACGGGCATTACTCCAGCTTTTTCATCATTTACATGCTGATAGATTATGACATTGTTCACATTTACACCAAAAGCCGTTCTATTTTTGTTCTCTATAGCCATCATTATTTTCCACTTCATCTCTCTCAGCTTGTTGTCATTAAGCTGGATCTGATTTGAAGAATTTATCTGGCATATATCATGTACCTCTTTATCATTTACTCATATTATCTATCTCTCTCATCATCCAAGGAGCCCTGATTTTGATTCCCTTAATTAAATGTTAAGGGCCCATCAGAGAATAACAGCCCTCTGCTGAATTCGACCTGAAGTTGTGGGCAGCATGGCACTGTCCTCAAAGTAGCCCTCGAAGGTCCTTTTGGTCTGATACTATCACAAATTTACATCTGTAAAGGTATTAGTGGAACTTTCCCACACCAAAGCTGACTGCCAGACCTTCCTTCTGTATTTGGGCACATCCTCATTTGATATCAGACAAAGATGAGGAAACATACACTATGGGATGTTCCTCTCCGCCGGGCCACCGGTGAGGCAAGCCTGCCCGAATGCTGTATGGGAAAGCATCACATGTCTGCGTGACATCTCACCTGGGGTCATTAAACAACGATCACTGCTTCTTCACTTCCCTAAAATGCTACATCTTGGCTATGAGATCATTTCCAAGGGTAACCCTTTTTAAATAGCAGTTGTCAGGGTGCCAGCATAGAGGCCAATTTACATATGAATTTTCTACAGTAACTCACCAGGCCAAGGAAAGATCTAAGCTCTGGTGTGTACATGGGGACTGCGGCACATTTGTTCGTCCTCACTTCCAATGGATGTTACCCAGTCTTGTCAACTCTGTAGCCTGAGAAGGTCACTTGGGGTGCCTGGAACACAGCCTTCCTTTCCTAAGGGATATACCCACCTTGGAGAAATGTTTTAATGCTATATCCCACACTCTAAATGATCTTTGTTGTCTTCCAGGTTGTTTACACATCATCCAGATAAATGGTGACCTGGAAAAGACCTTGTAAAATGTTCTCCTTTGTTCCAAGGTACCTAAGATGGTGCTGGGAATGGCAACATTGTACATTTTTCACTCTACTCCTGTATCCCTGTACTTGAGCACACATGACAATAAAATCTATTTCTAAATCTAATGCTAATTCCCTCGTTATCCACTGGAAAATGGCACCGAATGATGACACCGCAAAAAGCAGTCTCGTGTATTGGTACAAACCCTTATGGGTATTCAATGTAGCTGACTAATCCTCATCAGATTTCCCTTGCCAGTTTTGCATATAAGTCTGCTATGTGAGGGATTGGGTATTCATCCAGCTGCAAACAGTGGTTTACTGTTTGTTTAAAATCCTCACACAGGTGAACCGACCCTTCCCGCTATACAAACAGTACGACCGGTGCTACCCACTCCGTAAATTGTGTTGGTATGAGGACTCCAACCTCCTGATTTTTGCCTCTACTTGTGCATGTAACACAAATAACACTGCGTGGGCCTTGCAGAAACGTGGAATTGCTTAATGATCAACATGTAAGGCTCATTTGATTGTTCCAAGACCTTCCTGACAGACTTCCAGGTATTTAATTAGGGCTTCACTCAGGCAGCCATTTTCTAATTGAAAAATATTGAACCCATCAATTTTACCCAATCAAGCTTGAGCCTGAGCCTTTTACTATGATCAGAAGTTCTGGAGTACAAGTCTTGAGAACTATTGCCAGAATGTTATCAGGGCCCATTCCCTTTGCAGTAGCCAAAACTTTCAACCATTTCTTGATATAACGTGGAGTGAATCAAATTGGCTGAAAACTGGCATCTGTGATGCGATGGACTACTAAAGAAGTTTGAGATGGATCCTCCACTTTGCATTTCTGGCTGAAGATAGTTGCAAGTTTTCTTTTGTGCTACACATTCCAAATCTTCATATGATGTTTATCCTTAAGCAAATATTTGCCCCATAGACATTTATGCTTAGCTTCCTGTGCCCCAAAACCAGCTTCTCCATTCCTCCAACAGATCCAGCAGTGCATCATTGCCAGTTTGGCCAAAATTATTTTAATCCAGGAGTATTTCCTTAATACACTTTACAAATTCCTCCTGCTTTGTATTGTTCTCGAGCATTATCCCATTTGATATTTGAGAATTAAAATTCTCCTGTGTGATGACGAGACAATTCATACACATCTGTGATATATCTGCAATTTTGCAGCTCTCTTTCTCTCTCACATTATGTTAATATCCTCAGTAGTGTGACTGTACATTGCTTGCTCCTTGAGTCTAACCAACTGGTGTTTTGTCAATGCCCCTAAAAAACAACACCCACCCTGCACAAAGAAGTCTTCCCTAATCTGCATTGTCACTTTGTCTTCCTTTTCCTCTGCTCAATCATTTCTGAGCATGTTGTGCCAGATTTTCCCTCAGGGGATTGGAAACAAGAGGCATGTTCAATGTCAACTCTCGAAATCTGAACCAGGAGCAGTTTTCCCCAGGGTTGGTTGATGCTGTGTTTAGGTGACAGACAGGTCTATTGCCAGTTTGGGCTTCTAAGACAGGGAACAGAATGGGCATGATGAAAACATGTTCCATAAGAGTTTCTATCTCTAAAGAGCAGAGTTGTTGTTTTCAAACTGTATGGTCATCAAATCATTGACAGTCACATTTTTCTTGGTAAGTTGCTTCCTGCTTTTTCCAAACCTAGCACGGTTTTACATTCCCAGTGTTTGAGATTTAATGCAATCCTTGTGTGGTGGATGTCAGCATTATCTCTCGCCATATACTTACCGCCATATGGTATACCACTAGAATATTCCTTCCTGAAACTGTCAAGAGCATTTCTGCCCACCCTGCACAAAAATGCTTTCCCTAATCAGTATTGTCACTTTGCCTTCCTTTTCCCTACTTAATCATTTCTGAACACATTGCATCAAATTTTCCCACAGGAGATTAGAAACAAGAAGCATGTTCAATTTCAGCTTTCAAAATCTGAACCAGGAGCAATTTTCC
Organism: Ginglymostoma cirratum; assembly: GCA_024137785.1. NCBI lineage: Eukaryota > Metazoa > Chordata > Chondrichthyes > Orectolobiformes > Ginglymostomatidae > Ginglymostoma > Ginglymostoma cirratum. Next base: position 9,530,562 of record JAHRHZ010000268.1, read on the forward strand.
ATAGGTTTTTCGATGCTGTGTTCGGTAAGAGACAGGTCTGTTGTAAATTATGTTCCAAGGACAGGGAACAGAGTAGACCTGACAAGAAAGTGTTCTGTAAGCATTTCAATCTCTCAAGAGCAGAATTAATCCTTTCAAACTGTATTGTCAGCCAATCATTGAGGGGGTCAAATTTTGCTTGGTAAACTGATTCCTGCCTTTACTAAATCTAGCAATGTATCCAGGCCAAACCGATTGATCAATTTTGCTTTGGCGGACTGCTTTGCTGGCACGTAGAGTCAGAGATCTGCAGCATGGAAACAGACCCTTCAGTCCAACAAGTCCATGCTGACGATGTTCCTAAACTAAACTCGTCCCACCTGCCTGCATTTGGCCCAAATCCCTCCAAATGTTTCCTATTCAAGTACTTATCTAAATATCTTTTTAAATGTTGTAACTTTACTTGCATTTGCCACTTCATCTGGCAGTTCATTCCACACACTAACCAATCTCTCTGTAAAAGAAAAGATGCCCCTCATGTCCTTTTTAAATCTTTCTCCTCTGACCTTAATGATACGCCCTTAGTTTTGAACACCACGTCATCCCCACACAACCACCAACCCCCCCACCCTTTGGGAAAAGACCTTTGCCATTCACCTTATCCGTTACCCTCATGTATATAATCACAACTTCCCAAAGCATTTTACAGCCAACCCAGTACATGCAGTACAATCACTGAAGGAGAGAAAATTCATCAGCTTCAACTCAATTTGTGCACAGCAAGCTCCCATAGACTATGACAAAATCACTTAACCAAGTTATCTAGTTGTGTTGTAGGATGTAACTTGGTCATGATACCAGAGAGAACAGACTTATTCTTTGAAAAAGTGCCACAACTTCATATGCCCAGCAGAGTGGCAGTTTGATATAACTGCAGGCAAAACATGGACCTCTGATGCTGCAACATTCCCTCTGTACTGCAGGGGAGCATCAACCTTGATTTCTTTTGCAGTCATCTCTTGACTTTGGCTTGAAACCACAACCCAACTCAGAAGCAAGAATGCTATCAAATGAGCCATGGTTGACTGGCTGAGGAGCAAGAAAGAAAAAGCATCAAAATAGCTCCAATACAAAATAAAAGCAGCAAATGTGTGATGAAGCATATAGCCTCTTCATTATACTTTTCTGATCAAGAAATCTGAGCCCATGTAACATTAGTTGAGAACCACCACCTGTACTTGCCTCCCCAGAAGACGGCTGGCCAGGAACACACTGCAATCTCAGCCAATTAATTGCAAGTTGTACTGGTAAATTCTGAAATATGCAGAAGTACAAATTGGTTTCACAACCAATACTCCTGCACCAGATTTAAATCACAAGCAATAGCAGAAAAATAGTATTCTCTTACAATGAGATGGTTTAGATTTGTTAACACTCTCTTCAGCAGGGTTCATGGTTGCATCATACAAAGAACTGACGACACATTCCGCTGCACCTGCAAAATAAACTCGCCCCCACCTCCACCTCCTTGTGTATGGGGGAAGGCCACTTAAGAACTAACGAGACCACTGGGGAAAACTGTACCCTCAAATTAAGAAGAGCAAAACAATATTACAGCAACTTCAGCTATCAAATGCAAGCACCCCGAGTGTACACCAATCAGCCTTCAACATAGAAAACAAGAAGAAATATTACCATTTTGATCACAGGTTGGACGCATTAAATCCAAGCATTTCCTTTCGGACGTCCACCCTCTGAAACCGTTTTCTAACTGGTGGACATGTTGCGTGGTAGCTAGAGTTGTGTCATTTCCATCAACAGCAGCTGGAGGACCATCATCAGTGAAAGATACTGTTTGGTCAGGCTGAAACTTGCTGGTCTTCCAGTCCAAAGAATTGCCCACTACTGAATGTTGCAGAATGATACCTTCTGAAATTCGGGACTATATAGGGAGTGCAGTAAAACTTGGAAAGTCTAATTTATTGAGGAAATGTATTATTCTTTCATCTTTCAGTACAAAACTTTGACTTGGTTTATGCTCAGTTTTAAAGAGCAGTTTTTAAACTTAGTACTGGACTGTTGGAAGAATAGGAAGAGCCCTGATCTCAACATTTGCTAATGATTTAACATGGCATTTCAAGGCAACTTATTTGTATGAACCCAACACTTAAGAGCATGTGAAGTTTCACTTTTAAAGAACAAAGAACAATATGGCACAGGAATAGGCCCTTTGGCCCTTCAAACCTGCACTTGTACATTTTGTCCTACCACATTAAAAACTGGCTTCAATTATGAGATCTGTATCCCTCTATTCCCTTCCTATTCATATAATAGCCCAGGTGCTTCCCAAATGCTGCTATTGTGTCAGCTTCCACCACCTGCTCTGGCAGCGCGTTCCAGGCACTCACCACCTTTTAAGTGAAAAACATACCTCACATCTCTTTTAAACTTCCCCCTTTGCACCTTCAACCTGTGTCCCTCATAATGGACCCCGCCACCCTGGGAAAAAGCCTCATACTTTCTACTCTATCTATGCCATTCACAATCTTATAAACTTCAACCAGGTCGCCCCTCAACCTCCTGCATTCCAGTGAAACAAACCCAGTCTACCATCCTCACTTCATAGCTAAAATCCACCATACCAGGCAACATCCTGGTAAAACATTTCTGCACCTTCTCCAAAGCATCAACATCCGTCAGAAAGTGTGGTGACCAGCTAAGGTTGATTGTGTGATGATCCTAAGTATCTTCTTACAATGTCCATTGGCAGTGTCTCATTATTACACTCACTGAAGTGTTGAAGTAACTCTTGTTTATAATAGCAGTGATCAAATTGAAGGGAAAGGCTCCTGAAATCACATAGGCCAGTAGCAGGTTATTGATAAGTTAAGCAGTCCACCTGTGGAAAAGGTCCAATGAATCACCCACATTGTTTTAATAGAGAACACTGATAGTGTTATTCTTGTGGTTTTGCCAATCTATAATCACTGTACTTCACAACATTCAGTGAAGTGTATTAATCATGCTAACCATCCAATCATGAAATCAAGAACAAAACAAAATAAATTAAAATTGTTTTTCCAATAGGAAAAGACAGAGATGAGCCATATACAATTTCATAAGGCATCATTTCCTCCCAGGAAGGTTTCACAGTTGTCAATCAAATAAATCCTTTCAAAACTGAAACCAGGTCAGGAGATGAGTGGCCCTTGCAGAACCCAAGCAGGGCACAGATTATTACTGAGAAGATGCTGTTTGATAGTACTTTTGATGACACCTTCCATCACACCACTGATAATCGAGAGTAGACTGATGGGGCAGTAATTGGCTAGAGTGAATTTGTCCTGCTTTTTATGTACAGGACATACCTGTGGCAATTTTCTACATTGTCAGGTAGATGCCAGGGGAGCAGCAAGGTCTGGAGCACAAGTACTATTGCCAAAATGTTATCAGAGCCCATAGGCTTTACTGTATCCAATACCTGCAATCGATTGATGATATCATGTTGAGTGAAAATAAATGGCTGAAGACCGGTATATGTGATGCTGTGGACCACTGGAGGAGGCTACATTGGATCATTCACTTAGCGTTTCTGGCTGAAGGTAATTGAAAATCCTCTTTTGCCCTGAACTTATCCAAAAGTACATATTATGATCATCTTTAAGCAAATATTTGCCCCATAGATACTTATGCTTAGCTCCCTGCACCCCATACCAGCTTCTCCATCAAATTCATCAGTGCATTCTTCCCAGTTGGGCCAAAATTATTTTAGTCCAGGAAGTTTTCCTTAATACACTTCACAAATTCCTCCTCTGCTATATTGTTCCTCGAGCATCACTCTCTTCGATGTTTGAGGATTAAAATCCTCCAATTGATAACACTACAATTCTCACACATCTATGATTTATCTGCAATTTTGCTGCTCTCTCTCTCTCTCACACACACTGTGTTAATATCCTCAGTAGTGTGCCTGTACATTGTTTTGCTCCTTGAGTCTAACCAACCAGTGTTGTGTCAATGCCCCCTAAAAAAAAATCACCCTCACCCAGCACAAAGAAGTCTTCCCTAATCAGTATTGTCACTTTGCCTTCCTTTTCACTGTGCAATCATTTTGGAACACATTGTGCCAGATTTTCCCACAGGAGATTGGAAACAAGAGGCACGTTCAATGTCAACTCTCAAAACCTGAACCAGGAGCAATTCTCCCCAGAGTTGGTTGATGCTGTGTTTAGGTGAGAGGCAGGTCTGCTTCTAATTATGTTCCCAAGACTGGGAACAGAGTGGACATGATGGAGACATGTTCCATAAGTGATTCTATCTGTAAAGAGCAGAACTGGTGCTTTCAAACTGTATTGTCAGCCAATCATTGATAGGGTCATATCTTTCTTGGTAAACTGCTTTCCACCTTCTCCAAACCTAGCAACTTAAGTAGGCTGGAACGAAAGACTGAATTTGCTTTGCTTGACTGTTTATACTGGTATATGGCTTCATAGAGTCATACAGCATGGAAACAGAGACTTCAGTTCAACAAATCCATGCCGACGATGTTCCAAAACTAAATTAGTCTCACCTGCCTGACTTGGCCCATGTTACTTCGAACAATTCCTACTCATCTACTCAGACAAATGTCTTTTAAATGTTGTAACTGTATCTGCATCCATCACTTCCTCTTGGCAGTTCATTCCACACACTAACCATTCTGTGTGTAAAAAAAAAAATGCCCCTCATGTCCTTTTTAAATCTTTCTCTTCCTATTTTAAAATATACCCTCCACCCCAGTTTTGAACTCACCCACCTTTGGGAAAGACCTTTGTTATTCACCTAATGTATGACCTTAATGATTTTATACACCTCCATAAGAATTCCCCTTAAACTCCAAGCTCCAGTGAAAACAGTTGCAGCCTACCCAGCCTGTCCTCATAACTCACACCTTCTATTCCCAACAACGTACTGGAAAATTGTTTCTGAATCCTCTCCGATTTAATAATACCCTTCCTATAACAGAACAACTAGGACTAAGTACAGTGCTCCAGATGAGGCCTCACCAATGTCCTGTATAACCTCAACATGACGTCCCAACCTCTATTTTCCAAGTCTGAGCAATGAAGGCAAAAGTGCTAAATTCCTTCATAGCCATCCTGTCTACCTGTTGCAAATTTCAAAGAATTACGCACCTGAAGCCTTAGGTCTCTCTGTCTGACAATTACACTCAGAACCCTACCATGAATTATATAAGTCCTGCCCTTTGTTTTATCAAAATGCAATACTTTGCATTTATTCAAATTAAACTCTGTCTTCCACTCCTCAGCCCATTGACCCAATTGATCAAGGTCTCTTTGTAATCTTAGATAACATTCTTTACTGTCCGTGATACCACCAAATTTGGTGGCATCCACAAACTTACTGACCATGCCTCCTGTATTCTACAAATACTGACCTCATCAGCAATACCCATGTTCCATGTAAAGACTAATCCAACAATAGGAAGCAAATTGTAAAGTGATTGAATAAGAGTGTTTAAACAACATCCCAAAGCATTTTACAGCCAACCCAGAACACGAAGTGCAATCACTGAAGGAGAGAAAACTCATCAGCTTCAACCCAATTTGTGCACAGCAAGATCCCACAGGCTCTAACAAAATCACTTAAACAAGTTACCTAGTGCGTGTTGTAGGACATAACTTGGTCACAATACCAGCAAGAACAGTCTTATTCTTTGGAAAAAAAGTGCCATTAGATCATACGCCCATCAAGCGGCAAGACAGTTTGATTTATCATTTCATGGAAAAGCTGGATGTCTGATACTGCAGCATTCCCTCAGTACTGCACTGGAGTGCCAGCCTTGATTTCTTTTGCGCTCAAATCTTAAGTTCGGCTTGAAACCACAACATAACACAGAAGCAAGAATGCTACCAAATGATCCATGGTTGACAATGGCTGAGGAGCAAGAGAAAAAAGGCATCAAAATAGCTCCAATAGAAAAAACAGCAAATGTATGATGAAACATATAGCCTCCTCATTACATTTTTCTGATCAAGAATCCTGTGCCCATGCTATGTTCGTTGACAACCACCACCCACACTTGCCTCCTCAAAAGACAACTGGCCAGAGACACATTGCAATCTCAGCCAATTAATTGCAAGTTATATTAGTAAATTCTGAAATACGCAGAAGTACAAATGGTTTTGTAATCAATGTACCTGCATGCTATTTAATTCAAAAGCAATACTAGAAAAAAAGTCAACTCTTATAATTGGATTTTTTAACCTCGTTACTATTACCTTCAGCAGGGTTCGTGGCTGCATCATTAACCAAACTTGTTACACATTCAGCTGTAGCTGCAAAAGAAGCTCCACACGTGTGTATGGGTGAAGGCCACCCAGATCACTGGGGAAAACTGTACCCTCAAATTAAGAAGACCAAAATAATATTACAGCAACTTCAGCCATAAAGTGCAAGCGCCCTTAGTGTACACCAATCAGACTTCAACACGGAAAGCAAGAAGAAATGTGACCGTTTTGATCACAGGTTGGGTACATTAAACCCAAGCATTTCCTTTCTGATGTCCACCCCATTAGAACAGTTTTCCAATGGGTGGACATGTTGCATGATAGCTAGAATTGTGTCACTTCCATCAACAGCAGCTGGAGGACCATCAACTCAGTAAAAGATGCTGTTTGGTCAGGCTGAAACTTGATGGTTTTCCAGTCCAAAGAATTGTCCACTACTGAGTGTTGCAGACTGACACCTTCCATATTCAGGGCTATATCAAAATTAGAATTAGGCTTAGCATTGAGTTTGTTGTCACATGTACTCAAGTTACAAAAGAACTGGAGTGCAGTGAAAAGTGTACAGTGTCGCCAATGCACAGTGTTCTCTTTGGTACAAAGTAACAAGGTACAATCCTTGGTCCAAAAGTAGACAAAATAAAGAAAAAATGATACACTATTACAGATATACATAGTATAAGTTAGGAAAATAAGAAATAAAGCTAAAAAGATAGACATTACAGTCTTTCTATAAGGGCTTCCACGTGGTCTGCCTGGAATACACCGGTTCCCAACCTTTAGCCATCTTCAATGCAGACCTGCAGACTACCATTCAACCTGTGCTCCAGGTAGCCGGCCTTTCCAACTTCGCTCCAGGCCACCGACCACTGTCTTCGCTCTGGGCATGCAGGCCAGAGTGTGGTAAAACTTGCGGAAGGATAATTTATTATATTTTTCATCATTAATTGCAAACCCTTGACCTGGTTTACGCTCAGTTTTAAAGAGCAATTTTTAAACTTATTATAGGACTATTAGAAGAACAGAATGAGTCCTGATCTTGACATTTACTAGTGATTTAACATGGCATTTCAAAGCAGCTTATTTGTACGATCCCAAGCACTTAAGAACATATGAGGTTCTAGTTTTTGTCATGGTTGATTGTGTGAAGATCCTAATGAGCCTCTTGCAATGGTTATTGGCAATCTCTCATTATTGCACTCACTAAAGTGTTGAAAAAAACCCTCTTTTTATATTGGCAGTGCCTGAATTGAGAGGAAAGCCTACTGGAACCATATAGGTCAGTGGCAGGTTGCTGATAAGTTAAATTACCCATTTTATTTTAATACAAAACACTGATAGTGTGATTCTGATGGGTTTTGCCAATTTGTAGTCACTGTGCTTCACAACACACAATGAAGTGTATTGACCATGCTAACTAGCCAAACATGAAATCGAGAATGATACAAAATAAATTAATGTCTTTCCAGCAATAAAAGCCTGAGATGTGCTGTATACATTATACTACATTACTTCCCCCCAGCAACTTTTCATAGTTGTCAATCAGATGAAACCAGAGAAGAACACAATAAAGGACTAGCAAATATTTTGAAAACCTGTCCAGTTGCTTCACTCAGAACTCACTCATATTTGCTGCAATCTACAATGCAGTCCTTTAAGTGGCATTTTAACAGTTTTGAAATTTTGTTCACTAAAGTTTTCAAATCTCAGTTAGAGACAGACAATTTGACAAGATTCTGTAGTATCTGCAAGTTAGTCAATTCTAAGGTAAGTTTAATTGACAAGATTTCATACAGAAAACAAAAGAAATGTCATGCATCAAAGGAAATGACACAGAGATAAATCAGGCCCACAAGAACCTGTTTCATTTTCTCGAAAGAGGTTTCCCCAGTGGCAGACTAGGTTGAAAATTCTAAAACTTCTTTGAAATGCAGCTTGTATATATCCTCTCAGATGGTCAGTCCTCTGTCTACATTTCGTGTGGGGAGGTGATGCAGTGGGGGTGGGTTTATCGTGCCCCTGTGAAAACTCTGGCCATCACTGAACAATTTTTAGTTCGTCCAAATCCTTGTGAGTTTCTTTTGTTGATGCCCTCAAACATTTTCTGTTTTACCATGCATTATCAACTGGCAATTATTGATGGGCATATTAAGAAGCTAAATAATTAAGAAGTTGCATTTTTTCTGGTTTTTATCCAATTCCATTTTAGAAGCGTCAATCTGCCTTCAGCTCACTTTCAAACAGTGCATTCCAGATTCTAATTTTGCCTTCCAGAATTTTGTCTGGTGTTGCCGTTTGCTCATTTGTCAGTCACTGTAACTGGGAGTCCTATGGGTCTTGAGCCTACCACCATATGGAAGATTCTCTTCATATATTCAACGTGGGTATCTCAGGACTTTGAATACCTTTGTCAAAATCTCCCTCAATCTTTTTTCTTCAAGCAGAAAAAGCCCAGTATTTCTATTTTATCTAATGTGACCGAAGTCCAACATGCTTGGAGGCATTCTCGTAGATCTCTTTTATGCAGCCTCAGAAGCCTCCATGAATACCCTCAAGTATAATGCTGAGAACTAGAAACAATTTTCCAGCTGAAGCCAAGCCAGTGTTTTACAAAGCTCCATCATTGCTCCTTTGCTTTTGTTTCCTGTGGGACATCATGCTGTGTCAGGGTCCCCATCCTGATCCCCGGTATAAATGTTGAGTGAGAGTCCATTCAATGTTCTACTATGTACCTCATAATCATTCACTGGCTCGTAGTGCCATCAATTAGATCAAGGCGTGTCTTCTGTCCCCAACTGGAGAGGATGCCCTAGCCAGTCAAAAAGCCAACAGCTCCCTATTCCAAGCAGAACCATACAGAATGTGGTCATTGCTAGAATTATAATCAGTCCCCAGCAGTGATTATCATTAATGCTAGATTCACAGCATAGAATGCATAGGGCTATTATTGGGGCTGGATTGGCGTGTCCCAGTCAAAAGGACAAAAGGGGTGAATGGCCAGGGTCAATAGGCCAGGGAGGAGGGGCAATCAATGGAAGGATGGACTCAGTGATGGTGGAGATGTTTGGGTTTTGAAACTAGGGGAAAGGGGCTGAGTTACTCTGATGGATCCACTGAGGACACAAAGGAAATAATACCTCCAATTCTCGGCCCATCACCAGCCGAAGCAGTAAAAGATTTTGCTACACTTGGTATCAGAGATAAAAGGTACTGCAGATGCTGGAGAATCCAAGATAACAAGCATGGGGCTGGATGAACACAGCAGGTCAAGCAGCATCATAGGAGCAGGAAAACT
>JAHRHZ010000268.1:9540522-9605887 GCA_024137785.1 Ginglymostoma cirratum
AGTTTTCCTGCTCCTATGATGCTGCTTGACCTGCTGTGTTCATCCAGCCCCATGCTTGTTATCTTGCTACACTTGGTGCCAGTTTCTGTTCACTGTGGGAGCAGTACATGGCCTGGGGTGTGTGTGAAGTGGGATGTCACTAATGTCTCATTAATTGATGACTGAATGGCTTCAATCAGCCTGTTGGTGGGTAGACTGCCCGTTGCCTCCCCTACCATGGGTCACGTTGTTTTGGGGAGTGAGTATCTGGGGAGAACATCCAAATTCCTCATGTGCCTGTTGATTATTTTCCCTAATGGCTATTCCTACATCTTATCCACTGCTGATTTTAAAGCAATCAGCTTGAAGTGATGAGGCGTGTCTTTATACGCTTTTTAAAATAACAATGTCACATTTGTCACACCTCAAATTCCTGGCACTTTTCTATGCTGAGGGCTGACTGAGATATTCTGTCAACTCCTTCTACTCTCTCCATCCTAATATATTTTAGCAGCCTCAGCAGCAAGCCATCTCTCTCAATATCTGATGAAGGGTCTAGGCCCAAAACGTCAAGCTTTCCTGCTCCTATGATGCTACTTGGCCTGCCACCTTGTTATCTCGGATTCTCCAGCATCTGCAGTACCTATTATGTCTCTCAATATCCTGTCCACTCTAGGTAGAGCCAGTCTTTTCACCAATTCCTTTCAGTCCATCTTCACACCAACAAGAACTCTACGGTCTCCACTTCTATCAACACTCTGTCAGCAACCTGTTTCCTAATAAACATTAACACTTGTAACTCTTCTTGTCTTGTCCTGCACTTCAAAGTGTTCATCAACTTCCTTTTCCCTGATAGGTATTACTCTACCTCTTTGATTATGTTTTATTGACAAAGTGTTTGAAAATGATATTGTTCACTTTTATGACAGCTGTCATTCTATTTTTGGTCTCTCTTTGCCAACATTATTATCCACTTCACTTCTCTCAGCTTGTTGTAATTAAGCTGGTTCTCATTTGAAGAATTTATCTGACATATATCATGTCCCGTCTTTAACATTTACCCATGTTCTCTATCACCCTCAGCAGCCAAGGAGACTACCCCCCTACCAGCGCCACTACGCCGTGCCCTCCCCCTCCCCCCACGCCCACTGCTGGCTTTGGTTCCCTTAATTAAATATTAACAGTGTATAAGAAAGTGACAGCCCATGACTAAATTCAAGCTGAAGTTATAGGCGGCACAGTCCTATTCTCTTTAAGTAATTCTAACAGAGCTTTGTTGTCCATTACTATTACAAATTTATATCCATAAAGGTGTTCATGGAAATTTCTGAAACCAAAGAAGACTGCCAAACCTTCCTTCTGTCTCTGGCTGTATCTTTGTTCAGTATCAGCCAAAGTTCAGGAAGCATATGCTATGGGACGTTTCTCTCTGCTGGGCCACTGGTGTGCCAACACTACCCTGATACCATACAGGGAGGTATTGCATTTCAGCACCATATTTCACTTGGGATTATAGTGAACCTTAAATGATGATTGCAGCTGCTTCACTTCCCTAAAGGTGGCATTCTGCCTACAAGACCATTACCAAGGCTGACCTGCTTTCAATAGCAATTGTAAGGGTGCCAGGATAAAGGCCAGTTTACATTTGAATTTTCTGTAATAATTCACTAGCCCAAGGAAGTTTCTGGCATGAAAGTGTGAGCTGGGGTACATTTGATTGTCCTCAATTTACCTTCCAACAGGTCTAACCTGGTCTTGTCAATTCTGTGGCCTACGTAGTTCACTTGGAATGCCTGGAACACACATTTTCCTCTCCTAAGTTGTACACTTGCAGAAACTTCCAAACGCTCTATCCCACAACTCTAAATACTCTTCATTGATCTTCCAGGCTATTTACATGTCATCCAGATAAACAGGGACCTGGGGTAGACCTTGTAAAATGTTTTCCTTTGTACCTAGATACCTAAGATGGCATTGGGAATGTACTTGAGCACATGTGATAATAAAATATAATTCGAATTCTAATTCTATTATCCGCTGGAAAATGGCATAGGCTAATGGCACCCCAAAAGACAGTCTCGCATATGGGTACAAAACCTTATGGGTATTAATTGTAGCTTACTTCTGGGAATTCTCATCTGACCACAACTGCAGGTGTGCGTGGCCCATGACCAGCTTCAGGAAGGAAAGCCCTCCTGCCATTCTTGCATTTAAGTCCTGAATGCATGGGATCGGGTATTTATATCCAGCTGCAAAAAGTGGTCCAGTTTCTTTAAAATCCACAGAAAGGTGAACCGACTCATCCCACTTCACAATCGGTACGACCAATGCGGCCCATTCCATAAAGTAGACTGGTTTGATGATTCCTTGTTTTTACAGCCTCCTGGTTCTTGCCTTTACTTTTGCCCATAAGGCAAATGGCGCTGGGTGGGCCTTGCAGCATGATGGAATTGCTTCCTGGTCAACATGTAAGGTGGCCTTGGCCCCTTTGATAGTCCCTACCCTCCCTAAAAAACTTCCAGGTATTTACTTAGGACTTCACTCGGGTAGCTATTTTCTAAGCAGAAAATGGTGAGCCAATCAAGTTGAATCTTTATTAGAATAACCTTCATTAGAACTGGGTGACCATTTAACCAGACATTTATTTTGATTGGAGATAAAAGGTACTGCAGATACTGGAGAATCTGAGATAACAAGGTGTGGGCCTGGATGAACATAGCAGGCCAAGCAGCATCATAGGAGCAGGAAAGCTTGATGTTTTGGGCCTAGACCCTTCATCAGAAATGGGGGAGGGGAAGAGGGTTCTGAAATAAATAGGGAGAGAGGGGGAGGTGCATAGAAGATGGATAGAGGAGAGGATGCAACTCTCTCATAATCTCTTCGGCCTTGAAACTGCTCGACCACGTCCTGAAGCAAACCAGGCACTACAGCCACATCACCTTTCTCACGCTTGGTTATTGAGCAGTTTTTCCGCCACCTCCGCCTCATCCCCACCTCTTCGACTTGTCTGCCTCCTCTATCCATCTTCTATCTGCCTCCCCCTCTCTCCCTATTTATTTCAGAACCCTCTTCCCCTCCCCCATTTCTGATGAAGGGTCTAGGCCCGAAACGTCAAGCTTTCCTGCTCCTATGATGCTGCTTGGCCTGCTGTGTTCATCCAGCTCCGCACCTTGTTATCTCATTTATTTTGACTGGTTCTGAGTTGGATGTTGCTAAGCAATTTAACTGTTCCAAAACACCTGTAGATGGACTTTCCAGGGTGTGCACTCTCCTGGGTACTGGCCTGTGCCAGTGAGTTCTCTTGTTCAAGTCAGGCCTAGTGGATTCCTTTGCTGTCTTGAGTCTGCATGCCAGTTGCAACTATAATGGCCGGCTGGTCCGGATCTTCGAGAGAATTGTAATCATTTGGCCAAGGCTTGGCTTTGTTTAGTGGTTTTGCTATGGGCTGACCTAGGATATGAGCGAGGCTATGCAATTACCTTCAGTCAGATGGTGTTCCTCAAGGTCAGTCAGACTGGTGAGGGTATCAACCCTGTAACTCATAAGCTCCACTTGCTGCATTTTCTAATGACAAAGACAGTTGTAATGCCTGTTTGAAGTTCCTTTGGGCTTCAGCTAGTTGGTGCTTCTGCATGGTCACATCATTAATCCCACAAACCAGGTGGTCTCTCAGTATTTTTGGCTTTCATGGAGTTATTTTAGTGGCAATAGAAAAACATGCCCTGGAAGAGATTTGCTTTCAACAATGTCTTTGAGTTTGGGTAAGCATTTCTGGCATTATGCCGCTATTAGGGAAGCTTGACCCATTTGAACCTGCCATCAAAGACTGGGTCCAGTATGTAGAAAGAAGGAATTTTTTTTTCTGGGCAAATGACATTGCGGAGGACAAAAAACATTGAGTAATTCTTGTGACTGCTTGTGGACTCAAAGCTTTTTCGGCTGTTAGGAGCTACAACTTTCCCGGAGCCACCAGATACTAAAACCTTCCAAGAGCTGACTGATTTAGCTAAGGAATATTATGACCCCAAGCCTCCTCTAACTCTGAGAAACTATTGGTTTTACTTGACAGTTTGAGAACTAGGGATTTATATTAGGATTTTTGATGAAGTTAAGACAGTCGGGAGGGGTATGTAATTTTGGTTTAACTGAAAGACCATCTGGTATGTGGTATTGTCAGAATGTTATCAGAACCCACAGTCTTTGCAATATCCAGTACCTCCAACTGTTTCTTGATATCATGAGGAGTGAATGAAATTGGCTTAAAACCTGTATCTGTGATGCAATGGACTACTGGAAGAGGCTGGGATGGTTCATCCACTTGACATTCCTGGCTGAAGACAGTTGCAAATCTTCTGTTGTGCTATTCTTGTCCAAACATACTGTGGCTTGGTGGCCCAGAGGTTAGTACTGCTGCTTCACAGTGCCAGGAACCTGGGTTCGATTCCACCTTTGGATGACTGTCTGTGTGGAGTTTACACGTTCTCCCTGTGTCTGCATGTGTTCCCTCTGGTTTCCTCCCACAGGCCAAAGATGTGCAGGTTAGTTGGATCTGCTATGTTAAATTGCTCTTAGTATCTAGGGATTTGTAGGGTAGAAAGACTGGCCATGGGAAATGCAGGAGTGGGGGTGTAGATGAGGGTGGGATGCTCTTCAGATGGTTTGTGTGGACTTGATGGGCCAAATAGCACCCTTCCACACTGTAGGATTTCTACGATATGAATGATGATCATCCTTAATCAAATATTTGCCCTATAGACAATTATGCTTTGGTCCCTATACCCCACACCAGCTTCCCCATTCCTACGTCAGACCCAGTATTGCATCCTTCCCAGTTGGGCCACAATTATTTTAGTCCAGAAAGTTTTCCTTAGTACATTTCACAAATTCCTCCTACTCTGTATTGTTCCTCAAGCATTATCACTGTCAATATTTGAGAACTAAAATCCTCCAAAGCGATGACTCCACAATTCTCACACATCTGTGATTTATCTGTAATTTTGCTGCTCTCTTTCTCTCACACACTGTGTTAATATCCTTAGCAATGTGACTGTATATCGTTTGCTCCTTGAGTATAACCGAGCAGTGTTTTGTCAATGCCCCGCAAAAACAACACCCACCCAGCACAAAAAAATTCTTCCCTCATCCACATTGTCACTTTGCCCTCCTTTTCTCTGCTCAATCATTTCTGAACATGTTGTGCCATATTTTCCCACAAGAGATTGGAAACGAGGCACGTTCAACGTCAGATCTTGAAATATGAACCAGGAGCAGTTTTCCCCAGTGTTGGTTGATGCTGTGATTTTTTTGAGAGACAAGTCTATTGCCAGTTTGGGCGTCCAGGACAGGGAACAGAATGGACATGATGAAAACGTGTTCCATAAGAGTTTCTATCTCTAAAGAGCAGAGTTGTTATTTTCAAACTATTTGGTCAGCAAATCATCGACAGCCACATTTTTCTTGGTAAATTGCTTCCTGCCTTTTACAAACCTAGCATGGTTTTACATTCCCGGTTTGAGATTTAATGCAATCCTTGTGTGGTGGATGTCAGCATTATCTCTTCCCATATACTTACCGCCATATGGTATACCACCAGATTATTCCTTCCTGAACTGTCAAGAGCACTTCTGCCCTCCCACTGTAGTGTGGTTAAGGCATGTCACTCACCACATTATAAGATGCCATTACATTTCAGCATGCTTTCTACTCTTGTGATTCACCTCAAATTTATAGTACAATCTGCCTTATCTGTGTTTGAAAGCTGAAATGCCTCAAGGCCTGACACCAGCATCAAATTTTCAGACTATCAGACATCCCCAGCCCTAATGATATGCTTTTGGATGGATGTCTTCTGCCCCAGGACAGGTCCCAAGTTGCAGGACTCCCAGGAACCTAAAGTCTTCCTTCCTGCACCACTTGTCAAGATGTGCATTGCTCCTCGTATACTTACAGTTCTCTTCCGTGTAGGACATGATAATTGGAACACATTTTTCCTTCCTCCCTAGCTCCTGAAAACTTGTTAATGTGACCTCAATGCCTACTTTCTCTATGTCATTGTTGTTGTTGTGTACTATAGCTTCTGGTTCATCCATTTAATAATGCTGAACTTTCTGGCACCGGGGAGAGAACATGCATTCAGGAAACAAAATGATACATTCATACATGCTTGCCTGTCCCAAGCAGCTTTAGTTCTTATGCACATATTGATCCTGAGAATTCTCTGTTTGCTCTTTTAGAACCAAGTTAAATATCTTCAATAAACTATTAATATAAATTATTGCATCAATAGGAAAAGGACACCAGAATGGAAAGTTCTCGTGCAATTAAATTACGCGGTATTTCAGAAATGCCACTACCCAAGATTCCCTCAACATCCAGTGGATTCCAAATCTGGAATAAGGTTTTTCTCAGTAAAATGTCTGTTCTCCTTTCTTGAATAAAATTTCCAAACGAATGAGCACAAGCAGCCAGCAAGCATTCCACTCAATTGTTTTTAATTTAAGTTCCTATTCAACAGAATAGTTTGATTCTTATATTGAATCTAAACATTTGTGTCAACCAAGAAAGGTAGTTGAAATAATTAGCAAACTTAAGGTGCAAGTGTTATAATTCAAGCTTGGAACAGAATATTACATTTCTTTGCAGCGTATGCTTATCTTTTAAGCTTACATGGAGTCATAAAAACTGAGGAAGCCTGTAAACCACTACATGGCAAATTACAGACCAGCACAACAATCCATTTAATGAACAATATTAGAATTCCAAATCACATTGAAGCAAATTGCAAGCAAACTAGATTACAGCACATGTCACTCATTTTTAACAGCATTCCCTGACATTATCAATCCAGTTAAATAAGTAGTATTGAAAAACAATTTGAACGAACCAATCATTTTGATGTGAATTCCAGTGCAAAACCTCAGGGTTACTAAACATTGAGTCATGGAAGAGGATCAGCATAACTTTATCCAACCACCTAAAAGGCATACTGCTTTAATTCAAACTCTTTCTGAAGTATGTTAATGTTGTCCAAGGGAAAATAAGCCTGGTAGTAAAGACTCTAGCATGTAAAAGAATGCAGTAAGAGATTATTGATTGTTGGGCAATGAGCACATTTAACTGGTCTTTTTATGAACTTTCTGATGGCAAGAAAACTGATGTGAAATGTTGAAAGATGAACTTAAAAAAAAACACTTTTTGAAAACTTTCTTCCTGTGTCAAACATTCTGACGTCCTCATCATTCACAGGGAATCAACACCTTCTACTTTTCTTTTCGAGAAAGCATTTCCAGAAGTTCCCTCACATCATTATTGTCTGGATTTGAACAGATCCGCCCTGATTTTAGTTTGAATCTGAAAAGAAACAGAATAAGTTCACTTCCAGTGTTCACTAGGTTTGACAGATGTTCTTAATAATGCAATAGAATGCTGGAATGCAGCAGAGAACTCCCCGTTCTGAATACTTACACCACAGCCTTAATTCTGCAGCGACCATTATTTTCTTGAATGCGATATCCCTTAATGTTCTTGATGTCAGGGATTGATTTTGAGTATTTCAGACAGCAGTTCTTCCACATTGGAGTAGGACCTGGAAATCAGAATTTAAGGCATGTGGTTTACTGCTTCAGGGAAAGAAAAGGAAAAGTCTCCAGCAACTTCATCAGATGGAACCATTGGATTGGTTTTGCTTTGCCTGACTGTTTATACTGGCACATAGAGTCATCTTGTCATACAGCATGGAAACAGATGTGGAAACAGAGTCCAACCAGTCCATGCCGAACATGTTACCAAACTAAATCAGTCCCCCTGCCTGTTTTTGGCCCACATCCCTCCAAACCTTTCCAATTCACCAACTTATTGAAATGTCTTTTAAATGTTGTAACTGCACCTCAATCTATCACTTCCCCTGGCAGTTCATTCAACTCGCAAACCACTCTCTGTATAAACAAGTGACCACTCAAGCAATTTTTAAATTTTTCTTCTTTCACCATAAAAATGTACCTCCTAGTTTTGAACTCCCCACCTGAGGGAAGAGACATTTGTTATTCACCTTATCTGCACTCCTGCTGATTTTGTACATCTCTATATGGTCAGCCCTCAACCTCCTATGTTCCAGTGAAAACTATCCAGCCTCTCCTCTTCTTACAGCAGGGCAAACAGAGCTGCTTACAGTACTCCAGAAGGGGCTTCACCAATGTCCTATACAGTGTCCACATAACATCCCAACTCTGGCACAAAGGTCTGAGCAATGAAGTCAAGCATGTTAAACACCTTCTTAACCCTGTTAACTACCAGATGCAAATTTCAAAGAATGATATACCTGAATACCTCAGTCTCTCTGTTCTACAACATTAACCAGGGCCCTGGTTAATTGTGTAAGTAATTGTAGAAGTCCTGCCCTTGTTTTTTTTTAAAAAAAAAATGCAGTGCCTCACATTTATGCAAATTAAACTCCAGCTGCCACTCCACAGCCCATTGACAATTGATCAAGATCGCTTTGTAATCTTAGATAGCCTTCTTCACTGTCCATGATACCATCAATTTTGTTGTCATCCACAAATTCACTAACCATGCCTCCTATACTCTACAACTACTGACCTTGCCAACTATACTGACATCCAATGAAAAGAATAATCCAACTATCAGAAGCAATTTATAAAGTGATTGATTCAGAGTTTTTCACAACTTACCAAAGCATTTTACAGCCAACCCAGAACATGAAGTGCAATCAATGAAGGAGAGAAAACTCATCAGCCTCAACTCAATTTGTGCACACCAAGCTAGCACAAATTATGACAAAATCACTTCAACAAGTTATTTAGTTCTGTTGTAGGATATAACTTAGTCACAATACCAGAGAGAACAATCCTGTTCTTTGAATAAGTGCTGCAAAATCATATGCCTAGCAGAGGGGCAACACAGTTTGATTTATCACTTCATTGAAAAGATGTTCCTCTGACACTGCAGCATTTCCTCTGTACTGCACTGAAGCATCGGCTGTGATTTCTTGACACTCAAATCTTAAATTCAGCTTGAAACCACAACATAACTCAGAAGCAAGAATGCTACCAAATGAGCCATAGTTGTCAATGGCTGAGGAGCAACAACAAAAAAAAAAAAACATGAAAATAGCTCTCTAAGTACATTACACTTGCACCATACTTCAATCAAAAGCAACAGTTGGCAAATAGTCAACTATTACAATTTGATTTTTTAACCTTGTTACTATTACCTTCAGCATGCAACATCAACTGAACTTGTGACACATTTGGCTGCAGCTACAAAAGAAACTCCACACGTGTGTATGGGGGAAGGCCACCCAGAGCTCATGGGATCATTGGAGAAAACTGCACCCTCAAAGTTGATAGTGCAAACTAACATTACAGCAACTTCAGCCATCAAGTGCAAGTACACGTTGTACCCCAATCAGACTTCAACACAGAAAGCAAGAAAAATATTGCTATTTTGATCACTGGTTCAGTGCTTTAAATCCAAGCATTTCCTTTCTGATGTCCGCCCATTGGAACAGTTTTCCAATGGGTGGACATGTTGTGTGATAGCTAGAATTGTGTTATGTCCACCAACTGCAGCTGGAGGACCATCACCTCAGTGAAAGATGCTGTTTGGTCAGGCTGAACCATGCTGGTCTTCCAGTCCAAAGAATCATTCACTACTGAGTGTTGCAGACAGATACCTCCCAACATTCAGGACTGTATTGGGAGTGTGGTAAAAGCTGGGAGAGTATAATTTATGGAGAAAATATAATTCATTATGCTTTTTTGTCATTAATTACAAAACCTCAACTTGTTTATGCTCAGATTTGAAGAGAAATTTTTAAACTCAGTATAGGACAAATGGAAGAATAGGATGAGTCCTGATCTCAACATCTAGTAATGATTTAACATGGCATTTCAAGGCACCTTATTTGTATGAACCTAAGCACTTACAAACATCTGACGTTCCAGTTTTAGTCAAGGTTGATTATGTGAAGATCCTAACGAGCCTCTTGCAATAGTCATTGGCAATCTCTCATTATTGCACTCACTAAAGTGTTGAAATAACCCTTGTTTATATTGGTAGTGCTCGAATTGAAGGGAGTGCTCACTGAAACCACATTGGCCAGTACAAGCTTATTGATTCGTTAAATAGCCAACCAATGGCAAAGGACTAATGAATCACCCACATTGTCTTAATAGAGAACACTGATAGTGTGATTCTGGTGGGTTTTGCTCATTTGTAATCACTGTGCTTCACAACACACAATGAAGTGTATTAACCATGCTAACTATCCAGTCATGAAACCAAGAATAAAGCAGATTAAATTAAAATTGTTTTTCTGAAAATAAAAGACTGAGATGAGCTATATACAATTTCACAATTCTTTATTTCTTTCCAGCAACTTCTCATATTTTTCAATCAAATAAATCCCTTAAAAGATGAAACCATAGAAAAGCACAATAGAGGAGGAACAAATGTTTTGTAGCTGTTGAAAATCTGTCTAGTTGCTTCATTCAGAAGTTACTTATATTTACTGCAATATACAATACAGTCATTTAAGTGGCATTTTAAAAGTTCTGAAATTTTTCAAAATCTTTCAAATCTCAGGTTAGAGACAGTCAATTTCACAAGATTCCATGTATCTCCAAGTTGGTCTAGTCTAAGATTATTTTAACTGACCAGACGTCATTTAAAAAATTAATAGAGGTGCAATGTCTCTCACCTGCTAATGCAACAAAGAAGATGGTACCAAGACAAATCAACACCACAAGAACTTGCTTCATTTTCTCGAAACAGATTTCCTCAGGGCATGCTAGGTTGAAAATTCTAAAACTTCTTTGAAATGTAGCTTTTATATATCCTCTCAAGTGGTCAGCCCTCTGTCTACTTTCTGTGAGGGGAGGTAGGTTTCCGTGCCCCATGTGGAGGCTCTGATAACGGCAATCAAATTAGTGCACCAGCCCCAGTTCCTATTTTTAGCTGTTTCCTTTACATTTCTCTTCACTTGAAACAATTTTTCACAGAAAGTATTGCCTTTGTGGCCACCACTGAACAACTTCTAGTTTGTCAAAATCCCTGGTGGTTTTATTTTGTTGATGCCCTTAATCATTCTCTGTTCCATCACGCATCATTAGCTGACAGTTATCGATGTGCATATTAAGAACCTAAATAATTATGAGGTTCCATTTTCTCTGATATTTATCCAATTCCATTTTAAAAGCATCAATCTGCCTTCAGCTCACTTTCAAACAGTGCATTCCAGTTTCTAATTTTGCCTTCCAGAATTTTGCCTGATGTTAGCTATTGCTCATTTGTCAGTCACTGTAACTGGGAGTCCAATGGGTTTAGAGCCTATCACCATATAGAAGATTCTCTTCATATATTCAATGTGGGTTGCTCAGGACTTTGAATACATCTATAAAAATCTTCCTCAATCTTCTTCAAGCAGAGAAAGCCCAGTATTTCTAATCAATCTAATGTGACAGAAGCCTCTCATCCCTGGAGACTTTCTGATAAACTTTTACTACACACCCTCTGAAGCCTCTATGAATATCCCTGAAGCATAACACTGAGACCGACAATGTTCCAGTTAAAGTCAATCTGATGTTTTACAAAGGTCCATTGTTGCTCCTTTGTTATTTATTCCCTGTACAAACTCATGCTGCGTCAATATCCCCATCCTGATTCCCTGGTATGAATGATGAGTGTAAGTCCGTTCCATACTCGACTACATGCCTCATAGTCATTTACCGGCCAGTGTTGCCATTAATTAGCATTGTAAAACCATAGTGTCATACAGCATGGAAACAGACCCTTTAGTCCAACCAGTCCATGCTGACCATAATCCCAACTAAACTAGTCCCACCTGCCTGTGCATGGCCCATATCGCTACAAACATTTCCTATTCCGGTACTTATGTAAATATCTTTTAAACACTGTAATTTAGCTGCATCCACTGCTTCCTCTGTAAGTTCATTCCATGCATGAACCACAGTCTGTGTTAAAAAAAATTGCCAGTCATATCATTTTTAAATCTTTCTCCTCTCACCTTAAAAATATACCCCGTAGTCTTGAAATCCCTCACCCTAGGGAAAAGACACCTACCATTCACCTTATCTATACCCACCATTGTTTTATAAATCTTTATAAGGTTAGCTTTCGACCTCTTACACTCCAGTGAAAAATGCCCCAGCTTATCCCGCCTCTCTTATAACTCAAACCCTCCATTCCCGGCTTCATCCTGGAAAACTCTTCTGAACCCTCTCGAGCTCAATATAAGACGATGACCAGAACTGGACACAGTACTCCAGAAGAGGCCTCACCAACATCCTATACAACCTTGGCTTAACGTCCCAAATCCTATGTTCAAAGTCTGAGCAATGAAGGTAGGTGTGCTAAACACCTTCTTAAAGACCTTATCTATATATGGTGCAAACTTCAAAGAATAATGTACCTGAACTGTGAGGTCTCTGTGTTCTTCAGCACTGCCCAAGCCCCTACTTTTAATTGGATAAGTCTTTGTTTGTTTTACTAAAATGTAATACCTCACATTTATCAAAATTAAACTCCATTTGCCACTCTTCAGCCCGTTGACCCAATTGATCAAGATCTCTTTGTAATCTTAGATGACCGTTTTTACTGTCCACTATAATTCCAATCTTGATGTCATCTGCAAATTTACTAACCATTCTATCTATATTCTCATCTAACTCATTGATATAAATGACAAACAAAATTGTGCTCAACACCAATCCCTGTGGTACACCAGTGGTCACAGGCCTCCAGTCCGACAAAGCAATCCTCCACCATCACACTCTGTCTCCTGTTATTTAGCCAAGTCTGTATCCAATTGGTAAGGTCACACTGAATCCCATGTGATCTAACTTGACTAATGAGTTTACCATGTGGAACCTTGTCAAAGGCTGTACTAAAGTCCAAGTAGACAATATCTACTGCTCTGCCCTCGTCAGTCTTCTCGGTTACTTCCTCAAAAAACTCAAGTAAGTTTGTGAGACATGATTTCCCTTGCACAAAACCATGCTGACTATCCGTAATCATTCCTTGATTCTCCAAATGCATATAAATCCTGTCTTTCAGAATAACTTCCAACAACTTACCCACCACTGAAGTCACATTTACAGGTCTATAGTTCCCAGGCTTCTCCTTACATTCCCTTCTTAAACAGAGACACAACAATAGCTAATCTCCCGTTATTTGGCACCTCACCTGTAGTTATAGATGATACAAGTATTTCTGCAAAGGTCCTGCAATTTCCTCCCTAACCTCCCAATGAAGCTTTTGGGGAGGGCTACATGTGGACAGCTCTGGAGTGAGTTTTTTTAGCAGAAGAATGCAAGCTGTCTGCTGGGACACTTGTGCAGCAATATTCCTTTAATTTGATTACTCAGCTCAGTGGTTGATTTTATTTAAGATTTATACATTTGATTTTTTTAATTTCTTATGTTTTGCATGCTTAATATTTACCCTTTAGGTAAAGAAAGGTAGTTTAATTTACATATTAGGTACTGTTGTAAGCTGCCTCTTTATGGGCTTAATAACATTGAGAGTATACAAGAAACGCAGAGTTAGATGGCTAGTAGATTTAGAGAAGTGATTACACAGCAGGATCAGTCAGATAGACGGGTAACTGTCAGAAAAGTAAGAAGTTAGTTCGGAAATCTCCTGTGACTATTCCTCTCTCAAACAGATGCTCAGATTAGGGTAGTGTTGAAAAAGGTAGTCTCTCAGAAGAAAATAGAAAAGACATGGGCACTAAGAATGAATCTTTTGTTAGCAGCATTTGACAAAATTAGATCAAGGCATATCTTCCATACCCAGATGGAGAGGACACTCTGCCTCGGTGTCCTGCTGACCAGTCAAAAAACCAACAGCTCCCTGTACCCAGCAGCATCGTACAAAGTGTTGGTCACTGCTAGAATTGTAGTCAGTCCCCAGCAGTGATCATCACTGAGGTGACATGCACAACATAGATTAGAGGGCTTTTATTGGGGCCAGACTGGCATGCCCCAGTTAGAAGGACAAAAGGGGTGAATGGCCAGGGTCAATAGGCCAGGGAGGAGGGGCAATCGATGAGAGGATGGATTTAGTGATGGTGGAGGATTTTGGGTTTGTGAAGCTGGGGGGAAGGGGCTGAGTTACTCTGATGGATCCACTGAATACACAAAGGAAATAACTCCTCTAATTCTTGGTCCATCACCAGCCGAAGCTGTAAAGGATGTTTGTTACACTTGGTGCCAGTTTCTGTTCACTGTGGGAATAGTACATGGCCTGGGGTGTGTGTGATGTCACTAATGTCTCATTAATTGACCACTGATTGGTTTCAGTCAGCCTATCAGTGGGTAGACTCTCCGACCATGGGTCACGTTGTTTTGGGGAGTGAGTAACTGGGGAGAACATCCAAATTCCTCATGTGCCAGTTGATTATTTTCCCTGATGACTATTCCTACATCTTATCCACTGCTGATTTTAAAGCAATCAGCTTGAAGTGATGAGGTGTGTCTTTATACGCTTTCTTGAATAACAATGTCACATTTGTCACACCTCAAATTCCTGGCACTTTTCTATGCTGAGGGCTGACTGAGATATTCTGTCAACTCCTTCTACTGTCTCCATCCTAATATATTTTAGCAGCCTCAGCAGCAAGCCATCTCTCTCAATATCCTAGATATAAGAGATAAAAGGTACTGCAGATGCTGGAGAATCCGAGATAACAAGGTGTGGGGCTGAATGAACACAGCAGGCCAAGCAGCATCATAGGAGCAGGGAAGCTTGATGTTTCGGGCCGAGACCCTTCATCAGAAATGGGGGAGGGGAGGAGGGTCCTGAAATAAATAGGGAGAGAGGGGGAGGCGGGTAGAAGATGGATGGAGGAGAGGATAGGTGGAGAGGAGGCAGACAAGTCAAAGAGGCGAGGATGGAGCCAGTAAAGGTGAGTGTAGGTGGGGGGGGTAGGGAGGAGATAGGTCAGTCCAGGGAGGACGGACAGGTCAAGGGGGCGGGATGAGGTTAGTAGATAGGAGATGGGGGTGGGGCTTGAGGTGGGAGGAGGAGATAGGTGAGAGGAAGGACAGGCTAGGGAGGCGGAGATGAGCTGGGCTGGTTTTGGGATGCGGTTGGTGGAGGGGAGGGGAGGGGAGAGGAGATCCGCTGTACCCGTTGTGGCTTCCTCTACATCGGGGAAACCAAGCGGAGGCTTGGGGACCGCTTTGCAGAACACCTGCGCTCAGTTCACAACAAACAACTGCACCTCCCAGTCGCGAACCATTTCAACTCCCCCTCCCATTCCTCAGACGACATGTCCATCCTGGGCCTCCTGCAATGCCACAGTGATGCCACCCGAAGGCTGCAGGAACAGCAAATCATATTCAGCCTGGGAACCCTGCAGCCCAATAGTATCAATGTGGATTTCACAAGCTTCAAAATCTCACCTCCCCTCCCCTCCCCCAACCGCATCCCAAAACCAGCCCAGCTCATCTCCACCTCCCAAACCTGTCCTTCGTCTCACCTATCCCCTCCTCCCACCTCAAGCCCCACCCCCATCTCCTATCTACTAACCTCATCCCTCCCCCTTGACCTGTCCGTCCTCCCTGGACTGACCTATCTCCTCCCTACCCCCCTACCTACACTCACCTTTACTGGCTCCATCTCCGCCTCTTCAACTTGTCTGCCTCCTCTCCACCTATCCTCTCCTCCATCCATCTTCTATTCGCCTCCCCCTCTCTCCCTCTTTATTTCAGGACCCTCTTCCCCTCCCCCATTTCTGATGAAGGGTCTAGGCCCGAAACATCAAGCTTTCCTGCTCCAATGATGCTGCTTGGCCTGTTCTCTCAATATCCTGTCCACTCTAGGTAGAGCCAGTCTTTTCACCAATTCCTTTCAATCTATCTTCACACCAACATGAACTCTACTGTCTCCATGTCTATCAACACTCTGTCAGCAACCTGTTCCTTAATAAACATTAACATTTGGAACTCTTCTTGCCTTGACCTGCACCTCAAAGTGTACACCAACTTCCTTTTCCCTGATAGGCAGTACTCTACTTCCTACTTTATGTCTTATTTACATGCTGACAGATTATGGTTTGTTCACTTTTGTAACAGAATCTACTTAGAATCATGGAGATATACAGCACAGAAACAGACCCTTCAGTCCAGCAGATATTCTAAATATATCTAATTTCGTTTGCCAGCATTTGGCCACATCCCTCTAAACCCTTACTATTCATGTACACATCCAGATGCCTTTTAAATAATGTAATTGTACCAGCCTCCGTTATTCTTCTGGCAGCTCATTCCATACACACACTACCCTCTGCATGAAAAAGTTCCCCCTTAGGTCCCTCTTAAATCTTTCCCCTCTCACCTTAAATTTATGTGCGCTAGTTTTGGACTCCCTCACTCCAAGGAAAAGACATTAGCTATTTGCCTTATCCATGCCCCTCCTGATTTTATAAATCTCTATAAGGTCACCCCCTCAGCATCTGACACTCCATGAAAAATAGCCCAGTCTATTCAGCCTCTCCCTATAGCTCAAACCCTCCAACCCTGGCAACATCCTTGTAAATCTTTTCTGAACCTTTTCTAGTTTCACAACATCTTTCCTATAACGGGGAGAACAGAAGTCCTCTCAGTATTCCAATAGCGGCCTAACTAATTTCCTGTACAGCCGCAACATAACCTCCCAACTACTTTACTCAATGCACTGACCAAGAAAGGCAAGCATATCAAATGCCTTCTTCATAATCCTATCCATCTGCGACTCCACTTTCAAGGAATTATGAACCTGCACTCCAAGGTCTCTGTTCAGCAACACCCACCAGGACCTTACCATCAAGTATATAAGTCCTGCCCTGATTTGCCCTTCCAAAATGCAGCACCTCACATTCAACTAAATTAAACTCCTCGGCCCATTGGCCCATCTAATCATGATCCCATTGTTCTCTGAGGTAACCTTCTTCACTGTCCACTACACCATCAATTTTGGTGTCATCTGCAAACTTACTTCCCTCGACAAAATTTAAAATTAATTCAGAAAGATTCAGCTGCAATTAAATATACGATTGCTCTAATCAGACAAGGAGGAAATGTTTTTTTCTATCTTTTTAACTTGCCTGGTTAGCTGCAACAAAGGTTCAGGTTCTTTTTAGCACAAGGCCACACTTCTCCCCAATTAAAAAAAATTCCGAGTCAGAAGGCTAATTTTATCAATTCGTAACACAAGAAAAAGTAGTAAAGAAGTGACATCAAGCATGTACAGACACAGAAGCAAAGTTAAAGAGGGATTAGTGTCTGATACAAAAGAACAATGAAAGCAATAAACTGTTTGAGGTACTTATGGTATCTTCAAGCCAAAAGATTTTAACCCAAGACCAAGGTTGTTTATTTGGTGGCTTGAATCATTTGTCTCAATTATTTCAGTAGCCCTTCTGGGTCTTGGCGTTCTAATGTTTCTTCTGTTTCTCACATTACTGTTCAAAGAACGCAAAATTACTACTGAATGCAAAATCTGCCAACTGCCATTCTATTGTTGCTCTCTCTTTGCCAACATTATTGTCCAATTCACTTCTCTCAACTTATTCTAATTAACCTAGTTCTCATTTGAAGAATTTACCTGGCAAGTGTCATATACCCTCATTTACTCAAATTCTCTATCTCCCTCACCATCCATGGAGCCCTGGCTTTGTTTCCCTTAACCTAGTGTTAAGGGCTGAAAAGAGAGTAAGAGCCCACCACTGTATTTACAGTGAAGCTATGGGCAGCATGGCCCTGCCCTCTTTACTTAGCCCTTAGCAGGGGCTTGTGGTCTGTTATTCTTATAAATTTATGTCCCTAAAGGTATGAGTGGAAATTTCTCACACTAAAGATGACTACCGAACGTTGCTTCTTCATTTGGACTTGGCATCAGCCAAAGCCCAGGAAGAGGGGTGGCACAGTGGCTCAGTGGTCAGCACTGCTGCCTCACAGCACCAGGGACCCGCATTTGATTCCAGCCTCGGGCGTCTGTCTGTGTGGAGTTTGCACATTCTTCCTGTGTCTGCGTGTGTTTCCTCCGCGTGCTCCGGTTTCCTCCCACAGTCCAAAGATGTGCAGGCTAGGTGGATTGGCCATGCTAAATTGCCCGTAGTGTTCAGGGAGGTGTAGGTTAGGTGGGTTGTTGGGCGGGGTAAGTCTGGGTGGGATGCTCTGAGGTTGGGTATGGACTTGTTAGGCGGAAGGGCCTGTTTCCACACTGTAGGGATTCTAGGATTCTATATGCTATGGGGTGTTTCTGTTCACTGGGCCACGCCAGTGAGCTGACACTACCCCGATACTGTATGGGGAGGCATCGCATGTCAGCAGTACATCTTGCTTGGTGTCATAGTGAGCCAACACCTGAGACAATGATAGCTGCTTCTTTACTTCCCTAAAGGCTACATTTTGGCTACAAGACCATTTCCAAAGCAGACTCTTTTTCAGTAACAATTGTAAGGGTGCCACCATAGAGGCCAGTTTATGTATGAATTTCCTGTAATAATTCACCACCACAAGGAAAGACCCAAACAGCTGTAGTGCCTGTTTGAAGTTGAACTTCAGCTATTAGGTGGTTTTGCGTAGCATGTCATTAATCCCACATACCAAACATTCTCTCAGCATCTCACTTAAGGTTAAACCCAAATCACATGTCTCTGCCTCTCCTATTAATATCTGTCATCCAGGATCCCCTGATTGATCCAGATTTACAGCCTCAATCAGGGAACTCATACTCTATGATGTCCACCTGCCTGAGTTCATACCAATCACTACACTTTCCATCACTTCACTGATGAGTGAAGACTGTGTAGACTGAAGAGGTAATACTTGGCCAGGTTGGATTTGTCCTGCTTTTTGTGCACAGGGCATATCTATGGCAATTTTCCACATTGTCAGGTAGATGCTAGTGTTTTAAATGTTCTGGAAGAACTTGGCTAAGCGAATAGCAAGTTCTGGAGAATGTGAGATAACAAGCATGGGGCTGGATGAGCACAGCAGGTCAAGCAGCATCATAGGAGCAGGAAAACTCGACGTTTCGGGCCTAAACCCTTCATCAGAAATGGGGGAGGGGAAGAGGGTTCTGAAATAAATAGGGAGAGAGGGGGAGGCGGATAGAAGATGGATAGAGGAGAGGATAGGTGGAGAGGAGGCAGACAAGTCGAAGAGGCGGGGATGGAGCCAGTAAAGGTGAGTGTAGGTAGGGGGGTAGGGAGGAGATAGGTCAGTCCAGGGAGGACGGACAGGTCAAGGGGGCGGGATGATGTTAGCAGATAGGAGATGGGGGTGTGGCTTGAGGCGAGAGGAAAAACAGGTTAGGGAGGTGGAGATGAGCTGGGCTGGTTTTGGGATGCGGTTGGGGGAGGGGAGATTTTGAAGCTTGTGAAATCCACATTGATGCCATTGGGCTGCAGGGTTCCCAGGCTGAATATGATTTGCTGTTCCTGCAGCCTTCGGGTGGCATCACTGTGGCATTGTAGGAGGCCAAGGATGGACATGTCATCTGAGGAATGGGAGGGGGAGTTGAAATGGTTCGCGACTGGGAGGTGCAGTTGTTTGTTGCGAACTGAGCGCAGGTGTTCTGCAAATGCAGTTGTTTGTTGCGAACTGAGTTCTGGAGCATGTTTCAGTACTATTCCCAGAATGTTATCAGACCCTATAGCCTTTGCTGTATCCAGTACCCCCAAGAGTTTCTTGATATCATGTGCAGTAAATCAAATTGGCTGAAGACTGGCATCTATGATGCTGTAGAGGATGCTGAGATGGATCATCCATTTGGCATTTCTGGCTGAAGATAGTTGCAAATCTTCTTTTGTGCTATACATTCTAAATCTTCATATGATGATTGTCCTAAAGCAAATATTTGCCCCATAGACACTTATGCTTAGCTCCCTGTGCCCCATACCAGCTTCTCCATTCCTCCATCAGAATCAATAGCACATCCTTCCCAGTTTGGCCAAAATTATTTTTGTCTGGGAAGTTCTCCTTAATACACTTCACAAATTCCTCCTCCTCTGTATTGTTCCTCAAGCATTATCACGTTTGATATTTGAGAATTAAAATCCTTCAATGTGATGACTCTACAATTCTCATTCATCTGTGATTTAACTGCAATTTTGCTGCTGTCTTTCTCTCATACGCTATGTAAATATCTTCAGTAGTGTAATGTACATTGTTTGCTCCTTTAGTCTAACCAAAAGGTGTTTTGTCAATGCCCCTAAAAACACCACCCCTCCCCAGTACAAAAAAGCCTTCCCCTAATCAGTATTGTCACTTCACCTTCCTTTTCCCTGCACAATCATTTCTGAAAATATTGTGCCAGATTTTCCCACAGAAGATTGGAAACAAGAGGCATGTTCAATGTCAACTCTCGAAATCTGAACCAGGAGCAGTTTTCCCCAGGGTTGGTTGATGCTATGTTTAGGTGAGAGGCAGATCTGCTTCCAATTATGTTCCCTGGACAGGGAACAGAGTGCACATGATGAAGACATGTTCCATAAGCATTTCTATCTCGAAAGAGCAGAACTGGTGCTCTCAGCCAATCATTGACCGTCATATTTTTCTTGGTAAGTTGCTTCCTGCCTTTTCCCAACCTAGCATGGTTTTACATTCCCAGTGTTTGAGATTTAATGCAATCCTTGTGTGGTGGATGTCAGCATTATCTCTTCCCACATATTTGCCAGTATAAAGTCTACCACCAGTATATCCCTTCCTGAACTGTCAAGAACACTTCTGCCCTCCCACTGTAGCGTACCTTTGTGGTTAAGGCATGTCACTCACCACATTATAAGATGCCATTGAACTTCAACATGCTTTCTACTGTTATGATTCACCTCAACTTTGCTGTACAATCTGCCCTATCTGTGTTTGAAAGCTGAGATTCCTCAAAGCCTGACACCAGCATCAAATTTTCAGACTATCAGACATCCCCAGCCCTAATGATATGCTTTTGGATGGATATCTAGTGCCCTAGGACAAGTCCCAAGTTGCAGGATTCCCAGGAATCTAAAGGCTTCCTTCCTACACCACCTGTCCAGGTATGTATTGCTCCTCGTATACTTACAGTTCTATTCTGTGTAGGACATGATACTTGGAACAATCCATTAATTCTTCAAGATCCTGCTTTTTAGCTTCCTCCCTAGCTCCTGAAAATTTGTTTATGTGTATACCACCACTTTAGGTTCATCCTTTTAACCCTGTTGAATATTCTGTACTCTTTCTGTGATATCCTTGACCATGGCACCAGGGAGACAACATGCCACGCTGTATACAAAATGCCACATTCAGACATTCTTGTCATTCCCAGACTATGGAATATTTTAGAGTGATTACTTTTTTAAATTTCTGTTTTCTGTTCTGTATAGTCTTTGTCCGTTGGTGCCATGGCCTGGACTGTAGCTTTTTTTGAGCTATGTTCACACCCAGCAGCCTCCAAAGCTTTTTCCTGGTTTGAGAGAGAATACACCAAAAATACTCCTTCACCTCCAATTTTTCTGGGTAGCCCTTTATGTTTCATCCCTACTTCCCCCTGTAGGCAGGAATCTCAGAAATTCTCATCCTCCCCATTACTCCAAAATGTTGCATTTGAAGCTCTGAAATCATGAGTTCAGACATCTGGAGTTCTTACACATATGTGATCCTGAAGATTCAGGAGGCTTCCTGAAGTTCCCACATGGTACAGGCATTTCAAGCAACTGGTCTTGCTGCCAATCCCCAGTCTAAAATCCTCCATTTGCTCTTTTTGAACCAAGCTAATATGTTTAATGAATTATTAATATCAATTAATGCATCAAAAGGAAAAAGACATCAGAATTGAATATTGCAGTGCAATCAAATTACAGGGTATTTCAGAAATGCCACTACCCCACATCCCGTCAATTTTCAGTGGATTCCAAATCTGGGCTAAGGTGTTTCTCAGTAAATGTCTGTTCTCCTTTCTTGATTAAAACGTCCAAACAAATGAGCATAAGCAGCCAGCAAGCAATCCACTCAATTACTTTTAATTTAAGTTCCTATTCAACAGAATAGTTTGATTCTCACATTGAATCTAAACACAATGCGTCAACAAAGGAAGGTAGTTGAAATAATTTGCAGACATAAAGTGCAAGTGTTATAATTCAAGCGTGGAATAGAACCTTGCATTTCTTCGTGGTGCATGCATATCTTTTAAGCATACACATTGTCATAAAAACTTGGGAAGCCTGTAAACTGGCAACTTGATACAAGGCGAATAACAGACCAGAATGACAATTGATTGAAGGAACAATATTAGAATTCCAAATCACATTGAGGCAAACTGCAAAAAAAAATAAATAATACCATACATTGTTCATTATTTAACAGCATTCCCTGACATTATCAATGCAGTTAAACAAGTAGTATCGAAGAATAATTTGAAAAGAAACAATCATTTTCACGTGCATTCCAGTGCAAAGATTCAAAGTTATTATACATTTAGTCATGAAAGAAGACCAGCTTTACTTTATCCAGCCACCTAAATGGCACACTGCTTTAATTCAAACTCTTTCTGAAATATGTTAATATGATCAAAGAAAAATCAAGCCTGGCAGTAAAGACTCTATAATATAAGAAGATGTCGTAAACGATTTTTGTTTTGTGATCAATGGATTTCTTTATCTATAATTCTGTGTTACATAGGATAGCATCACCACATTATGTGACAGTTAAAATCTACAAATTAATAATTGTAACAAACTAGCATTTTATATGTGCAATTAGCTAAAATGGGATTATGGATCAGTCATTACAAGAGTTTTAATTTCACTTTCAAAATTTTATTTTTTTCTTCATATAAGATTTGCCCTGCTTCAGAAAAGTGGAAGTTCTTTTTTCACAAGACCAGAATTTGATCACTTGGGTGGCTTTCCAGGGACTTGAATGGCCACAACTACTGGGTGTACCCACACAGATTCCTTACTGGGTTACACATCTTCTTCCAGTCCAGAGACTGATGTGCCAACAGTGGCACTGTCTTCAGTCAACCTGGTGAGAATATTAGATCTAGAAATGGGGGAAATTCAACACTGAATCAATAAGAAACTACAAATTGTTCATTGTCCTTGGAGACAGGCACACCCTATCCATTCCACGTCTGTAGCATTAGTAAAAGCTATGAAGTAAATCAGTGATGTGTAAAAGCAGCACCAACAGTAAGTGGTATTGTATTTGACTGATGTTGGTTCAACAAATTTAGCTGGTGTATTTAAAGTTTCTTGCTTTTATGAACTTTCTGATGACAAGGAAACGTATATAAAATGTTGAAAGATGAACTTAAAAAACGTTTTATGATAACTTTCGTCCTGTGTCAAATATTCTGATGTCCTCGTCATTCACAGGGAATCAACATCTTCATCTCTTCTGTTCATTTTGGGAAAGTTTTTTCAGCAGTTTCTTCACTAAACTATTATCCGGGTTTGAGCAGACCGGCTTTCCTTTTACTGTGAATCTGAAAAAGAACAGAATAGGTTCACTTCCAGTGTTCACTAGGTATGACAGATGTTCTTAATAATGAGATTGAATGCCAGGATTCAGCAGAGAACTCCCTGTTATGAATACTTACATCACAGCCTTAATTCTGCAGCGACCATTATTTTCCTGAATGCGATATCCCTTAATGTTCTTGAGAGCAGGGATTGAATTTGAGTATTTCCGGCAGCAGTTCTTCCGTATTGGAGTTGGACCTGGAAATTAAAATTCAAGGCATACGATTTACTGCTTTAAGAAAAGTGCAGGAAAAGTCTCCAGCAACTTAAGCAGGCCGATTGACTTTGCTTCTCCTGACTGTTTATACTGGCACGTGTTATCTGAAATCTAAAATTGAGTCACTTCCATCAACAGCAGCTGGAGGACCATAAACTCAGTGAAAGATGCTGTTTGATCAGGCTGAAACTTGCTGGTCTTCCAGTCAACATAAATGTCCACTGCTGAGTGTTGCACACTGATACCTTGCAACACTCAGGACGATATAGGGAGTGTGGTAAAATTTGGGGAAGCTACAGAAAAGGCACAATGTGAAAAGGCCACCTTCTGAGGCCTTTCAGCCCTTATATTATTGAAACTGGAGAATAAGTAAAACCCCTTGAGCTGTGAGGTTGCTATATCATGAATCATTGTAAATGTTAACTGTAATTGTAGCTTTAAAATGTAACGTAGAGTATTGGAATAAATATATTTGCTTTGCATCTTATGTAATGTCAATTTTGAATGGTCACGTAATATACTTTTATAGATTTTAAACGTTATACATATTTTTGAGAAAATCATCACATGATTCTACTTAATAAAGATACAAGACTTATCCTGATTAACAATGTTATCACATTGCTCATCATTGATTACAAAGTCTCAACTCAGAGTCATGATGCCGGTGTTCGACTTGGATGGATAAGGTCAGAAATCACCGGACACCAGGTTTCAGTCAAACAGGTTTATTTGAAAACACAAGCTTTTGGAACATAGCTCTTTCACCTGACGAAGGGGCTACTCTCCAAAAGCTTGTGTCTTCAAATAAACCTGTTTGAATATAACTTGGTGTCCTGTGATTTCTGACCTAGTCGCCTTGGAGTGTAATCAGTTCTTAAAAATTAATTTTAAAAATTAATGTAAGGCTGAATCCAACACTTTGTAATAATTCCATGTGCCATTGTAAGGCAGCATTGAACCTTCTGCAATATTCCAATAGAGAACCCTGGTTGTGTGGCTCTTGTGGGTTCTGTCGATTTTATAATCATCGCGCTTCGTAACATACAGTGAAGTATTGTAACCATGCTAACCATCTCTAACCACCAACTATTGCTACTTTAAAACAAAATTATTCTTTCAGTAATACAATACAGGTTGTACTGTACATATCTCTAACTTCATTCCATCCCAGTGACTGTTTCATATTATTAGACTCAGTAAATATCAAAAATAACATTAAAACTTAGTAAAACATGAAAAATGACCAGGACACATTCTGTAGCTGTTGAGGGAAAATTTTTTTCACTATATTCTTCACAGGTGATTCATATTAAATTTACTTAAGTAACAGGATTTCATAAAATCAGACAGCAAATAGAACAGGATAATAGAGATGTAATGCTCTCTTACCTGCTAACATAACAGAGGTGACAATACTGAGACACATCAGCACCACAAGAACTTGCTTCATTTTCTCGAAACAGATTTCCTCAGAGCAGGCTAGGTTGAAAATTCTAAAATATCTTTGAAAGCAGCTTGTATATATCCTCTCAGATGGTCAGCCCTCTGTCTAAATTCCATGAGGGGAGGTGTGGAGGTAGGCTTACCGTGCCCCTGTGGAAACTCTGATAAGGCGATCAGATTTGTGCATCAGCCCCAGTTCCTATTTTTAGCTGTTTCCTTTACATTTCTCTTCACTTAAAATAACTTTTCACAGAAAGCATTATCTTTATGTTCACCACTGAACAGCCTTTAGTTTCTACAAATCCCTGGTGACTTTATTTGGTTGACGCCCTCAATTGTTCTCTATTTCATCGCGCTCATAAAAAGTTGATTTTCTTTCTTCACTTGATTGCTTAATTTTCTATAGCTTCACTCGTCAATATATCTCATTAACATATCTCTACCCATCATCTAAACCACAGACCTGCCTGTTAAGAACTACACGGAACAAACGATAAAGCTTCCATACTCATTGCAAAAGTACGACCACTCCGGTCAGAAAATATACTTGGCTCTTTGTCTGAAGGTCAGCTGAACTTTAGCAGTCAGATCTTCACTGCATTTTACGTTCTGCTGTGGAAACTTAATTCTCCTCTGGTACCTGTACAGTTAACTAATAAAGTCGGTGGAGTGGTGGACAGTGTGGAAGAATGTTGCAGGTTGCAGGGAGACTTGGATAAACTGCAGAATTGGGCTGCAAGGTGGCAAATGGAGTTCAATGCAGATAAATGTGAGGTCATGCACTTTGGGAAGAATAATAGGAAGGCAGAATACTGGGTCAATGGAAAGATTCTTGGTAGTGTGGATGTGCAGAGGGATCTTGGCGTCCAGGTACATAGATCCCTGAAAGTTGCCACCCAGGTTGATAGTGCTGTTAAGAAGGCATACAGTGTGTTAGGTTTCATTGGTAGAGGGATTGAGTTCCGGAGCCACGATGTCATGCTGCAACTGTACAAAACGCTAGTGCGGCCTCACTTGGAATATTGCGTACAGTTCTGGTCGCCCCATTACAGGAAGGATGTGGAAGCATTGGAAAAGGTGCAGAGGAGATTTACCAGGATGTTGCCTGGTCTGGAACGAAGGTGTTATGAGGAAAGGCTGAGGGACTTGGGTCTGTTCTCATTGGAGAGAAGAAGGCTAAGAGGGGATTTAATAGAAACATACAAAATGATCAGAGGGTTAGGTAGGGTGGACAGTGAGAGTCTTTTTCCTAGGATGATGACGTCGGCTAGTACGAGGGGCATAGCTGCAAATTGAGGGGTGATAGATTTAAGACAGATGTCAGAGGCAGGTTCTTTACTCAGAGAGTGGTAAGGGCGTGGAATGCCCTGCCTGCCAATGTAGTTAACTCAGCCACATTAGGGGCATTTAAACAGTCCTTGGATAAGCATATGGATGATGATGGGATAGTGTAGGTGGATGGGCTTAGATTAGTTCACAGGTTGGCGCAACATTGAGGGCCGAAGGGCCTGTTCTGTGCTGTATTGTTCTATGTTCTATGTTCTAATTGTGAGCTAATAATTGCAGCAGACCCAAGTCAATTGGCCTAAAATTTTATATTACCTTTTCATATTCTTCTGTCTGAAACCTATCACCTCACAATTCTTTGCGTCAAATTTCATCTCTCACATGTTTGCCCATTCCACAAGCAAGCCCAGCAGTATCTTCTTGAACTCTTATCACTGTACTCCCTATTGTTCAGATCCCTTCTAAGTTTTTTGTCATCACAAATTTTAAAATTGTGCTACACATCCAACGTCATTAATACTTATCAAGAAATGTAGCTGTCAAACAGCTGACCCTGGGGCCAACCATTGTATTTACCTTCAGTTTCATCCCCATTCTCAGTTCCTGGCACTGAGATATATTCCAGTGTTTTACATGTGTTTGTTCCGGGGTTGCTGCTGACACTTGATGTGCCTTAGCACACTCATTGTTGGACCAAAGATTATTGCTTGGCTATGGTAATAATAAAATAAGAGATATTCCAAATTAGAAGGTTAGTGGTGGTTGTTGAAAATCCTGCTGCTGCTGATGGTCCATGAATCTTCATAGATGCTCCTTTTTAAGCTGCTGGTCAAATTCAGAATTGTTTCTGTTTGGGCTGCAATAGTGCCATATACATTTTGCATGATGTTCTGTGTGTGAAGTTAGGGCATCGTCACCATAATGATAGTGACCCTCTGCCAACCTCCTACCAATGCTGACATGGGCACATGTATCTCTAACAGATTGATGAAGATGAAATAGGGCTTTTGAACCTTGTGTCAATTCTGTCACAATCTGGCAGAAGACCAGTTACATCGTTTAGATCTCAGTCACCGTGATCTGTGGTATTGCAGCCAATCCACTCTTGGTGATCATGAACATTGAAGTTCCCCACCCTGAGTATGTTCAGTGACATTGCTACTCTCAGAATTTGTTCCAAGTAGTGTTAGATGTGGAGGAGCACTGATTAAACAGCTCAGGATGGACAGTCAATCATCTGAAAGTCTCCTTGCCGAAGATGCCATGACATTTCATGGGGTCTTGAATCAATGACTCTCAGAGCCATTCCCTTTTATCTGTATACTCCTGTGATACCAAAATTACTGGACATTGGAACAGGATGCATCAGGTTCTGGAGGTGCCAGTGTGTTGGCTGTTGGATACAAATCTGTGAATATGTCTGATGTTTCTGACTCATTATGAGTCAACATTTCCTAACATTGATGTAAGCCTCTAGGTTTTGGAATGAGGGCTTTGCAGGGT
Source organism: Ginglymostoma cirratum (assembly GCA_024137785.1). Classification (NCBI taxonomy): domain Eukaryota; kingdom Metazoa; phylum Chordata; class Chondrichthyes; order Orectolobiformes; family Ginglymostomatidae; genus Ginglymostoma; species Ginglymostoma cirratum. Next base: position 9,568,479 of record JAHRHZ010000268.1, read on the forward strand.
CAGTTGGACTGAATCTTAACCCTCAATTGAAACTGTGTGATCATCTGTGTTTTTCCCTAGAATGTTGTAGTGTCCCTGGCATCTAGCAAGTGCAGTAAAGGAGCAGAACTGTCTGATTCCAGCAGCTTTAAAACATTACTTGCTACCCATGTGTACTGTTTCTGTAAAGTAGAAATATTTACAGTGAAATCAAGGTAAAGAGAGACTTACAAATATTCAAAACATTCAAATATTTTACCCTCAGGTTGTGTGCCAGACATGGAATATATTTAAGAATATTAAAACTGTTACAATTGAATTGAGTGGAACATATTGTCTTGGGACATGTTAAATTTTCTGCTAAATTCTATGATATTTAAGTGGATACGTTTCTGTTTACAAATTTTCTGAATAAAATATATTTTTGGACAAGAAAAATTCCAAACATCCAGCAGCCATTTCATGTCGGAGTTGAATTCAGGTAGTGCTATTTAGGTATCATGTCATGAAGAAAGACCCTTGAGAACAGCTAATAGGCCTTAAAGAATCTAAACTCTAAATAGATTGTTGCTTCTGAGTGTTATTCGGTGTAATGTGCGTACCATCTGCCCAACAGATCTTTGACGCATAATATATTGGAAAGTACCAGGTTTTAGCCTCAGGATTTATTATGTGGCAGTTGCACGAGCCATAAAGACCTGGAGACAACATTTTTAACAATTCTTACAGAGGATGGGGATGTCATCGGTTAGGCCAGTATATATTGCCCATCCCTACTTGCCCTTGAGAAAACCATGGTGATTTGTAGTCTTGAACTTGATTCCATGGAAGATAGGTTAACCCACAGTGCTGTTAGAAAGGGAGTTCCAGGACTAAGTCATTGAACAATGAAGCTGGTGTTCACAATCTAGTTAACTGTTTACGCATTATGCAGCAATTTTTTAATGGTGATATTTTGTACGTTCTCACTATTTTTGACCAGATGGTTTATTTAGCTGTTGGAGCATTGAAGTCACTGACTTCTTTGGTGTTTCCAATGTCTGATTAAGACATCCAGCCGAGGATAACACTGTATGAAAATATCAAAATAATTTTCATAATATCTTTGTGAAAATGCAAAATTATGGATAAAAATGAACTATAGTGAACTTTGTACAAAAACAGAAGTTGCTGGAAAAGCTCAGCATGTCTGGCAGCATCTGTAAAGAAGAAATTAGAGTTAACGTTTTGTGTCCGGTGACCCTTCCTCAGAAGCTGGCACCTTGCCAACTTGAAATCTCAAATAGCTATAATTTGAAAGCAAGGCACTTTCAGTGTTTGAATAATACATTCTTTTAAAAAATATAATAATGGTAGAGGATCTGCAGAAGTTATTTTTAGGCTTTACATTGAAATTATTAAATCATTGGATCAGTTTTGGTTATTTCACCTGAACAAACATATGCTGTCCAGAGCAACCATGTGTGAAACTGACAGCTTGTGACTTTTTCATAAAGTGGTCTGGAGGTCACAGAGTCACTTGAGATGCCATTTTGATCTTCATTTGCAGTGGTTTTGCTGTGATAGCCTTCTCCATTTGAGCCATTGACTACCTGGCTAATTTCCTTCTCTACTCAACCCCTCTGAAGTTAGAGTAACAACTTGTTTTGTGTTGTGAGTTGTGTAACTTTTCATTAGCTAGTAACTTCCATTAACTAGCAGCACCCATTCCCCAATCACCCCTCTTTCCTATTTCCTTTCCTCACTGGGATACTTATTCATGCTTGACTTCACTTCCATAGGAAGAAAATGTTCAGTCACCCAACGCAAATGGTCAAGGTCAGTGAATGCATTTTCAAGTCCCATATCTCTAACAGTAACTACACAACAAATCTCCTCTACTACTCAGTGCAGTATGTGCTGAACACTCATGTATCAGCCATTCTGAAGAGAAGACACATTTGACTTGAAACGTTAACATACTTCCTCTCTCCATAGATGTTGTCAGACCTGCTGAGTATTTCCAGTGCTTTCTGATTTTATTTCTACTTCCATTGGTACCAGATGACCTCCAGTACCTCACCCAACTCTCTATTCGTCATGCGTGATCCAATGCATAGGGCTGAATTGAAATTATAACGTTGTGTTGGGCTTGGAAGTATGAATGAGGGGGCCCAGAAAAATAGTGGGATTAGTGGTGGAGCATTTTCCTAAATGGAAGTGGAACAATTACCTGCTCCATGAATGTTGGCAGGCAATTTGTCTTGACAGGGCCCCAAATGAAAGTGACACCTGTGATATTGCCAGAATTTCACCCCCGGCAGATTCCATGCCCTCATCACATCCCCAGCCCAACAACCATATCCACTCACCATGAGCTAAGCCGCTAGTTCCTACAGAAGGCTAGGTTTTGGGCGCTCATGCATGGGTGATCAAAGCTCTGTGCTCTGAACAGGAGTCTACAAGAATGCAAGACCATAATTTCAACCAAGACAGATGGGAGCAGAGGGATTTCCTCTTCATGATGAATCACTTGCACATAGACGTGTATTCTTAATGTTTCATGTGCTGACCAGTGAGAAGACTTCCATATTAAAGGTGGCCACACAGTTCCCAACTTGAATTATCAGCACCCGCCTCCTGCAGTGAGCCTGCTGATGTTGTACACCTTTCTATCGCCTGCCTGTTATGACGTCAAGTTAAGAACCAGCCCATGGTGCGGTACCTCCTGGAAGAACTTGATGTTTGTCTTGCTGCTGGCAAGTTTATGTTCAGGAGCCCCTTTGAGTCCCAAAATCTGTGGGAAAATTCTCACAGTAGGGTGGCAGTTACGTATCACCCTGGGCCCACTACTATTACTTCAGAAAAAAAGGTCACGAGATGTTGGTCAGGGGGCAGGAGGCATACCTAATTTATTTTAATACACCACTCGGCATCCAAACCCAGGGGGACAGACACCAATTGCTGCCCCAACCACCACCTCTCCCAAACCCCCAACCCAAATTTGACTGAAAGTAGTAACCTAGTACTGACCAAGTTGAATGTGGGTATCTCCCTAAGCATGTAGGCTTGAGTATCATATCACGCACTAAACCAGTGGGGGAGTTTTGGCTGGAAGTTTTTGCAAACAAGAAACCATTGTCATGCTGCTGCAGGGTTTTTTTTTTGTTGCTTTCTGTGTTAATCATCTCCATAGTGTAGAAACCACCACTGTGTTGCGTTCATCATTCATAGCCACATGGTCTGAGTGTATTCGATATTTTTACTGTATTTTCCATCAGTAATTACAGAATGAGAATGATTTGTTCTTTTGGTAGTTTGTGTTTTAGGTATGTTGTGACATGTGCAATTGTGACATTCAGCTGGTGTTTCTATTTTCACGTCAATGTGTAAAGCTAAATGCTTTAGAGCTTTTGTATGATGCAATTTGGTTTGTTTTCTCAGCTATCTGCTTGTAGGTAGAATGGTATAATTTACAAAGTTTGCTTCAATTGTACCCATTCAAAGATCGGTTTTGTTAACCTCATAGTATGTGAGCTAAAAATGAATTAAGGTCCAATAACAACGTTAGCAATGCACAATTAACCAATACCTGATGATAGGGACTCAGGTGACAAGCAAAGTTTATGACTGCTTATTTCTATTCGACACTTTGGATTGTGTACCATTTTACGCTCCTTACCTAGGGTTAATATACTTGCTGTAGAAGGACTGCAATGAAGCTTCACCAAAGTGATTCCTTGGATGGCACGACTATTTTAAGAAGTGAAATTCAGGCAAATGGACCCAAGACTTTAGAATAATGAGACGTGATCCCATTGAAGCATACAAAATTCTCACGGGACTTTACAGGGTAGATGTAGGAAAGATGTTTTCCCGCTTTATTTTATTCATTCAAGGGGTGTGGAAATCAGTGCCTGGGACTATCCCAGTATTTATTGCCTGTAACTACTTTAGAAGATGGTGATGAGCTGACTTCTTGAACCTCTGCACTCCATGTGCTGTAGTTAGACTCTCAATATTGTTAAGGACGGAATTTCAGGATTTTGACACAATGACAATGAAGGATTGGCAATACATTTCCATATTAGGACAGTGTGTACCTGGAGGGGAACTTGCAGGTGGTAGTGTTCCCATGTATCTCCTACCCTTGTCCTTCTAGATGAAAGTGGCCATGACATTGGAAGATGTGGTCTGAGGAATTTGGAATTTCTGTGGTTTGTCTTGTAGATAATATGCAATGATGCTTCTGAGAGCCAGTGGTAGAGGGAGTGAATTCTTGTGGATGTAGGGCCAATCAAACACAACTGGCCGATTCTAAATTGTTCTATCACTGCCAGGTGAGAAATCAATGTATGTTGTCTCTGCCTGCTTCTTTCTGGAAAAACTAAGAATGCAATTCTTTGTGTTCAGTTCTGTGACTTTGATTGTACAGAAGTTGAGCGTGAACTATGCAAAGATGGTGTGATGATACAATGGCTTTAAGAAGTGTATATTGTCCTGTTTTATTTTTATGAAGAGAGTTTGAGACGAAGATGCTATGTGGTCTGTTCCAAGCCAATAAGGTAAACAGCTTGTGAGGTCGTGTTCTTTTTCTAAAGTTGGAACAACAGAAGCAACATGAAGGGGTGGGGCCAACTCATACAGAATCAGGAGTTTAGTTTAAACATTAGTACTGTTGGAGTTTGTAAGCTGCTGTACATCTGTCCCTGCTAGCGCAAAGCACTTGAGTTCTCTCTCTCTTTCTCTGTCTATCTCTCTCTATCTCTGAGTTTTCTCTTGATATTGTATTCTTGTGTGCTGGAGTGTGAGACAATCTATTTTACTAAATTTGCCTTTGCCAGGGTGTGTTTATAAGATGTTACTAAATTGGAAAAGTTGCTGGTTAGTAGTTAAATAATCTATCATGCTGTTAAGTTTTCTAATAGAGTTGAGTTATTCCTATTCTTTTTTCTTTTGTTTGTATTTTAACCGTACTGGAAGAATAAGGTGTGTTTTGCTTCAAGCCAGTCAGTGGATCAATTGCATTGCATCCAGAACACAATTCTTTACACTTACCTTAAAAGTAATAAAAGTTGTGGTCTAGGCTACCTTCTTAGTATATTTTGAGGAGTTTGGTCTGGTCCATAACAATTGTCATGTTCCCCACTGCATCCAGACAGGAACGTAATGCAAAGTTGTACAAGACTGTGATTACTTTTATAGCCACCAGTAATGCCATCCATGCCGTCCTTTGAAGCTGTAGGTCTGCCTGTGTAAAGTGGCACATTTCAGTAAGCAGCACACTGTTTTTCAATGAGATTGAGAAAAGTGTAGATCCTACATGGGTATGGCTCTTTGCAGAGAACCCCTTTTCTTCTATTGCTTCCCACTGCAGTGTTGGTGACCCTTCCCATCACGTTGCTGATGTTCATGAGTAGACTGATGGGGCAGCAGTTGGCTAGGTTGGGGTTGTCCTACACTTGGCGTGCAGGACATACCTGGGCAATGTTCCACATTATCGAGCCAATTGCCAGTTAAAATGGCAGCATGAACACCAAAGCTGGCCACATGCCTCTTCTAAGCGAGAGAGACAGTTTAGTTCAGGCAACTAACTCCGAGTTGGCTGGTCACAGCCAGTATGGGGTATACAAGTAAATAAAGGGTGACTTAGTGACAGGGTACCAGCCTCTGTGGAGTTATTTCAGTGGTGACGAGAGAAAACAGTACGTAGCTGAAGAACATTTGCTCGCAGAAGTCATCTTGGAGTTGGGGTAAGCATTTCTGACAACATTCCTTTATTTGACTCATTTGATCTCTCTGTCAAAGACTGAGCCCGGTATGTGGAAAGAATGCAATATTTTTTCTGGTCAGATGGAAAACAATGGATAACCCTTCTAACTGCTTGCCGACTTGCGGCATTTTTGATTATAAGGGGCTTAACTTTCCCAGACGTACCAAACACTAAAACTTTCCAAGAGTCGACAGAGTTGGTTAAAGAATATTATGACCACAAACTTCCTCCAATCCTATCAGTTTTATTCAGCTGTTAGAGAACCTGGGGAATCCATATTGGGATTTTTGATGTGGTTGAAACAACTGGCAAACTGTGATTTTGGGTTAACCCTGATTAAGGTGCTGAGAGACTGTGCGGTATGTGGGATTAATGATGTTACCATGTAGAAGCGTCCACTAGCTGAAGCCCAACTAGACTTCAAACAGGCACTACAACTGGCTTTGTGATTAGAAAATGCAGCAAGTGGAGCATGGGAACTACAGGGGTATCCCAATTGAAGTGGACTCCCTCACCTGCCTGACTGAGCTTGGGGAACACCACTTGAGTGTAGGCACTCACAGAGCCTCACGCAGTGCTTAGCCTGAGCAGAGGGACCAGTGCACAGCAGACCCCCACAACAAAGCTGAGCCTCAGCCAAGAGACTAAAAAGTCCTTCAGGATCTGGGCCAACAAGGTGACGTATATTTTCAAATGCAAGGCAAGGGAGGGGAGTTCATATGTAACCTGGCTTCCATCTTGGCTACCGGTACGCAGACTCAAGACAGCAAAGGAGTCCTACAAGGCCTGGCTTGAGTAAGGAAACTTGTCGGCCGGTACACAGGAGAGTGCACACCCTGGAAATTCCCCCTATGTGTATGTTGGAACAAATAAATTGCTTAGTGACTTCCAAATCAGAACTGATAAAAATTAATATTTGGTTAAATGGTCACGCAGTTCCCACTGAGGTTGATACTGACACAAGCTGTATCTGTGGTTGCAGAATCTGTCTTTAACAAGGTTCACTCGGGACTCCGACCCTTAGGTTTGTGCAAGACCTCGGCCAGACTGAGAACATACTCTGGGGAACTGTTGCAGATTAAGGGAATGCATTCGGTTCTGGTCTCCTGTGAGAAGCAGTTGGTGCAGTTACCACTGATGGTAGTAAAACGTTCGGGCCCAGGTCTATTGCGGCAGAATTGGTTAAGAAAGATTCACCTTGATTGGCTCAACTGGTTCAATCGGAAAATAGCTGCCTTGGTGAAGTCCTAGTGAAATACCCAGGTTTTTTTTCAAGAAGTTCTTCGACTATCAAAAGGGCCAAAGCCACTTTACATGTTGACCAGGAAGTGATTCCAAGATTTTGCAAGGCCCACCCAGTGCCATTAACCTTGTGGGCAGAATTAGAGGCAGAAATCAGCAGGCTGGAGAGTGAAGGAATCATCAAACCTGTACAGTTTGCGGAATAGGCAACACTGGTCATTCCGATTGTGAAGCCTGATGGCTCAGTACACCTCTGTGGGGATTTTAAGTAAACGGTAAACTGCTTCTAGCAGCTTGATAAGTACCTGATCCCTCGCATAGGGGATTTGTATGCAAAGTTGGAATGGGGGGAGGTGTCCTTTACAATGTTGGACATAAGCCACACCTACCTGCAATTGCCAAGGGATGAGGAATCCCAGAAGTACGCTTTAATTAATAACTACAAAGCTTTATACCAATATACAAAACTGCCGTTTAGGGTATCATCAGCCTGTACCCTTTTCCAGTGAGCCATGGAGAACATTTCATAAGGGCTACCTCAGGTTGTCACTTATCTGGATGATGTGTTAATTTCTTGGATGACCAATAAAGAGCACTTGGAGAACTTGGATATAGTGCTTAAACATTTCTCCCAGGTAAGCGTATGCCTTAGAAGGGAGAAATGTGTGTTCCAGGCATTCCAAGTGACCTACTTGGGTTACAGAGTCCACAAAACCGGGTTACATCCATTGGAATATATACGTGAGGGTGATCAAATGTACCCAGATTCTCACGTCCACACAGGAGATTAGATCTTTCCGTGGGCTGGTGAATTATGGAAAGTTCATACATTACCTGCCCTCTATCTTGGCATCCTCACAATTGCTATTGAGAAAGTGTCAGCCTTGGAAATGGTCTCATCGGCAGGATATAGACTTTCTGGAAGCGAAGCAGTAGGTATCATCATTTAAGGTGTTGACTCTTTATGATCCTGAGCGAGACATGGTGCTGACATGCGATACCTCCCTACACGGTAGTGTTGGCTCACCAGTGGCCCAGCAGAGAGGAACGTCCCACAGAATACGCTTGCCAAACTTTGGCTGATGCTGAACAAAGATATGCCCAGATAGAGAAGCAAGGTTTGGCAGTCATCTTTGATTTGAGAAATTTCCACTAAAACCTTTATGGACGTAGATTTGGAGTAATAACAGACAACTAACCCCTACTAGGGCTGCATCAAGAGGATAACGCCGTGCTGTCTATTGCTTCAGCTTGAATTCAGTGGTGGGCTTTTACTGTCTTAGCGGCTCTTAACACTTGGTTAGGGAACCAAAGCTGGGGGACCTTCTTCAAATGAGAACCAGCTTAATTACAACAAGCTGAGAGAAGTGAAGTGGAAAATAATGTTGGCAAAGAGAGACCAAAATATAATGGCAGTTGGCATAAAAGTGAGCGATATCATTCAATCAGCATGCAAGTAAAACACGATGAAAGTGGTGAAGTGGTGTCTGTCAGGGATGAGGAAGGTGACATATATTTTCAAATGCAAGGCAAGGCGAGGGGAGTTCATATGTAACCCGGACTCCATCTTGGCACCCGTACATTTGTTATTGAAAAAGGGTCAGCATTGGAAATGGTTGTGTGGCCAAGAAGTAGCCTTTAGGGAAGTGAAAAAACAGCTATTGCCATCTAAGGTGTTGGCCTACTACAATCCGAATGGAAGAGGTGGTGCTGACATGTGATGCCTGCCTGTATGGTTTCAGGGTAGTGTTGGCTCACATTTGGCCTTATGGAGAGGAACACCTGATAGCATATGCTTCCCAGACTTTGGCTGATGCTGAACGTAAATATTCCCAGATAGAGAAATAAGGTTTGGTGGTCATCTTTGATGTGAGGAAGTTCCGCCAGCACCTGTGCGGGTGGGAATTTGTTATAGTAACAGATCACAAACCCCTGCTAGTGTTATTGAAGGAAGGCAAGGTGGTGCCGTCCTTCTGGTAGAATTCAACATTGGGCCCTTATTCTCAGCACATACAAGTACAAGTTAGTACACCGTCCAGGAAGCTGAGTGGCTAATGTGAATGCCTTGAGCTGCCTCCCACTGGCAGATACTCCACCAGGCCATTTTGGTTTTAAACCTCCTGAACATCCTCTAGTCACCGCGGACAATATCCGACTGTGGATACAAAAGACCCCGTCCTAGCGAAACTGAAACAGCTGGTGATAATAGGGGAAACAGAAGGGTCATTGCAACCAGGATTAAAACCTTTCTGGGTCCGGTGAGACCAGATCACCATAGAGGATGGCATAATACAGTGGGGAACAAGAGTGATTGTCCTGACTACAGGTCACATTCAGATACCCAGGGTCATCCAGGGGTTTCCAAGATGAAGATGCCAGCAAGAAGCCATGTCTGGTGGCCAGGGTTTGACGCCAACATACTCGTTGGTGGTACAGTGCCCGGAGTGCCAACAAGGGCAAAAATTGCCACAAGCGGTGGTCCCACATTCGTGGGAATGGCTGGGTAAACACTCACGGCACAGTGGCTCAGTGATTAGCACTGCTGCCTCACAGCACCAGGGATCCGGGTTCAATTCCACCCTCGGGCAACTGTCTGTGTGGAGTTTGCACATTCTCCCTGCGTCTGCACGGGTTTCCTCTAGGTGTTCCGGTTTCCTCCCACGGTCCAAAGATGTGCAGGCTAGGTGGATTGGCCATGCTAAATTGCCCATATTGTTTAGGTATGTGTAGATTAGGTGGGTTATAGGGATATGGGTCAGGGTGGGATGCTCTGAGGGTTGGTGTGGACTTTGTTGGGCCGAAAGGCCTGTTTCCATACAGTAGAGATTCTATGATTCTAAACTCAGTTGCATGTCAACTATGCTTGTCCTTTAATGAGCTCATTGCTCCTGGTCATTGTGGATACTCATTCAAAGTGGCTGGGTGTGCATAAATTCCATTCGGCAAACTCAGGGATGACAATTGAGAAACTGCGAGTATCATTTGTGATACACAGACTCCCAAAAGTATTGGTTAGGGATAATGGAACATCATTTACCAGCAGGGAATTTGAGTATTTCCTAAAGTCGAATGGCTTTCAGCACAAGGTCAGCTCCATACCATCCATCACCCAATGGTCTGGTAGACAGAGCAGTCCAGATGTTGAAAACAGGCTTAAAGAAGCAGCCTACAGTGTCACTTGATACCAAACTGTCCCAGTACCTGTTCGATTACAGAAGCACACCACACACAACAACAGGGATAGCTCCAACAGAGTTCCTGATGGGAAGGAGTCTCTGCACCAGCTTAAACCTGATATTTTCAGACATGGCGGGGGGTGGTCGGAGGAAGGTAAAATGGCAGCAGGAATGCAAAGCTGGCCACGTGCCTCTTCAAAGCGAGGGGACAGTTTAGTTCAGGGGACTGACTCTGAGCTGGTCGGCCACAGCCAGTGTACCGCGCACAGCTAAACTAAGGGTAGCTTGGTGATGGGATACGGGCCTCTGTGCAATTATTTCACCAGTATTGTAGCTGTAGCTGTGCTGTAACAGCTTGGCTAGGGCCACTGCAAGTTTGAGAGCACAAGTCTTCAATATTGTTGCTGGAATGTTGTCAGGATCCATGGCCTTTGTAGTATTCAGTGCCTCCATCCCTTTATTGAGAACACATGTTGTAAATTGATTTAGCTGAAGGCTCGCACCTGTAATGCTGGGGACTTCCTTGGGAGACCAAGATAGAACATCCTCTCAGCGCTTTTGGAGGAAGGTTGTGGCAAATGTATCACACAAGATTTTACCATTGTCACTGAGTTTAAATAAGTACATTTTTATTGCAGTTCTTCTTTTAAAATAACATATTTTGTAATTAATAATAAAAAGTAGTATTAATAATGTGAGGTCTGATCCATTGCCATAACAGTCTGATCCATTGGTTGTAAAATTGCTTAGCTATATCATTTGCTGCTTATGCCGTTTAATATGCAAGTAGTCCTGTTTTGTAGCTTCAGCAGGTTAGCACCATACTTTATGCCTGTTGCTGCTTCTGGCAAGTTGTAGAGTCATAGGGTCATACAGCATGAAAACAGACCATTCAGTCCAACTCATCCCTGCTGACCAGACCTCCCAATCTGACTAAGTCCCATTTGCCAGCATTCAGCCCATATCCCTCTAAATTCTTCCTATTTATATACCCATGCAGATGCCTTTTAAATGTTGTAATTGTACCAGCCTCCACTACTTCCTCTGGCAGCTCATTCCACACATGCACTACCCTCTGTGTGAGAAAGTTATCCTTCAGGTCCTTTAAAAATTTTTTCCCTCACACCATAAACCTGTGTCCTCTAGTTTTGGACTCTTCCAAACCAGGAAAAAGACCTTGGTTTTCACCCCATTCATACCACTCATAATTTTATAGACCTCTATAAGATCATGCCTCAATCTCCAATGCTGCAGGGGAAAAAGTGCGAGCTTATTCAGCCTCTCCCTATAACTCAAAGCCTCCAGTCCTGGCACCATCCTTGTAAATCTTTTCTGCACCCTCAAGTTTAACAACATCCTTCCTATAGAAGATGGACCAGAATTGTACGCAGTATTCGAACAATGGCATCACCATTGTCCTGTATGTGATATGTCAACTCCTATACTCAATGTTCTGACCAATGAATGCAAGCATGCCAAATACCTTCTTCACCACCCTGTCTACCTGTGACTCTACTTTCAAGGAACTATGGACCTGAACCCTATATGTGTCTTTGTCTAGGAACACTCTCCAGGACCCTACCATTGACTGTGTAACTCCTGCCCTGGTTTGCCTTATCAAAATCCAATGCCTCACATTTATCTAAATTAAAATTCACCTACCACTCTTCGGTCAATTGGCCAATCTTATCAAGGTCTTGTTGTACTTTAAGATAATCTTCTTCACTATCCACTACACCACCAATTTTGGCGTTTTCTGCAAGCATACTAACCATACCTTCTATATTTACATCCAAATCATTGATAATAATATCAAAAAAGCAGTGGATCCAGCACCAACCCTTTTGGCACACTGCTGGTCACAGGCCACCAGTCCAAAAAGAAACTGTCTACCACCACTCTCTTCCTACCTTCATGCCAATTTTGCATCCAATTGGCTAGCTCCCCATATTCCACGAGATCTAACCTTACTAACCAGCCTCCATTGCAGAACCTTGTCGGACGCTATACTGAAGTCTATTTAAACAATTTCCACCGCTCAACGTTTACAGTTCATTCCAAGGTGCAATATTGAAGTGCAGACATGTTCTGCAACAGGATCAGAGATGTGGGTTCTTAGAGGCTGGCACGTGAAAGATGTCATTGTCTATGGATGTGGGGTGCTTGTGGCTGATGCTCATGGAGTGTGCCTTGAAATGGACAGTTGTAGAGCTAGTGGCAAGCTGAAGTGGCTGGGTACCTGCTCTGGCTTTAATATCGAAACCTTTTGGCATCTAGCATGTGCAGTGTGTGGTAGGATGAGAGCTATATAATAATGAGGTTGGATGCATAGTTAATAAGGTCATTAACAAGCAAGTTAATGCTTAGCAGAGGACTTGCTACAGATAATGAGAATCTCACCAAATACCCGGTTCTTGCTTAGAAGTTGCACAGAGTTGCTCCTGAAATCAAAATAGTCCCGTCACGTTATTCTGCCACCTTTTTCATCATAGTCCATGTTGTTCGGCCTCTTATACGATTCTGCCTGCACCTTTTAGAACTCGAAAGAGATTGAGTGCTTAGTGGTATATAGTAAAGACAACAGTCTCTCCATCAACAACAAAAACAGAAGTTGCTGGAAAAGCTCAACAGTTCTGGCAGCATCTGTAAAGAAAAATCAGAGTTAACGTTTCAGGTCCGGTGACTCTTCCTCAGAATGGACCTGAAATGTTAACTCTGATTTTCCTTCAAAATGAAGGAGCTGGCCATTGACTTCAGTGGAGGGTGCACCCCTGTCTGCATCAATGGTGCTGAAGTGGAGATGGCCAAGAGTGTCAAGTTCCTGGGAGTGATGATCATCAACGATCTGTCCTGTCCACCCACGTCGAGGAAATGGTCAAGAAAGTACAAGATGCCTCTACTTCCTTAGACGACTAATGAAATTTGGCATGTCCACATTGACTCATCAATTTCTTTAGATGCACCAGAGAGAGCATCCTGTCTGGATGCATCACAGTGTGGTATGGCAACTGCTCTTCCAAAACTGCCAGAAACTATGGAGAGTTGTGAACACAGCCTGGTCCACGGGAAAACCAGATTTCCATCCATTGACTTCCCGCTGCCTTGGGAAGCTACCAACATAATCAAAAACCTCTCCTACCCAGATATATTCTCTTATACCTTCTTCCATTGGGCAGAGAATATAAAAGTTTGAATACATTTACAAACGGATTCAGGAACAGCTCTTTCTTGCTGCTATCAAACATTTGAACAGACATTTCAAATGTTAATTCTGATCTCTCTCTCTCTCTCTGCATCTTCTCTGTGGCTGGAATATTATATTCTGCACTCTGTTCTGCTACCCTAATGCACTTTGTGTGGTGCAATCTTCATGTATAGCATGCAAATCAACACTTTTCACTGTATCTCAGTGCTTGTGGCAACAATAAATCAAATCAAATTGCTGTCCTAGTTTTGGTGCTGCTGAGCCATTCTAGGTGATGGATGTTGAAGCCCCTGCCCAGAGTATACTCTGCACCCTCAGTGCTTACTCCTATTGATGTTCAACATTGATTCATCAGCCGAGGGCTATGCTTAGTTATGATCAGTTGGACATTTCCTTGCCCATGTTTGACTGACGCCATGAGATTTCAATGTTGAGGACTCCCCAGGCAAACACCTGCCCAACTAAACGCCAGTGTCCAGACATCTCAGTTGGAGTTGACCTGCCAGTAGGACGGGACATACCTGGGGAATGGTGGTGTTGTTGTTTGGGACATTGTAAGGAAGGGTTTTGTGAATGTGACCACGTCAGGCTGTTACTTGACTAGTGTCTGAGAAAGGATTCCCAATTTTGGCAGTAACCCCCAGGTATTATTAAAGTAGACTTTGCCGTATTGACAGAGTTGAGATTTTTCTTGTTTCCAGCACCTACATCAATATATCAGGTAGTTCGGCTGAATTCATTCCTTTGTTGAAACTATTAGCACTACATAAACTGAATGGCTTGCTTGGCCATTTCAGTGGGCCTAAGAGTTAATTACATTGCCAGACCGAGTAAGGATGGTAGATATCCCTCTCAAATGAAATTTAGTGAACCAGATAGGTTATTATGACAATCAAAATGGTTGTAATTAGACTTTTCATCTTCAAACTTTTAATTCCAGATTTTTTTTTCTGATGTAATCACATTATTTAGGTGGCTGGCCCTGTTCATTTTCTAGTCAATTGTAATCCCCAGGATGTTGATAGTGAGGGATTTAGTGATGATAACGACAACGATTAACAAGAATCTATCCACCACGCCTTTAAAAATGTTTGAGAACTCTGCACCCACTATCAATTCCCCTTTTATTAAATGATAACAATCCACAAACTTTCCTAAATACATACGGTTGCAGTTCATGGATGAGGATATCCAGATCTCTATGCATCTTGGAGCTTTGCAATGCCTCACCATTTAGAGAATATGTTTCCTCCTTATTCTTATTGCCAAAATGGACACTTTCACCTTTTCCAATGTTACATGTCATTTGCCACATCTTCACTTTCCCATTTAACTATATCTTTTTGTAGCCCTTTTTGTCACCTCCGCAACGCTAGTCTGAGTAGAAACAGCAGGATATGTAGGATGAACATGTGGCTGAAAAGATGGTGTGAGGGGGAGGGTTTCAGATTCATGGAGTTTTGGGACTGATTCTGGCGAATGTGGGACCTGTACAAACTGGACGGGTTATACCTGGGCAGGACCAGGACTGATGTCCTTGGGGTGTACTAGGTAGAGCGGTTGGGGAGGGTTTAAGCTAGTGTGACAGGGAGATGGGAACCAGAGGAGGAGGGTAGTAGATGCAGAAATTGAGGGAGAGATAGAAACCAAGGCAAACATGATTACAAAACAAGAACAGGCAGGGAAACGCTGCTGAACAGAGCAGGGGAGGTGGCCTGACATGCATATGTTTCCGTGCGACAAGTATAATATGCAAAGTAGATGAACTTAGAGCTTTGGTTAGTACTTGGAACTATGATATTATTGCGATTACGGAGGCTTGGCTGAAAGAGGGAGCTGATATGATTGCTTCCAACAACCGCAACCATCTTCCTAGTTATGGTTCCAATACGTTATTAATGGCACACTACACAGTAAAGGGTATCCTAAAAATGTAGATGGAATTTTGTCTCTACAGGATATGCAGTAGTTCTCCTACTGATACCCTAATGGATACATCTATCTGTGGCAGGCAGGCAGGCAGGCAGGCAGGCAGGCAGGCAGGCAGGCAGGCAGACAGGCAGGCAGGCAGACGAGGATGCAGTCAAGTAGATCTTTCCCCCTTGTTGTTTCCTTTATTACTTGCCAGACACATAGTCTAGCAGCCATGTCCTTCAGTACCCTGCCAGTTTTGGTCAGTGCTGATGCTACTGAGCAGGTGATGGACAATAAATCCCTCACTCTGTCGCCATCAGTGCTTCTACCAAGTCACGTTCAACATGGAAGAGTACTAACTGAGATAAGCAGGGTATAGTTTGCTGCAATGTGTAGCAATCATGTTCGACCTGATGCCGTGAGATTTCAAGGGATCTGGAGTCAATGTTGATTACACCCTGACCAAAATAAAACAAAGAACTGCCGATGCTGGAAATCAGAAACAGGAACAGAAATTGCTAGAAAAACTCAGCAGATCTGACAGCATCTGTGGAGAGAAAGCAAAATTAATGTTTCAGATCAGTGACCCTTCAGGTTTCTGAAGAAAGAAGGGTCACTGGTTCCACTGATGTTCCCAGACTGATGTTCTAAAAATTTCTGTTTCAGTTCTTAAGTCCTACCAGGTTAATTTCTCCCTACTGTATACCACTGCACCACCATTTATGCTCAGTCTCTCTTATTCTGTCTGTTAATAAGGAAACTTTTGCAGAGTTAACAATGTTGAGTTTATCTCTGTCATTTCCAGTGTCTCAATTGGTGCTGAGTGGCCCTCTTCTTAATACATTTTCTTAGACTTTTTAGCTGTTTGACTGCATAGTTTGGCTTGCGAGGCTGTTTCAGGGGACAGTTAAGGATCGTTATTGTGGTTCTGGGCCAGAATGAGTATTGACAGCAGATTTCTCTCCCAATAAGACATTAGTGAAGAACTTTTTTCAAGCAACAATTGACAGTGGTTGCACGATCATCATTATGCTAGCTTTTAATTGCAAATTTTATTGAATTCAAATTTCCCCATCTGCCGTGGTGGGATTCAAGGTTATTCGTCAGCCTGGACTTCTGGGAACAGACTGGTCTGTAGCTACTGCTGTGAGATGGAAACTCTTAATAGGAACATTTTTTTTTTCAGCTTTGTGGTTACAGAGCATCAAAGCAGGCAGGAAGGAACCTTAAGGAAGAGTTGCGAAATTGTAAAAGGTTGAGCTAATAAATTGTTGGTTGAGGTGTACACTCTACTGAGTCCCTTCGTCAGCTAATTCTGCCTTTTTGACTGCAGAGCAAGTGGGTGAAAAGTGACAGTATTCGTATCAGACAACAAATGAGCAGAATCACTGAAGTAAGAACTAAGGCTTTTGCAATGTGCTGCACCACTTCTTTTTGACCTGGGATCAAAATTCAGGATCTAGGTTGGACTTTCAGGATTTTAGGATTTAGGAATCACAATAAAGTATTTCCAGAGGTTCACCAGTACCTCCACGTTTTCACTGTAGAAACAATATAATGTGTATTCAATGCTGAGTCCAGGTCACCAACACATACTGATAGTGTAATAAAATAAAGAACTGCAGATGCTGGAGATCTGAAACAAACAGAAACAGAAATTGCTGCAGAAACTCAGCAAGTTTGGCACCATCTGTGAAGAGAAAACAGTTGAACTTTTGAGTTATGTTCCGAAGAAAGGTCACCGGACTCAAAATGATAACTCTGCTTTTTCTCCATTGTTGTTTGTCAGACCTGCTAAGTTTCATCGGCAATTTCTGCGTTCATTTGTAGATCAGTGCTGCATTATATCAAACCCAGTCCATCCTCGAACAGGTGGTGAGGAAGAGGAAACTGTGACCTTGTCTCAGAGGATGATGGTCATCATTCTGCCATACTGTCAAGGTGTTCTTGTTCAGTCTCAGAGGCACACTCCATGTTCATCATTAGTAATAGACGGGACAAACGAGAGCTAATATGACTACCAGGGACAACGGCCTCATCAGCACTCAATCAGTATCAGTGATGATTTACCAACTTGAGCAAGAGTTTACTGACCTCAGTAGCAGTCTGTTGATGTTGATGCCACCAACGTCAGTGATAATAGACTGTGAATGAGGTTATTAAACTAATTTCCGTATAACTCCACTAATTTCAGTGACAAGTGACTAAACTGAGTGACCACACTGAAAATCTGTCATCTTTAAGGATGGTTGATTGACTTCAAAATAACCCAGCCAACCTTAGCAACAATCTGGTAAATCCACCAGGAACAAGTTAGGATGGATACTGAGCTCAACATGTGCATGTGCTTGTTGAAGACATGTTTGGTAGAATTTTTGCTGCACGTCAGCAACAAGGTTTTGCAACAGAGTCATATGAACGTACAGCATGGAAACAGACCCTAAAGTCCAATTCATTCATGCCGATCAGATATCCTAAATTAGTCTAAACCCATTTGGCTGCAATTGGCCCATTACCCTGTAAAAACATTCTATTCATGTACCCATCCGGATGTCTTTTAAGTGTTGTAATTCTACCAGCCTCCACTACTTCCTCTAGCAGCTCATTCCATACACATACCACCCCCTGCATGAAAATATTACCCCTTAGGTCCCTTTTAAATCATTCCCCTCTCACCTTAAATCTATGTCCTGTAGTTTTGGACTCCCCTACCCTGGGAAAAAGACCTTGGCTATTCATTCAATTCATGTCCCTCATGAAATTAACGTCACCCCTCCCTCAGCCTCCAATGCTCCAGGGAAAATAGCCCCAGCCTATTCAGCCTCTCCCTATAGCTCAAACCCTCCAACCCTGGCAACATCCTCGTAAATCTTTTCTTCACCCTTTCAAGTATCACCACATCTGTCCTATAGTACGGAGACCAGAATTGAATGCAGTATTCCAAAAGTGGCCTAACCAATGTCCTGTCCAGCCACAATTTGACATTCCAACTCCTACACTCAATGTACTGACCAATAAAGGCAAACATCTTCTTCACTACCCTGTCTACCTGTGACTCCACTTTCAATGAAATATAAACCTACACCCCAAGGTATCTTTGTTTGGCAACACTCCCCTGGACCTCACTATTAAGTGTAAAATTTCTATCCCAAATTGGCCTTACCAAAATTCAACATCTCACATTTATCTATTAAACTCCATCTGCCATCGTCCCATTGGATCTAGGTCCTGCTGTACTCAGATAACTTTCTTCATTGTCAATTACACCACAAATTCTGGTGTCATTTGCAAACTTACAACCATTCCTCCTATATTCTCATCCAAATCACTTATATAAATGACAAAAACCAGTGGACCCAGCAATGATCCTTGTGGCACAGTGCTGGTCAGAGGCCTCCAGTCCAAAAGACAACCCTCCACCATCATTCTCTGTCTTCTACCTTCAAGACAATTTTGTATCCAATTGACTAGCTCTCCCTGGATTCCATGTGATCTAACCTTGCTAACCAGTCTACTGTGCTGAACTTTGTTGAATGCCTTGTTGAAGGCCACATAGACAATGTCTACCACTCTGCTTTCATCAATCTTCTTTGTCAATCTTCTTCAAAAAACTCAATCAAGTTAGTGAGACACAATTTCCCATGTACAAAAACATGTTGGCTATCCCTAATCAGTCCTTGGCTCTCCGAATACATGCAAACCCTATCCCTTAGAATCCCTTCCAACATCTTGGGATGGCATGGTGGCTCAGTGGTTAGCACTGCTGCCTCACAGCACCAGGGACCCGGGTTTGATTCCAGCCTCGGGCGACTGTCTGTATGGAGTTTGCATATTCTTCTGTGTCTGTGTGGGTTTCCTCCCACAGTCCAAAGATGTGCAGGGTAGGTGGATTGACCATGCTAAATTGCCCATAGTGCCCAGGAATGTTTGGGTTAGGTGGGTTAGACAAGGGAAGTGCAGGAGTATGGGGTTTGGGTGGGGTGCTCTTCGGAAGGGCGGTGTGGACTCGTTGAGCCGAAAGGCCCGTTTCCACACTGTTGGGATTCTATGAAAACTCAGCCACTATTGACATCAGGCTTACTGGTCTATAGTTCCCTGGCTTTTCTTTACCATCTTCCTTAAATAATGGCACCACATTTACCACCCTCCAGTCTTCTGGCACCTCAGCCATGGCTATCGATGATACAAATATCTCAGCAAGGTGGCCAGCAATCACTTCCATTAGTTTCCCACAAAGTTCTGCAATACACCTGATCCACTTTTATGCATGTTAAGACATCCAGCACTTCCCTTTCTGTACTATGGATACTTCTTAAAGATATCACTATTTACTTCTCCAAGTTCTCTAGTTTCCATTTTGCTCTCCACAGTAAATACTGACGCAAAATACTCATTTAGTATCTCACCCGTCTCCTACAGTTCCACATATAGAAGGCCATGTTGATCTTAAAGGGGCCCTATTATGCTCTCCCTAGGAAGTTCCTTGGTGCTTCCAGTCCATTGCAGAGTCCTTCCCCAGAAGAATACCAGAAAATACTCTCCTCCTGCAGCGTGTCATTGGCTAATACAAACCTGTCAACATCATAAATACATTACAGTATCAAATGAAGTAGTTTGCCATGTCAGATTCTTTAAAAACACGCTAGACACACATGTTATCCTGACACCACTTTATTAATCTACATTATGCAGCTACGAAATCAATGCTACAATGTTTGCTATTGAAGGTTACAGTTAAATGGAGCTGGTACTGAATAATCAATCCACTGAATCTGAATCATGACTCACTCACAATGAAGTATCATTGTAAGCATCATTTTGGATTTTGCTTAGGTACAGTGTAACAATTGTACCAAATGCTGCACTTCAAAAAATCTTGTTTTTGTGACGTTCCTTTCAATCCTAAAATAAACTCTGGAAAGGGAATAAATTGATTTCTTAATCATTTCATAACTTCTGAGAGATTAGACTTCTGTGATGGTGATGATTTTCTTTTAAGAAGTGCTAATTGAAGTTTATAAAATGGTGTTACATTTCAGCCTGCTCTGCTGTAGCTGGGCATAGTTAACATATACAAAATTCATGTGAGGAGATGATAGCAAAGATCTCTACCAAATGGTTAAGTTCTCTGTTTAACAATAGGAAGAGACTAGACCTTGAGAAACACTTGGTGAGACAATGTGCAAGTAAGCCAAACCAAATCCCAAAGTAGTGTGAATACCTCATGCATGTTAAAGTTTCGAATGTTTGTATCGGAGGACTATAAAGTGGGTGTCGTTTATTGGTTGATGAAAAGGAAGACTGGAAAATTATGCTTTCAGGACTGGCATGACTTGAGTGAGAAACAGTTTGTAGATGTACCTTCTCAGTGTTTTTAACAATATATATCCAGCTAACTAGGATAAACGCAGCCACTGGTGAAAACAATTAAAGAGCCATAAATATTGCATCAATGATTTAAAGTGAATGTCATCTTTTTGAAAGGAATATCACTTGTTTGTTAATGTGTGATTAATTCCGCGTTGCCTTCGGGTTTTAACTGGTACAATAGAAATTATAAAATGTGAAATTGTAGCCATCAGTTCCTCTCATTGGAGTTTGTTTGGGAGTTCTTGTATGTTCAAGTTATAGAACGTGAAACTGCCTGTAGCCTAATGCAACGGCCAAGGTTACACAGCAGATTTGACGAGGTTGAGTCAACAATATATATTAATTGTATAATTAATAGGCTTCCATTTTGAGTTTGACCTTTGATGGAGTGAGCAAACATTACACAAATTCTAAAATAAAATGAAGAACTGTGGATGTTGAAGATCTGAAGCAAAAACAGAAACAGATATTGCTGGAAAAATTCAGCAGGTCTGGCAGCATCCATGGCGAGAAAGCAGAATTTGGTGACCCTTCTTTAGACACTGCGAGACCTGTTTCATTCCTCCAGCAATTTCTGTTCGTATGCATTTTTCTGTTTTACAGCTGCCTACAGTTTTGCATACTTATTAATTCCCCAATGATAATCAATATTCAGCCTTGGGATATATCAGTAGTGAATTATCAGTACTGATCATCATTATCTTTCATCGGCTATTATCTTCCATTCCTGATTAGTTAATCCTGCATGCACAGTAAGTTGTCTGTTGGCTATTACACAGTCCTACCTCACTGCATAGAAGTTTAGGTTTTGAACAAAGTAAATGCACTCCGTGTGCTCTAAATTGGGCCCTATTTTAAGGAATGTGCTTGGAATACTGCTGAAGCTGGAGGGTTGACTCATCCAAGGCTTTTGGCCTCACTAGCATAATTCTGGTCACCAATACACCAAACAGATATCCAGAATTGTTCATCAGTTTCCTCCTCATCAATTTAGCCCAGTACTCAAATTGATGGGGGTAATGGCACATATCCACTCATAGACCCTTTAGATAAAATTCTTAAGTTCAGATTCACCAATTGTGATTCCTTTCCATGAGACACAGTGACTATATCTTCCCAATATGCAGTAAACTGAAAGCAAGCCAAATTATTAAACAGAAAGCACATGGCTACACTTCAGCATGCTGGTTTTATTAAGTGCCCTTGCATAATCACCGTTGACCTTATCAAGTGGCTTAGGCGATGAACTGTGAAATACATTTATGTACCAATAATTGGATAATATGACAGAAACAATGAACCACTTCACATTTTCATTCATTGTAGCTTTGAATGTCTCCGTAGAAGAAAGATGATAATGTACCAATATAGTGGTAGAGCTGGATGAACACAGCAGGTCAAGCAGCATCAGAGGAGCAGGAAGGCTGACGTTTCGGGTCTGGACCCTTCTTTAGAAATGGAGGAGGGGAAGGGGATTCTGAAATAAATAGGGAGAGAGGGGGAGGCGGATAGAAGATGGATAGAGGAGAGGATAGGTGGAGAGGAGACAGACAGGTCAAAGAGGTGGGGATGGAGCCGGTAAAGGTGCGTGTAGGTGGGGAGTTAGGGAGGGGATAGGTCGGTCCAGGAAGGACGGACAGGTCAAGGAGGCGGGATGAGGCTGGTAGGTAGGAGATGGGGTGGGGCTTGAGGTGGGAGGAGTGGATAGGTGGGAGGTAGGGCAGACAGGTTGGGGAGGCGGGGACGAGCTGGGCTGGTTTTGGGGTGCGGTCGGGGGAGGGGAGATTTTGAAGCTTGTGAAATCCACATTGATACCATTGGGCTGCAGGGTTCCCAAGGGAAATATGAGGTGCTGTTCCTGCAACATTCGGGTGGCATTGTTGTGGCACTGCAGGAGGCCCAGGATGGACATGTCGTCCAAAGAGTGGGAGGAGGAGTTGAAATGGTTCACGACTGGGAGGTGCAGTCGTTTGGCACGAACCGAGCGTAGGTGTTCCACAAAGCAGTCCCCAAGTCTCCACTTGGTTTCCCAGTGTAGAGGAGGCCTAGTCGGGAACAGCAGATACAGTATACCACATTAGCAGTTGTGCAGGTGAACATCTGTTTGGTATGGAAGGTCTTCTTGGGGCCTGGGATGGGGGTGAGGGGGGAGGTGTAGGGGCAGGTGTAGCACTTCCTGCAGTTTGTGGGAAAAGTGCCGGGTGTGGTGGGGCTGGAGGGGAGTATGGAGCAGACAAGGGAGTCACGGAGAGAGTGGTCCCTCCAGAAGGCAGATAAGGTTGGAGAGGGGAAAATGTTTTTGGTAGTGGGGTCAGATTGCAGGTGGCGGAAATGCCGAAGGATGATGCATCATGATGAGGTGAACGAAGAAATTTGCAAAGGTAAACACAATGTCCACAACCCAACATGTTCCCACTTCCACTTATTTTCATAGGCAGACTATTAGTTCAACAGCAATCTACCTCAAAGTTGCAGGGAGCCGATGTTTATTCCTTTATTTTTCTAATTTTTTTTGTTTCCTAAGTATTTGACCTGAAGTGCCTGTACTAGGTTTCTTTGTGCCTAAGATGGCACTATAATGAGGCAATTAAAACTTTCACTGTACTCATTTGTATACATGTGATAATAAATTTATTCATTCATAATAATAAGCCAGGTATCTGCCATTTTTCGAGATGACACAAGCTCCCCCTAATGTGGTCAGGAAACTGAAATTGACCAGAGCTGGCTTTGCGGTAGGAAGTCCAAATTGCAACTTATTTGAATGTTTAAGGTTATTACTCTCAGTAATTCAGCAAGGGCACTAATGCAAAGACAGCAGACTTGGCCTTGCTGGTAATGCTTGCCCTTCTTCAATTGGTACCATTCCTTCCCCACTGATGGCACTTCTGTGGTGTTGCTGCCACTCCTGCTGGTGGCTCGAGGGTTGGAGAAGGCCCTTTTTATTGGAACTGGAAACCAGCCACCAGTGTTAATTGAGTGGAGATAGCTCCTTAATTGTCTGGCTCTTAGAAGATGAATTGGAAGTCCCACTATTGCTAGTTTCACATTCCTGACCTGAAATTCAACCCAATACTATGATTGCCATGCTCACTAGAAAATGGAGTTCAAAGTTTGATGGTTTAAATTCAACAATTTCTAGTTATGAAAGACCTTTGGTGTTAAGAAGGTGCTTCTGTCATATTGCAGACTTAAACATCAAGTCAAATAAAAAGGTAGGGCAAATATCAAAACTTTGTGAAAGAAAAAGGCATAGGAGTAAAGGAAAGAAAGTAGAAATTCTGAGAGAAAATGACTGGCAATAAACTCTTACCAATTGAAGGCACAGCTACCAATGTGATGAAAGTCAGGGAGATTCAAAAGGCTCGAATTAGTGAAACTGAGAGACCTTGGAGAGCTGGTGGAGATTACTGAGATCAGGATGGACAGGCAATGGAGAAAATTGAAGACAGGAGGACAATATTAAAATTTAGGCACTTCTTAGCTTGGAACCAATGTAAATTAGGGATCAAGGGGATGGTGGGTGAAGAAGAGTTCTTAACAATAAATTCCCATGCCTCTGGATCTTTAGCTCAATATTTTCTTTCCATAGAATCTTGGATGAATTATACTGAGATCTTTTTATTACTTACTATGCTTCCTTCAAGAACTTTAATTAAGATACCAGGTCTTTAAGATTTGATGTTTTCAGTTCCAGTAATGGTTCTGTTTGAATAGGAACCACAAAATTAGTGGATATGCAATTTCAATTTCCACTACTCCAGTGAACCTGTGGTAAAATAATTCTTTGATAGCTCTGCAATTCCTTCATTCCAGATACAAATGTCCATCAGGTCCACGAGTGGCCTTGACTAACTTTGTATTACTACATGCAGTGTTAGTGCTACCTTAGTTTTGACACTGCAAATGTTGATTGCAGTATCATGCAGGGTTCCCAGACCTGTGAACAGTATTAGTAACTACAGGAGAAGCAAGAATATTCTTACAATATCACACAAAGGTGAAGTGATTGATCAAGAATCACTAGACTGACTATGTGTCACCCATCAAACCCAGAACTAGTTTTGCCCGTTTCCCCTAATTTACCAGATAAATAGTAACAATGGGGAATGCAAACAGAAGCAATTGTCTTGGACACATAGGCACAAGCGACAGATGACATTCAAAATGTCACAAAGACAATAAATGATAGCAGAGGCAGACAGGATGCACTATTACACTTCACACTGTTTTCAGTCACCTATAAACAGGATTGTATTGTATTTGATATGGATCCTATTGTTTTCATTTTGGGTTTAATTTGGTACATTTTGTGCTTTCAGAATCATGCCCCATGGAGAAGCTGAATGTTTTCAGAAATGCGTTAATATTCAAACAATTATTTCCCAATCTTGGGATTGGTTTTAAGAAACTCCCATCCAAAAGTATTAGATGGAATTTTCATAGAATCTGAATGACATGAACAATGGTGAGAAAGTTGGGAAAAGACACAAAAATGAAAAGCTGAAAATCATGACATTGCAGAAAAAAAAGGTCTGATTTACTGCTGCAGATTCCAACAGCTAACTATAAATCACGCTAGTGAGCAGCAAGAGCCCTGTTCACATGTACTAACATCTTTTTATTGTCTGAGCTCACCTTATTAATGTACTGTTTGCGGTTCTTCCAGGTTCTGGTGATAAATGGGATAACGCTAATTTCCAATAGGACAGTTGGAGTGGTTAACTGGTGGATGCAGCTTGCTGGCATCTTTTCTGGGCATCAATCCAGGTCAGCATTGCCAAATATCTCACATTCCGTAGGATCTTTGCTTCATTTCTTATCACTCAGTTATTTTGTGCCTACTTGGATGCTTGCTGCATTTCTGCCTAGCCTTGCATTGCCACTGTATCCAGAACTTTTGGGTTCAAAGTAACTCTCTGTTTCAGCAAACAGAAA
The DNA here is from genome assembly GCA_024137785.1 of Ginglymostoma cirratum. Classification (NCBI taxonomy): domain Eukaryota; kingdom Metazoa; phylum Chordata; class Chondrichthyes; order Orectolobiformes; family Ginglymostomatidae; genus Ginglymostoma; species Ginglymostoma cirratum. The sequence continues at coordinate 9,594,055 of JAHRHZ010000268.1, forward strand.
GTCAGGCAGCCTGTCTTGCTTTCCAACACTGAACAGTCGATGACATGTTACAGTATGGCACTGTGCCATGCCAACGTCACACCTACAGCATGAGCCAGCAGCTGATGTGCCAACCACACTACATGTACTTCAACTAAATGGCCACGTCTGAAAGTCTAAGCAGATTAAACCTGTGCTCAGTTGCAAGGGTCTAAATCAGAGTGTACCATTGCACTCAGTATAGGGAATTGCCCAATCTCTATCCAAAGCATTTGGCCACAGTCAGTTGGGGCACTTGGTGCAATAGAGTCTGGGGATCGCAGACCCCAGGGATTACACCACAGTCAGTCCTGAATGTCAGGCCCAACCAGCCTGGGGATTATTTATCTGTCATAGAGTTGCACAGAAATCTGTCAGAGGGAAGGGCCATCCTCAGTCTGTGTTGTTCTACTAAGTGGGTCCTGGGGCTGTGGGTACATGGTTGTTCCTGGGCATTTAACTTCAATGGGAGTTGTTAGGGCTCAATGATGTATTGGTGAAATTGGGAAGGTCAAGCATGGGGATTTAAGCCAGCATGCCGGAGAGGATTATCATCGTTGAGGGGAGAGAGCAAGTCTCGATATAATGGTGAGAGACAATATAGCATGGGAGGGCACAGGGTACTTTGGGAGGGGTGGGGGTGTGGGGGAGGAGTGCAGTGTTCATTGATGGTCATGACCATCCTGATCTCGTTGAGGGGCCAGTGCATTACAATTTTGGATATTGCTATGTGGTAGGCCTGGGGCTCTGGAGGTAAATCAGAATGGTGGGGATGCTCAAATCTAATCGATTTGACAGGGAGTGCAATGTAAACAGGGACATGAAGGTTGAGGGTGGGGTCGCACCTAGAATAATAGGTGGAGCCTGTAAATCACTCTGTCGACTGTGATGTGGAAAGCCGTCCATATTCATCTGATTCTGAATGTTTTCTGCCTTTGGACACTTCTGGTCAGTACGCAAAGAAAGGGCCGCAGAATTTGATTTACAACTCAACTCAATTTTATCAATAAAATATTCCTTCATAAAATCACCATGTGAGCATTTCAAAATTCCCACAATATTTACTCTCTATCCAGCTCCATCTGTCTGAGAGAGGATTTTCTTTTCATTTGTGGGATGTGGCCGTCACTGGCTGGCCAGCATTTCTTGCCCGTGTCTAGCTGCCCTTGAGAAGGTGGCGGTGAGCTGCCTTCTTGAACCGCTGCAGTCCACTTGCTGTGGATTGACCCACAATGCCATTAGGGAGAGAATTCCAGGATTTTGACCCGGTGACAGTGAAGGAACAGCAATGTATTTCCAGGTCACGAAGGTGAGTGGCTTGGAAGGGAACTTGTTGGTGGTGGTGCTCCCATGCGTCTTTCCCTTGTCCTTCCAGATGGAAGTGGTTGTGGGTTTAGAAGGTGTTGTCTGAGGAACTTTGGTAAATTTTTGCAGTACATCTTGAAGATAGAACATATTGCTGCTACTGAGCATCGGTGGTAGAGGGAGTAGATTCTTGCAGATCTAATGCCAATCAAGCATGGTTGCTTCGATTGTACGGTGTCAATCTTCTTGAGTGTAGTAGGAATTGCACTCATCCAGGCAAGTGGGGAGTATTCAGACTCTTGACTTGTGCCTTGTAGATGGTGGATAAGCTGTGGGAGTCAGGAAGTGATTTACTTGCCAGAGTATTCTGAGCCTCTGATCCGGTCTTGTAGCTACTGTGTTTAACTGTTGAAGTTCATTGAATTTCTGATCAATGGTAACCCCCATGATGTTATTAATGAGGAAGTCAGTGATGGTAATACCATTGAATATAAAGAGGCAGTGGTTTGATTGTCTCTTATTGATGATGGGTATAGTTTGGCATTTGTTTGGTATGAATGTTACTTCCCACTTTTCAGCCCATGCCTGAATATTTTCCAGCACTTGTTTCATTTGAACATGAACTGCTTCAGTATCTGAGTAGTCAAGAATGGTGCTGAACATTGCGCAATCATCGATGAACAAACCTACTTCTGACCTTATGATGGAGGGAAGGTCATTGATGAAGCAGCTGAAAATGGTTGGGCCTGGGACACAATTCTGAGGAACTCCTGCAGAGATTTCCTGGAGCTGAGATGACTGACCTCCAATAAACACAGCCAGCTTCCGTGTAAAAACCGAAAGAACTACGGATGCTGCAAATTAGGAACAGAAATGAAGTTGCTGGAAAAGCCCAGTAGGTCTGACAGCATCTGTGAAGGGAAAAACAGAGTTAACGTTTTGCGTCCGGTGGCCCTTCCTCAGAACGTTCTGAGGAAGGGTCACCGGACCCAAAACATTAACTCTGTTTTTTCCCTTCACAGATGCTGCCAGACCTGCTGAGCTTTTCCAGCAACTTTGTTTCTGCTCCATCTTCCTGTGTGCCAAGTATGACTCCAACCACCAGAGTGTTTTGCCCCTGATACCCATTGATTCCAGTTTTGCTGGGGCTCCTTGATGCCACACTCAGTTGATCTGCAGCCTTGATAGCAAGGGCTGTCTCACTCACCTCACCTCTGGAATTCAGCTCTTTTGTCCATGTTTGAACTAAAGCTGTAATGAGGCCAGGAACTGAGTGGCCCTGGCGGAACCCAAACTGGGCGTCACTGAGCAGGTTATTGCTGAGCAGGTGCTGCTTGATAGCGCTGTTGAGGATACCGTCCATCACTTTACTGATGATCGACTGTAGACTGAAGGGATGATAATTGGCTGGAGATAAAAGGTACTGCAGATGCTGGAGAATCCGAGATAACAAGGTGTGGGGCTGGATGAACACAGCAGGTCAAGCAGCATCATAGGAGCGGGAAAGCTTGACGTTCGGACCATTTCTGATGAAGGGTCTAGGCCCAAAACGTCAAGCTTTCCTGCTCCTATGATGCTGCTTGGCCTGCTGTGTTCATCCAGCCCCACACCTTGATAATTGGCTGGGATGGATTTGTCCTGAATTTTGTATACTGGATATACTTGGGCAATTTGGGTCTACACAAATGTTTTCTGATGTGGAATTGGTCCTGGCCAGTTTCTTGTGGTTAATTCATTTCAGTCCCTTAAATTTAAGATGTTGGTCATTTCCCAATCAAATGTTATTAAATTCCATCATATTATGGTCACTATTAGAAAGGTGTGCTCTTGCCAATGAGTTGTTGGTTCGTTTGGGTTCATTCTTGATTTTTAAATCCAGTATATCCTGTTCCTGTCTTGGTTCTAAAACAATTGTCCTTAAACTGAAATTTGTCACCTTTTCCACCTGAGCTGTTTACCATACCATATCCTGTTAAAATGGTGAAAATCAGTCAAGTTTTAATGGAACATTTCAATCTTTATCTGAGTAATCTTTTACTGCATGAAGGGAGACTGCTTAAAAGTTATGGAATGTGATAACAAAACTGTTTCATGGATGTAAGTGAGAAGGGACTGGTCAAGGGGAGACAAGTAGAGTTGAGTTTTGAAGAAATAAGTTCTGCCAGGGCATGAAAAGGTGGGATAAGCTTAAAACAATCATGTTCACTTGTGGGGAAAAAAACTACAAAGAAAACTAATGAGATTAAAGACTAACAAGTGTCCTGGAACTGATAGCCAACACGTAGGATCTTAAAAGAAATGGCTGCAGCAAAAATGCTACACTGGCCGTTATCAGATACTTAAGAGATCCCAAAGTTTGGAAAAGTGCAAATGTAATACCACTAATCAGGAAAGGACATGGACTAAAAGCGGGAACAATAGATTAGTTAGCTGAATACCTGACCTTGGAAAAAATATTACGTTATTAGGGAATGAGTAACAGAACAGTTCGAAAATCACAACATAATCAGGCAGCATCATTGAATATAATTAAACGTGGATTAGACAAATGTTTGATCTGCAAGGATTTGAGAGAGTTATTGGGGGCAGGCAGGAAAGTGGAGTTAAGGCCACAATCAGGTTATTCAATATCTTGTTGAATGGTGGAGCAGGCTCAAAGGGCCACTGACCAACTCCTATTCCTAATTCTTTTGCTCCTTGAAAATGCAGCAACAAGGAGGTAGTGAGTGGGGGTGAGGGGCAAGAGTGCTGGTGGCACTGGAAATTCAACAACATTCCACATGGTAGACTCGTTAATAGGGTTAGATCGTATGGGATTCAGGGGGAGCTAGCCAATTGGATACAAAATTTGCTTGACAGTAGGAGACAGAGAGTGGCAGATAGAGTTTAATTTGGAAAATGTATGGTATTGCATTTTGGTAAAGCAAACCAGTACGGGACTTGCACAGTTAATGGTAGAGCTTTGAGGAGTGTTGTCAAATGGAGAGACCTACGGGTTCAGGTACACAGTTCCTTGAAAGTGGAGTTGCAGCTATACAGGGCTGTGAAGGAAGTGTTTGGCACGCTTGCCTTCAATGGTCAGAGCACTGATTCTTGGAGGTGGGACTTCATGTTGTAGCTGTAAAGGATATTGGTGAGATCACTTTTGGAATACTGCGTATAATTACAGTCGCCCTTCTATAGGAAAGACGTTATTAACTTGGAAAAGATACAGAAAAGATTTAAAAGAATGTTACTGAGACTGGATGGTTTGAGTTATAAGGAGAGGCTGAATAGGCTGTGGCTTTTTTTCCCTGGAGCATACGAGGTTAAAGGGTTTATAACATTATGAGAGGCATTGATAAGGTGGATAGAAAATAGGTATTTCCCCAGAGTAAGGGAATTCGAAAATGGAGGGCATAAATTTAGGGTGAGAGGGGAAAGATTTTAAAGGGACCTGAGGCACAACCTTTCCACACAGAGGTTGGTCTGTATATGGAACAATCTGCCAGAGAAAGTCATCAAAGCAGGTACAGTTACAACATTTAACAGACATTTAGACAGGTACATGATTAGGAAAGGTTTAGAGAGATATCGGCCAAATGCAGGCCAATGAGACTAGTTTAGCTTGGGAAACCTGATGAGCATGGACAAGTTGGACCAAAGAGTCTGTTTCTGTGCTGTATGACTCTATGACTCATGAGAATCTAAAGATTTGGACAATTATTATAAACACTTGGAGAAGTGGTACAGTACGCCTACTACAGTGGTCACAATCCAGATCCCACAAAGGAAGAGAAGTGTTTAAACAGTGATATGATGGTGGGACTCAATACCGCATGAATGGTTTATAATAGATTAAATTTAGTTACAGTGAATAGTGAATTAAAGAAACCCAACAAGAAAATGAAAAATATTTTCCAGTAAAGCAATAACTCCACAACCAATATATGAGGATCTGATCAGAATCCAGTTAATGATTCTATTCTATTAGAGAGTTGACTAAGTTCCTCAAAAAGTTCAAGATGCTAATACAGATGCAGCTCTGAATCTGATCAGCATGTTATATATGAGCCACTTGTTGGAACAAACGCACCATTGCTTAAAAAAATAAGAGAAGGAGATGTAACTCATTGGATTAGCAGCAAATATTTAACCAAATTGGTAGATTATCAACTTTTACCTGAAATGAGTATGCAATTTAAGAAGGATGACTGAGGCCCAAGTCATTTCTGTCAAATGTGATGGCCCTACTAATCATTTAGTTTTGACAATAATATTGAAGTTCACTCGCATTGCCAACCACCAGGGACATTCTCTGCTCAGAGGAGAAGGCATTGGACTGGATGGTGACAGACCACTGAGGCAATGTTTTTGCAAGTGATGGCTTTCCACAGACTTAGTGGTATGACAGCAAATGAAAGACATCGTAATTTCTCCCTCTAGATCACATGACCTTGAAGGATGGTTAGAGGAAAAATTGTATCAAGTAATCTACATGCAAAAAATATGGAATTTTTTAACCCTAGTAGAGGAGGGAATGGAATGTGTTGTCTAACCCCAGCTGTAAAATCTTTAATTGATAGAAACAATTTGACATGGTCAATTATGCATTCAGTCCTTTATATTCAGTTTGCTTATGTGGTATTAATAAGGAATAGGTTCCTACAAGCACCTAGGAAAGGAAACTACTATTGATGTGTCGAGTCTATGCCTGATCATAGAAGAATTTGTTGATAAATCTGGCAATAATATCAATCTCATTCAACCCAAAGTTCAGGTTAAAATAACAAAATTGCACAATCATCTCATGATAAAGCAGCACCGATTTTGGCAATTAAATCAGACAATGGGGAATGACGCACAAAGCACTAACATTACTCCATGTTAGAATCAACAGTGGAATTAGAAACTATGGTTGAGATAAATCCAAATGGTATCTCATGTTGGTCATAATCGAGTTTGTCAGTGTGATCTATTCGCTATGGCTGGCTTTGGTAGTCGAAGAAAAGACAGCAGAAGTGAAGTATTAGATCAACAAGATCAGCGAAGGTTAGCTTAAAGTGACCAAGAGATCAAAGCATCAGTTACTTGGGACTGGTGTCCTCTAGCTAGTCCTTCAGCAGGAACACATTTAACTTGAAGTGAACTGACATTAAAGAGTCAAGTGACTGGAATACAAAGACAGTTTGTGAGTAAACAATTGTCAAATTTGGCCAAATTCTTGACTCAGAAACCAAATGGACTTTTACTTGTATTTTAGAACAAGTTGGGAGCTGACAAAATTTCAAACAGAAACGCCGCCAGAATAAATTGACTTCACTAACCAATTAACCAAGAAAAGGCTGTTGAAATTAAACCACACAATAGTCTGTGTTTGTCCAGATTTAAGTGACTGCCTTAACCATGGAGTCATTGTGGCTAAGCTGTTAAGAGGACCTACAAAATAATGATTATTTTTACCAGTGCGCCTTAATTGAATTCCAATATCTCTTGAAAATGTTAATCTCAAAACCGTTTCAGAAGCTAAAACTCATTTGCCAGTCTGATGATGCTGATAAGCCTAGAATTTTCCCCATCAAAACTTTGTTGTATGTAATTGGACAATACTCTCACTAATTGATACAGGATTTAAGCGGTTGCAATCAAAACTATCAGTAGGGGTGGCAGGTGTATGACTTGTTGTTACAGCTGTGTTCTTTTTAATTTTACAAACATACATTTATGGATGGAGGAGGCAGCAAGCAAGGATAAATATTGGCAGAACTGATTACTTGCAAGATGGGACAGGATTTGCTGCGGTTGAATGTGGTTTCAAATTAAGGAAAGTTAAAAGCAACAGCATATTTGCGCATGGATTATAATCGAAGGGAGCACTACTGACATTTTTATGTGAGAAAACCTGGAGAGGTTCAGTAGGACTCTGAGACTACAGCTTAAGAAGAAAGTGCAGGTTACCCACCTACAGTCGTGAGATTTCTGCCCTTGTTGGAGTTTCACATGAAAACATTCAGAAGCCTTTCACACAGTGCTTAACATAAAAACTGTTTCCATAACTGTTAATAAGCTCGAAATTAGCTTTCAATTCCTTCTGTATCTCACTCTCTATATGTTGGAGGGTAAGGATTGGAACTGTGTTTCACATGTTTTTTATCTTAAGGATTCACAATATATTTGAAGCTTTTTGAGGTTTGAGATTTCTCAAGTATTATTTTTAATCTTCCGGTCACACTAACTTCTTCATTAGGTGATGTAGTCACCAAGTGAGAATACCTTCTGTATTTGTGTTAATATTGGTTTTTTTTGGGGGGGGTGGGGTGGGGGGAGGTTTGGATTGTCACAAGAGCAGAATTAGAAGAATTCATCAATATCCTCAATCATCATCACTGCTCCGTTATAGATGAAGACACAGCACACAAGGAAAGCATTACTTTTCTAACCACACAGCACTCAAATTAGTCCAAGGCAAAAAATGAACAACAATACTTTTCAAATATAAAGTAACGATGTGCAAAAAAAAATCAACTGAAATATTCTTTTCCATGAACTGGTGAGTTCAAAGTTAAATGATTACCTCTATGTCCTTAACACAATTCCTGTAACTCAAATAATTTATAGTATATAACACAGTTTAGAATAGAATAGAATAGAATAGCCAACATTGTCATGTGCACTCGAAGGAATGCAGCGTTGATTGTTGGAAAAACCCATTTGGTTCACTAATATCCTTTAGGGAAGGAAACCGCCATCCTTACCTGGTCTGGCCTATATGTGTCTCCAGACCCACAGCAACGTGGTTGACTCTTAACTGCCCTCTGAGTAATTAAGGATGGGCAATAAATGTTGCCTAGCCAGTGATGCCCTCATCCTGTTATTGAATAAAAAAAAGTGTTTGTGTTTCACCTTTCGGTGCCCTCTTAGCTGCAGGGTTCTTTGGTACAGATACTTTAAGTAAAAATAGGTTAAAAAGAAAACAGCATGGGAATACAGAGTTTTAAAAGCCTAGAATAATAAAATGTATCTTTAAAGGAATAAACTTATAGTTCTCTTTCACTGAGTCCGTGCCTGCCGGGCCTCAGAACACAAGGGCTCACTGCCTCCAAGCACTGACCTCTGTCCTGGACTCGCCTCCAGGACTCGTCTCCTGGTCGGCCTGGGCTCGTCTCCTGGCCGGCCTGCTCCAGGCTCCAGCTGCAACTTGCTTCTGGGACTAGGCCCGCGTTCACTCTGCTCCTGCTCTGGACTCTGGCCTGCAAATCGCTTCTGGGTACTGGCTCATGCGCTCTGCTCCCCTTTAAGATTTAAAAGCACACAGTAGCCAGCCTTTATGAAATGAAACTGTTCAATATTAAATTATACACTCACTTTTCATTATCTGTGGATTTGCTGCCTACAGATCTGCGTAGTCACGAGATTGACCCCAGACCCTGTCTCTTTTTCTCCCATTGACTTATCTGGTCTAGTCCATGTGCCCTTTGTGGTACACAAGACAGTTACATTGAAGTGAAATCCATGTTTTTTTCTGACCTGCAGGGAGTCCTTGCCCTTATTCCCCTGCACATCACGACGATTTGGTATACAATTGATGCTGTGGTTATTACAATAGTGTGAACTATCAGTTCCCTACTTAATAGTTCCTGAATTCTTGCAGCTTAATCTAGAGACTCTACATTAACTTGCAAAGAATTCATTACCTGAGGTTTCCTGGTCCCTGAATATTCTCTTGTGGTAAAGTATAAATCTGCTTATCTCCTTTGCTGCCCTGATTTCTCCCACTTTTCAATTTGCAGCCCCTCATTCCCCATTTGCAGCTCCTCTCTCCTAACCTGCAGGCCTGTGACCTCCCTCTCCATCATCGGAACATCAACCTACCCTCAACCAAGCCCCACATTCCCAGCCCTGCTGGCTTTGAATCCCCCAGACTTGGCCCATTACTACATTGGGCTCAGTCCTCTTCTCAGCAGCCTCACTTCCTGTTTACGTCCCAGCTTCATCCTTCCTCCCACCTGAGCCTATCAGTGGCAAATGCGAGAGGGAACCAGCCTGTGATTGGAGGATCAGCACCCCACTGGTTCTGTGCACTCCGGTAACCAGGTGATTTGAGGACATATTTGCACCTCTGCCCAGTCAGTTTTGAATCCTGGGGTTGTGTATTAATTGCACAGCCAGGATGTTCCGGATATCTTGAGTGCGGGATTGGCTTCTAGGAAAGCTTGTCTTTTCCTCCCACCGTTTCTCGTACATTAATATTTACATTAATTAGAGAAATCCCAAAACACTAAGAAGCTTAATCGAGACCGAAGAGGATTTTTGAAAATGATGCGTGACTGTATTCTTGATTAATTCCCAATTTAAAACCAGGAACTAGATGATACCGTGAATTGAATGGGCTGAATGGATATTTTTTTTCTTTCAAGCTTGTTGAGTTTTGTGTGTGTGTGTTTTTTTTTAACCTGCGTTTAATTTTGTCACAATACACAGAAAAATACTTACAAATGTAAGACTACCACCACACCAAATACTGATCAAAGGCATATCCTGTCCAATGTAATGTGAACTCATAGCATCAACCGCTGTTTGGTCTTCCTGAACCTGACTGAAAAGCTTGTCAAGGTTTTGTGTTTTATTTTAAACAACATACCTGTTGTTCATGTTTTCAAATGATAACAATATTCTGCTTCTAAAAGGTGCAGAAGATAATTTTTCAGATTTTGGTTGAAAGTGAGAATGCATGTATTTTAAAAGCCACAAAGGACTCTCAGTTCTCAGAGTGTAAAGAGAAGGAAATCAGTTTCCACCAATACGCTCTCCTTATTTTTTTTCCCTAATGATGATTGATTAATGTTTGGAGTATTGGTTCAAAGGCTGCAGGAGTCCTTTGGTTGTGCCATTCTTTGTGGCAATCATGACAATGGATATTGCCTTTCTTCAGCATGGAAAGGCTTTAAAGTATGTGACAAATATTCACCAGTTGATCACCTATACAGAATAGTATGTTTAGACTAAATTTATATATGTCTGCAGTCATTGCCGTCAGCCTTTTACCATGTGACAACACCAAATCTCATCTCCATGGAGACCTCAACAATTCAGTGCAGAGGACTTAATTAGTACAAGTTGCTATGAGTACTTTGCAGTCCAAGGTGCTTAGTCCTCTTAACTTTCCATTGTTTGTATATGTTCCTCATTTAAATCCATGTTGCAACCTCACTCCATGGCAATATTGTACAGCGCGCAGTGCACTGTCATCACTTTGCAAATTCTAAGTTGCAGAAGGACAGAATATAGTTAGAGGGATGGACACTCCTCTCTGCAACTGAGGGTAAGAATCCGAAAGGTTTTGCTGCCTGCCTGGACCAGGGTTTGTAGCAACAGCTCTGGACTGCAGAGGAATTTACAGGGGTCAGTGGGAAGATCCATTAGTTGTAGTTCTTCATGGTACCAAAGGCATAAGACTAGGAGAGAACTTCTTGGAACTTATGAGTGGCTGTGGTCTAAATTGAAAAGCAGAGCTATAGAGATAATTTGTTGGTTACTATATGAACCATGACCAAATTCGTGAAGGATAAGTAAGATCAGAGAGTTACGTGGCTTAAAGACTGATGTGGGAGGAATGGTTTTCCATTCATGCTGTTCTGCCACTAGTACTAATGAGTGAATAAACTTTTCCTTTAGGACTGTCTTGACCTGAGCCAAGCTGGTTTCAATGTCATGTGCATTGTGGATCTATGGCTGTGGATTGGGCATTAAACAAAATATTGGGGATGTGAGGTTAGGGGAGGGTGGAAGTGCGGAAGAATCACAGAAAGAGACGTTTACTAAGTTAGAAAAAGGATAAGGCAATAGAGCAGGGTGATGAAGTAGGTTATGATAGCCAGAGTGTGACAAGAAGGACAGACTGTACAAAGTTAAGAGTGTACCAGCAGGCTTCATGTGGAAGGATGTTGTAAAAAATAGAATTAAAGGCTCAGTATCTGAATGTACACAGCATTTGTAACAAAACAGATGTACAAAAGGGCAAATAGAAATAAGCTATCAGTAATCAGTATTATCTGATGGTCATTATAAAGGCAAGGTTGCCAGGTGACCATAGCTGGTACCTGAATGTTAAAGGATATTTTGCATTCCTGAAGTACAAGAGGAAAGTGAAAGGTCATGGACTAGCATTTTAATTTACACACTGAGATGAAAGTAGCAGTGTTAGATGGCATTGATTTAGAAGAGCAAGCTGTAGAATTAGTTTGCGTGAAGATAAGACATAGCAAAGGAAAAAAGGGTTAGTAGACAATCAGTGGCAAGCATTTTTGCAACAAAGGTGCATTCCATTGAGAAAGAAAATGTTTATGAAATGGATGCACACTCTGTGGCCAGCTGAGGAAGTTAAGGATATTCCTAATTGAGACAAAACATATATAATACTGTGAAGACAAGGTGTGGAGCTGGATGAACACAGTAGGCCAAGCAGCATCATAGGAGCAGGAAAGCTTGACGTTTCGGGCCTAGACCCTTCATCAGATGAAGGGTCTAGGCC
>JAHRHZ010000268.1:9606287-9661331 GCA_024137785.1 Ginglymostoma cirratum
GTCTAGGCCCGAAACGTCAAGCTTTCCTGCTCCTATGATGCTGCTTGGCCTACTGTGTTCATCCAGCTCCACACCTTGTTATCTCGGATTCTCCAGCATCTGCAGTTCCTATTATCTCTATAATACTGTGAAGTTTAGTTGTAAGTCAGTAGATTGGACTACTTTTAAGAAGCCTACATAAAATCATGAAATAAAATATGAATTAGGTTATTAGAGAAAGCTAGCTAGCATGTTTAAAAAGACTGTAAGTACAAGAATGTAAAAAAAGTAACTAAAGTGAGTGTTGATCCCTTAGCACGAGATTTAGAAATTATTAATAGGAGACAAAGAAATTGTGGAAGTATTGACCGAGTGTTTTGTCTCAGTCTCCATTGTAGAAGACTCAAAAAAGCATCCCAAATTTAGTTGAAAATCAAGAGGGAAAAGCGAGAAGAATTTAAAACAATCATGGTCAATGGGTAAGAGATTCCTAGAAAACTGTCAGGACTAAAGCATGTTAAGTTACCTGGACCTGGTGGCTTGCATCTAATGGTCTTAAAGGGAATTCCTTTCCAGTGGAAGCCTTGATTATAATCTTCTAAAATTCTCTGGATTCATGAAAGATCTCAGTACATTGATAAAATGCAAAAATAAGACTTCTGTTAAGAGAGGAGTGAGACGGAGGCAGGAAACTATGGGCCAATTAATCTAACATCTGTCTTAAGGAGAATCCTTGAATCCATTTTTGGTGAATTAATAGTGGGATATTTAGAAAATTGTGACAGAATCTGGCTGAGTCAACTTGGCTTTGAGAAAAGGAAAGCATGTTTGAGAAATGTATTAGATTTCCTTGACGAAGCAACATGTAACATGGATAATGGATTCCCAATTGACATGGTGTATTCAGATTTCTAAAGACATTCAGTAATGTGCCACATAAAAAACAAGACCTTATGTTATCAGGGATAATCTATTAACACATACATAGAATTGGCTTAAGGGGTCTTGCGGTGAAGTGGTAGTGTATCTACCTTCGCTTTTGCAAGGTCAAAATTCTGGAACTACCTTCCCTTGAGCATTGTGAGTGTCCCTACATCTTAACAATTGCTATGATCCAATAAGTCAGCTCATCATCACCCTCTCGAGAACAGTTAAGGATTGGTAATAAGTGTTAGCTTAGCAAGTGATGCTAACATCCTATGAACAAGTTAAAAAAAGCCAAAAAAGCCTGGGTCACAAGGTAAAATGCCACCTGCCCTGGGGGTGTATCACAACATGTCTGAACAGTTTGGAAATTTTTTTTTTGGTGGATTGGTTACTCGATAGGTAGCCAACTGTTGGTCTAACTGGTCATTTTCAAGTTGGCAGACTGTAATTAGTGGGGTACCGTGGGGATCGGTGCTGGGGCTCAACTATTTATAATCCATATCGATAACTTGGCTGAAGGGTTCACGTATAATTTATTCAGATTTGCCGATGACAGGAAGATAGGTAGGACAGCAAATTATGAAGAGGACATAAAGAGTGTGCCAGTGGATATAGCTAGGTTGAGTGTGTGAGCAAACATTTGGTAGGTGGAATATAATTTGGTAAATGTGAGTTTGTCCACTTTGGCAGGAAAAATACAAAAATTTATTTACATAGAGAGGAGCTGCTGATATTTGTGGTGTGAACGAAATTGAGAAACCTGGTACTTGAATCACAGAAAATTACTATGAGGGATCAGCACGTGATTGGGAAAGTAAATGAAATAATGCTCTTAATTGTAGTGGGAGTGTTGCGACAGCTCAACAGTATTTTGGTGAAAACATCTCTGGAGTACTTGCCTTATGGATGGATATAATTACATTGGAAATGGTTCAGGGAAGGTTCACTCGGCTGTTTCTTGTGATGACCAGTTGTCTTGTGAGGAAGAGTTGAGTATGTTAAATCTTTCCTTGGAGTTTAGAGGGTTGAGAGGTGACACTTTTGAATTATAAAATCGTCAGGGGACTTGACAGGGTGGATATTTGTAGTATGTTTCCCCTTTTTGTGTTAGAACTTGAGGGCACAGTTTTAAAATAAGGGATTGTCCATTAAAGACAGAGATGATGAAGAATTTCTTCTTTTAGAAGGTCATTAGTGTTTGCAATTTTCTTTCCTCAGTGGACAGTGGAAATTGGGTCATTTAAAATATTCAAGCTTGAATTAGACAGATTTTTCATTCATGCTTATGGGGAACTGCATGAGTATAGACTGCAGGCCATAATCAGCTCTGTCAAGATCTTATTGAATAGGAGAGGGGCTTGGAGGTTTTGTCATCTTTCATTTCTTTTGGTCGATGGTCATTCTTGATTTTAAAAGGTTCCAAAACACTTTGCTGCCCGAGAATGACCTTTGAAATGTAATCACTATTATAATATATGGACGTTATTCATGCCACATTCCTTAACCAATGGGAGGTCTCGTGTATTTAGAAGCAGTAATGTTCTGCACCCTGCAACTCCATGAATTTGATTAAGAAAAGCCTTTAGCTGCACATGATGCAATGGAGATTTTCAATTATATCTTCAGTGCAGCAATACAGTACAGAACAATGTGGAACAAAAACAAAGTTGCTGGAAAAGCTCAGCAGGTCTGGCAAAATCTGTGGAGGAGAAAACAGAGTTAACATTTCGGGTCCGGTGACCCTTCCTCAGAATGGAGTTCTGAGGAAGGGTCACCGGACCCGAAACATTAATTCTGTTTTCTCCTCCACAGATGCTGCCAGCCCTGCTGAGCTTTTCCAGCAACCTTGTTTTTGTTCCTGATTTACAGCATCCGCAGTTCTTTTGTTTTTTATACAGAGCAATGTGGCTTCCTCATGAATTACCTTTGCATACATTGGAGGAGGCTTGTTCTAAAAATGTTAAAGCAACTGGGCAGTTATGAATTGCAGGTAGTAAATGTGCTAGCTTTCACTCAGTGATATCAATGTTGCCTCTGACATAGAATATTGTGGGTTTAAACACCACATAAACCAGCCTGACAATTGACTGCACTATGTGGGGAGTCCTGTACTTTCAAAGGTGTCATCTTACAGAAGGTTTTTAAAACCAAGGTTTCGTTTGCCATCTGAAGTAGATGTAAACCTCCTAACTGAAGAAGAGTGAGGTGGTTGTCCCCAGCATTTATCCCTTAACTGATATTATTGCAAACCAAACCAGACTGTTTGATAGTTACCGACAGCTGATGGAGAAACATTGCTGAGCAGAAATTCTTCACTTCTATATTTCTCTATATGTAACTTATGACTGTACTTCAGAAATTCCTCGTTTGGTCTAAAGTGATGTGGGGCATCCTAACATTATGAAAAATGCAATAAAACTGCAAGTCCTGCCTTTCTTCATTCTTCCCTGGCAGATCTACTTTGGCCAGATGGTTTACTTTTAATACTGCCTGCCCACATGTACTGTATAGTAGTCCTGAATCACAATGCCCAGTTAGCCAATTCAATTGAATGAGACCCATTGACTAAGAAATTGCATGTTGCTAGTTAAGTGTATGCATTCTCTCAAACTGTCTGTGTACCCTTCTGATCCGCTCTGATGTTCCTCCCAGTGCTAATGATATGTATTCCATGGGTAAGAAATTCCTCATTACTGTCAATCCTGTAATAATATTTCATACCTCTGCCCTTCATGAAACCCACAAATATAAAGCAAGTTTTGGATTAAAATCCCTTTTATCAGATGCTACTCTACAGTTGCTAAATACTACACTAATACATCAAAAAGAGTATAAAATTTGGGGAGACTGTGCAGAATTTAATAACAGAACCACTCTAACAGACTTAGTCAGTTTCTTTCCTAGCTATTGTCAAAGATCATAAGTGAGATGAGTTTTTTAAAAATTATTTCTTTTCACCGTCTTTTTTGTTCCATTTTATTCAAAGTTAAATAAGGATCAAACATCTGCTGGCAGTTAGTTCCAGTGCTAAACTGCCTTTTGCTCAAGTTTGTTTTCCACAAAGATTAGTACACTGTGGAATGTAGCCCTTTAACTGGTAATAGTTATGGTTTTAGATCAGTTTATTGGAAATTAGGTAAAATATACATTGTTTTTGAGGAGATGGTAATGTCATGCTAATATCACTAACTAGTATTCCAGATTTCCAGACTAATTCTCTGGGGACGCGGGTTCCACCATGGAAGATGGTTGAATTTATAAATTATAAATTAATAAATCTGAAATAGACAGCTAATCTCAGTAATGGTGACCATGACATTTTCATTGATTGTCTTAAAAATTCGTTTGGTTCACCGATACCCTATAAGGAAGAAAATCTTCCCATCTATTTGGTTGGGCCTAAATGTGATTGCAGACCCATAGCTCTTTGAAAATAATTAGCAAGACATCCAGTTGCTGCGCACAGGGGACAGAAAATACATGCTGATCTAGCAGCAATGGTCACATCCCTTGAAAGAATAACAAAAAGGTGCAGACAAAATGTTATGTGATAAAATTCCTCTCAGCAGTTGGGAAATAAAAGCACACAGGACTACCTTTAGTCAATTTGAGCTTTCACAACTGTTCATTTTGATCATTATTGTTCTGTCGCTCAACTCTATTTTGACAGCCTTTGTGCTCTTGCCGAGCAATAACCGAACAATTTCAGTTTCAAAATTTTCAGTTGCCTGATGCTCAACACAGTTAAGGGAAAGAGTTCCAAATGTACAATAAAATTGCTTCTTGACATCACTAATGAATGGCATAGTAAGGTCTACATGTAAGGTTGTGTCCTTTTTGGGCTATACCCCCTTCACTTCACCCATCTGACAAAGCCCAAACTAAATCAATTCTCTTTTCCTTTGATTATTTTCAACCCCTTGTTAGATAATCTTTTCACATATTCGAAGAGAACATACACCTTGTGTATTCCATCTGGCTTTATAGTAAGCAATTGAGTTCAATTCTTCTGTGTACAACCAGAACAGAATCTCTAATAAATTTCATGGACCAACACATTTGTGTGAGTATTAATTGGAGACTTTTCAAAAACCCTCAAAGCTTCTGTTCAAAATACAGTTAAACACAATTTCTCTACCTATTGTCTCCATTTGTGAGTTACAGTGGTTTGAAATGGAAGAGAAAATTTATTAATAATTAGCTTTTTTTGCACAAAAGGAAAAGCAACATTTTGGTTAAATGCTTCATGAAATGCTTAAAGCTGAGAAGATGTTCTCAAATGAGCAATTTATGGGTTTCGAGTTAAGTAAAAAATGTTTTACTTTTTTCTTGAAAGGTATAAGGTATTGTTCTATGAGAGGTATATTTTTGATTTCGATTCATTGGGCTGCAAGTATATTGGTTTGTATGTAAATGTAGGAGTGCAAAAGTTTATTCTTCTTGCCCACATCAGGCACAGCAACATCACTCCATTGTACAATTATAGAAACAGTTTCCTGTGTTGCTATGTGACCACACACAAAGGTTGCATTCTGCAGGAAATGCTGTCTAAAACTGCTCCCTGCATCATAATATTTGATGGTTGCTAACAAATGGCAGTCACAATTTCTATGATGCTCCCATGGAGAAAGGTCGTGTGTAGTTTCTAGTGGTCACCAATGAATGAATCATTATGATAGTGCGTGAAAGTGTTTTTGCCTCAAATGTTAGTCATCTTTATCATACACGTTATGGACGTGACAATTCAATTGAATGCTGACTTTAATACCATATTTTATCATTCTTCAGTTCCTCCAATGCAGGTATTAAAACTTTGAAAATTTGATGTGATGCTGGTTGAGATAATAGCCTTTCAGCCCTGGGCCCTATGTTCAAATCTTGTTCACAGTGATGGGATTTCTCTTAGCGATACAAGGCCTTGTGTAATATGGGCTTTCTTGCATTTTCAAACTAGCTCCAAGTGGGAATGGGTTTACACATCAAAAGTGTTCTTGTGCTTATTAATCTATATCTGAAATGTTTATCCCTAGTCTGTGCTGAGGTATGTCATCTCAGCCTGGATAGTATTGGAAAACTGAAATTGCATGCTTGCACAAGATAGATAAAAATCAACTTGCATTCCTACTGCTGATTTTTATTGAGTAGGCTCTGTTCACTGCTGACATCTGAAGAGATCATTCTTAAAAATCCAAGGAAGTGATGGACTTCCTGCTTGCGCAGTTTGATATGACAGAGTGGTTTTCTGTTTCACTTCAAGAGTCGAGTATGTTACAGAAAGGAGTTAACACCATCAGGAAAATGACAAATGGGAAGAACCTGGAGAAACAATATATTTCAATGACTAAATCTGGCTTCAGACTGATTTAGTGGTGTGGTTGGTGATGGCAAAGTGACATTCATTTTTCATCTCTACGAAGGACTAATTCTCCTTGAACCACTGCAGTGTGTGTACAAATGATGCTCTCAGAATGGTGCCAGGTTAAATGACTAAGAGCTAAATACTACATGCATGTTCTTATCAATTTCTAGTACATTATTCAGCACCAAACAGAAGAAAGCTGCCAGAAAAAGAGCACAATTACTCCAACTGAAAGCTGTTGGGGGGTTGCCTTCCTCCTATGATGAATGAGAAAGGGCAGAAAGGCAGATAGAGTGGCATGGTGGCTCAGTGGTTAGCACTGCTGCTTCACAGTGTCAGCGTTTGATTCTGTCCTCGGGAGACCGTCTGTGTTGACTTTGCACATTGTTCCCGTGTCTGTGTGGCTTTCCTCTCAGTGCTCCGGTTTCCTCCCACAGTCCAACGATGTGCAGGTTATGTGGACTGGCTATGCTAAATTGCCCGTAGTGTCCATGGATGTGCAGGCTATTTGGATTAGCCATGGGAAATGCAGGGTTACATACGTAGGGTAGGGGGTTTTGGGTCTGGGTGAGATACTCTTCAGAGGGTCAGTGTGGACTTGACGGGCCAAATGGTCTGCTTTCGATGAACTCAGAATATTCCAAAAACACTTTGCAGTCTATGAAATACATTTGAAGTTCACCATTGTAATAAAATTGTACATGCATTCTAAGGGTTAATTCCACTAACAGGTCTCACAGAATACAGAGTAAAAAGCATTCAAGAATCATGAGAGGGCATTGTTTAAGACGTTTGTGCAACAAGTATAGAATTCTAGTGTTTCATAACTGTCAACTTTATTACGAGGTCTTAAAATCTTTCTTATGTACATGTTAATTTTAAAATCATGTATACTGTGAAACCTATCAAACAATTTTACTCACAGTAGATAACTGCAGCAGAAGAATTACTCCATGTAATTGAAGTGCAAAGCTGTCTGGAGGATTAACCACTAACAGCACGTGACCACGGCAGATTAAAGGGTAATGACCCCCTTATCAGAAGGCAGTTAGAGACAACAGGAAATATATCAGGAAGTTTTGTTGGGTGGTTTCTGGCCACATGAAATTCAAAATGAAATGTTTTGTTTAACGAAACAAGGGAAAAGTATACATCAAGTCCTGGTTGCAGTTACATGGGGTAGTGCTCATTCTGGGCCCAGTTCTGTCCACTCAGGCTTCTTTTTTTAATTCATTCATGGAATGTGGGTGTCACTGGCTAAGCCAGCATTTAATGTCTATCCCTAACCGGCCTGGGGTCAGTAAAGAAACAACCACATTACCATGCGTCTGGAGTCACTTGTAGGCCAGACCAGCTCAGGTTGGCGGATTTCCTTCCTGAAGGACATTTCTGAATGAGATGGGTTTTTACTACATTTGACAGAGATTATATGGTCACCATTCAGCTGGCTTTATGTTCCAGATAATTCAGTGATTTCAAATTTTACCATCTGTCATGGTTGGATCCAAACACATACCCCCGGCACATTAGCCTGGGCTTCTGGATTACTGGTCCAGTGACATCACCATGACACCAGTACTCTCCATCAAATCCACACAAACTAACTGGTTACAAGTTTGGAAGGTGATCCAACACTTTGCACTGCTAGCACTAGCTTTGGCCCATCTGCACATCTTAAAGAGAGTTTAACCCTCTTAAAAGGAATCTGCACTCAGCGTACAGAAGTCATGCAAACTATCTGGAGGGGTAAACAGAGAAGAACAAATTGTACAAAAATGGAGCAACGGTCAATATAGGTTTTCTGATGTACTATTGGAGACATTGATACAGTCAGTGGAAAGGAAAAGTAAACTGAGAGTAGGAGGTCTGTAAACCTTAAGAAGAGACAGGGAGCTGGTGACTGAGGAGAACATAGCCCTGAGGAACTGACAGCTGTGTTGGAAGAAGTACAATGATCTCACATAATCAATGGACATACCTTCACATTACATCTTCTGCATGTAATTTCATCAGCCTCTCTCGATACAATGTACCAGAGTCTATAACCTATTCATTTACACATTGGGAAATGGGACAAAAGTTTATCATCCAAACGCTCCATCTCTCTACCACACAGTTATCATAGATGCTCAGCCTGATATTTGCCTCTAATTGTTTCCATGAACGTCCAGCTTTCAGTATAGCAGGCCTGAACACCCCAAGTACATTGCTGTGTGCAATCACTGATATGCCTTGCTCTCTGATATAGAACAAACTGGCCCATAACAGGAGGGTGCAGAGCAGACCTGGAGGTGATCAGGCTTGTTTCAGCTGAACCTGCGAGCAGATAGTACTTTGTTTTGTACTTTAAGTACTTTTAAACATTTAAAAAAAAATACTTTTAAACTAACTCGAATGGAATAGGTTGGGAATGGAGGCGAGGTTGACACGCAGACTGGAGGCTGGTGCTGGGAGCTGAGTTCCTGGCATGAACTGGAGGCAAAGCCTTGAGTTTCAAAGCCTGGTGTGGTATGGAGACTGGACCCGGTGTGGTCTAAAGACTGGACCCAGTATGGTCTGGAGACTGGACCTGGTGTGGTCCGGAGACTTGACCTGGTGTGGTCTAGAGACTGGACCCGGTGTGGTCTAAAGACTGGACCTGGTGTGGTCTGGAGACTGGACCCGGTGTGGTCTGGAGACTTGATGCCAGCACAGACTGGCGTGGAAGGATTGTAAGTTGAGTACTTTTATTTGTCCTTTAAATTCCATTGCGAGATGGTTTTTCTCTTCTTTATCAAATACTTACGTATCTGTGCCTAGGTATCATGCAACTAATATGGAACCAGAAGTGGCCGCTTGTAAACTTTTCACTCTACTCACTTGAGTACATGTGACAATAAAACTAATTCAATTCAGTGTTGGAAGTGATAAAATGCAGATGTCTCTCATGTTCCCGGTTCACCTGAAGGCTGAAGGAGTGCTCCCTAAATACACTAAATGGTTAAGGATTTCTCCTCCCCCTCCTTGAATTCTGTCTCCATTCTCTGTCCCTGTGCTTCATTTCCATAAGCATTTGAAAAGGACCCATTCCCTTCATTGAAGCAGCCGTTCCCTTCACGGGGAGAAAGTACCTCTGATCTCACAGTCTGGATGCAGCATCATTCCCTTGAAAATCCACTCATCCAAACTCATTAAACCATTTCCACAGGCTATAGTAACAAAACTAATTCAACACCACCTTTTCTGAAAGGTGGATGTTTAACATATTCAGCTGGAATTTTTTTTACATTTGTTCAGAGGATGTGAAATGCACTAGCGATGCCGACACTTGTTACCCATTCCTAATCATCCCTGAGACAGCAGTGGGTAATCACATTTTTGATTCACTGCAGTCCACATTGTTTAGGTATACACATAGTGCTGTTAGAGAGAGAGTTCAAGAATTTTGACCTGACAACAATGAGGGAATGGCGTCATAGTTGCAAGTCTTGTTAGTGTGTGGCATGGAAGAATGCTTGCAGAAAGTGATGTTCCCATGCATTTGCATCTCTGGTTTTGTCTAGTTTTTTTGGGGAGCAATGGCCTAATGACTACCAGTCCAGACACTCAGCTCATGTCCTGGGGACCTGGGTTCAAATGTTGCTGTGGCAGATGGTGGAATTTGAATTCAATAAAGAATGTGGAATTAAAGGTCTACTGATGACCATGAAACCATAGCTGATTATCAGGAAAAACCTACCAATGTCCTTTAGGGAAGGACATCTGCCATCCTTACCAGATCTGGCCTACATGTGACTCCAGACCCACAGCAATTTTGATTGACTCTTAACTGCCCTCTGGGCAATTAGGGATGGTCAGTAAATGCTAGCCTAACTAGAGAAACTCACATCCCATTGGTGAATAAATAAATAACAAGTTTGGAGAGGTTGCAGATTTGGAAGAAGCCTTGATGTTAATGGTGAGTTGAATCAGTGATTAGGAGGGTGTTAACAGGACTGCATAGTCAAAGTTGGCAGCATGTCAATCAAGTAAGTATTAGAGGTTGACTGACATGCAATCTGTCCACTCTGTTTGCTGCATTGTAAACACACAATCTCACCTAGTGCCCTGTTAGGGGAAGCTGTGTTCTCTGGGCCACAGGTGACTGGAATCATACTGGCTGCTATTCTTTCTCTTGGCCTTCTGTAGCCCTAGCACTGTGAATATTATGGAGGTCAATTTTGTGGCCCAGTTCTTTACTTATGCTATTTTTAGGTCAGATTTTGATTTTGTCAAATTGAAAGGTATTGGCGAAATGGAACACTCATCTTCGATCCACAAACCGTCTAAAAAAATTTTTAGTTACTCCCACGACAGATATTAGTGCATCTAAATGACAAATAAAGGTTCCTTTACTCCTTCCCAACCTCAAATGAGCACAATTCTCTTGCTGCAATTTCAGATTTTTCCACTTGCACCGCCGATCAACTTGTGCTTATTCTGAGCGGGGTGAGTAAATGAATATTGTTGCCTTTCAGAATGATGGAAGAGTACATCACAGTAAAGGTCACTTAGCCCATCACTGAAATATCCATCCAACTAGTTCCATCCCTCGCCTTTTATTTTCCTTTATTTATTTACCCTTCTTCAAAACCGATCAAAAACTTTTATATACTGTGTATACATCCCATGCTTACTGACAAGACAATGCTTATCCATACCGCACTCCTCTGGAAAAAGAGCTTAGTTTGTCTTTTGGTAATGACTTTAAAATTTGTGCCCTCCAGTCACAGGGTAATGGGAATAATTTTATTCCTGACATTCCAAACCGATCAGAAATTTAAATATCTCACTCAGATCTCCAAGTTACTTTAAGAACGAAAGCAAAGTGCTGGAGATCTTCCTGATCAATTGGAAGCCTCAGGATGTGAATGGTGGGGAGTTAAGTTCTGATAATACCATTAAACATTAAGGGTGGATGGTTAGATTGAACCTTCATCAAGATGGTTATGGCCTCACACTTACCGCTACTTCCCGGCCCAAGCTGAATGTTGTCCAGGTTTTGTGGATGCGATCATCGACTGAATGATTATCTGAGCAGTTACGAACAGAATTTAATACTATTTTTTCGTTGTTGTTTATGTGCAAATTGTACTGGTGGTCCATCATATTTTATGCTGTGGGATCAGGATGTTATCTGGAATGGAAGATTTTAGATATGAACAGAGAATGAATAGACCGGAGTTGTTTTGCCTGGGACAGAGGAGACCAAAGTGACATGGTTGTAATGTATAAAATTATGAGGGGCATAGATAAGGTAGATAAGAATGAATATTTCCCTCTAGCGGAGGGATCAATAACCAGGATGCATAGATTTAAAGTAAGGGGCAAGAGGTTTAGAGGGGATGTAAGAACTTTTTTTTTGCTTACAGTGTGATAGGAATCTGGAACTCACTGCCTGTAAGGGTAGTGGGAGCAGAAATCCTCATAACATTCAAGAATCCAAGATGGAGTATTTTCAGTGTTGCAGCTGATTTCCTCGAATTCTAGAAGCAGTAATTACTGGTTTATAAGCTGTTGCATTGTTTTGGAACTTTGGGGTAAGAAAATCAAAACAATGGCACTTGAAAGAGGACGAAGACAGACAAAGGTAGTGACCACATGGGAAGTGACTCAAATGGAGGAATAAACCTGCACTGCTGTCTGACCCAGAAGTGAATCTGCACAGCTACTGCCTCTGCTGTTTGGTTTTCAAGTATCTCTGGACATCGGGTTTATCTAAGAAATGTTAAAAAACTGTGAAATTCACAGCCGACCTTGGAAAAACCTATGTGGGAACTCACAGTAGGGGAGCAGCTAAGTGGCTTTTTAAAGTGTAATCTTACAGTTTTTTTTTGTAAATCTACAATAGAGGGGAGAGTGGGCTCTGTACAGATTATATGTTTTATTGAGATCTGCCTCTTGATTAAACTTTAAAAATATAAAACATAGGTATTAAGTTAGCCAGGAGCAGTGTTTTTTAGAGCAGTAAGACTGTGCTACATCTGGGTCTGTAGATTGTTAAGGTGCAAAGATGGCCTTTATTAGAGTGATGTGCCCTTCCTGTCAGATATGGGAGAGTAGGGAGAATTTCCATGTTACTGATGACTATGTCTGCAGGAAGTGAGTTTGATTGTGAATCTTATTGGAGTGCATGCATTAGTTGGAGTGGCAGTTAGAGGCAATGAGTAATTTACAGGACTTAGGGGCTGTGATGGATGGAAGTTTCAGGAAGGAAGATAACCCAAAGATATAGTCAGGTAGATGTGTTATCTCCAGGCAAGGTAGGAGAGGGAGACAGGTAGTGCAGGAGTCTCCTGTGGCTATCCTCATCTCAAACAAGTGTGCTGTTTTGGTAAATGTGGGGGGTGATGGATTCTCAGGTTTCTGGTATGGAGACTGGTTCTAATGCAATGAGCGGTACATCAGGTTC
Source organism: Ginglymostoma cirratum (assembly GCA_024137785.1). NCBI lineage: Eukaryota > Metazoa > Chordata > Chondrichthyes > Orectolobiformes > Ginglymostomatidae > Ginglymostoma > Ginglymostoma cirratum. Next base: position 9,618,983 of record JAHRHZ010000268.1, read on the forward strand.
CAAGCTATCAATTATGATCAGGGACTCTCTAGTCAGTGGCACAGACAGACATTTCTGAGGCTGAAAGTGAGACTCAGAATGGTGTGTTGCCTTCCTGGTGCCAGGATCAAGGATATCTTGGAGATGGTGCAGAATATTCTCAAAGGGGAGAGGGACCAGCAGGAGGTCATAATACACATTGGAACTAATGCTATAGGAAGAGAAAAGCATGAGATTCTGAAGAGAAAATATAGGAAGTTAGGCAGGAATTTAAAAAAGAGATCCTCGAGGGCCAATATCTGGATTACTCCCAGGGCCACGAGCTACTATTGAGGGTAGGGATAGGAGGATAGAACACATAAATGTGTGGCTGAGGGGCTGGTGCAGAGGACAGGATTCACGTTTTTGGATCAATGGAATCTCTTCTAGAGTAGAAGTGTCCTACATAAGAAGGATGAATTACACCTGAGTTAGAAGGGGACTAATTTACTGGCGAGGAGATTTTCTAGAGCTGCTCAGGAGGTTTTAAACTAGTAAGGGTGGGAGGAGTGGAGGGGATGGTTAGAAACCAGAGAGATAGTGAGGAAAGAGATCTGTCTGAGACTGGTACCGTTGGGAAACTGAGCAAGTCAAACAGTCAGGGCAAGCAAGAACAAAGCAGAGGACGAGGTAGGACTGATAAATTAAACTGCATTTATTTCAATGGAAGAGGCCTAACAGATAAGGCAGATAACTCAGGGCATGGTTGGGAACATGGGACTTAGATGTCATAGCAATTACAGAGACATGGCTCAGGGATGGGCAGGACAGGCAGCTTAATGTTTCAGGGTATAGATGCTATTGGAAGGATAGAAAGGGGGACAGGAGAGGAGTGGGAGTATCAGAGATAAAAGGTACTGCAGATGCTGGAGAATCCGAGATAACAAGCGTGGGGCTGGATGAACACAGCAGGTCAAGCAGCATCATAGGAGCAGGAAAACTTGACGTCTCGGGCCTAGACCCTTCATCATCTGCTCCTATGATGCTGCTTGACCTGCTGTGTTCATCCAACCCCACGCTTGTTATCAGAGGAGGGGGAGTGGCATTTTTGATTAGGGATTATATTATGGCTGTACTTAGGGAGGATATTCCTGGGAATACATCCAGGGAAATTATTTGGGTGGAACTGAGAAATAAGAAAGAGAGGATCACCTTGTTGGAATTGTACTATAGATCCCGCAATAGACAGTGGGAAATTGAGAAACAAATTTGTAAGGAGATCTCTGTTATCTATAAGAATAATGGGGGGTGGGGGTAACAGTAAGGGATTTTAACTTTCCAAACATAGACCGGTACTGCCATAGTGTTAAGGGCTTGGATGGAAAAGAATTTAAGTGTATATGAGAAAATTTTCTGGTTCAGTATGTGGAGGTGCCTACCATAGTAGGTGCAAACCTTGACCTACGCTTGGGAAAATAAGATAGGGCAGCTGACTGATGTGTCAGTGGGGGCGCTTTTTGGGGCCAGTGACCATAATTCTATTAGTTTTAAAATTGTGATGTGAAGGGATAGACTAGATCTAAAAGTTAAAGTTCTAAATTGGAGGAAGGCCAATGTTGACAGTATTAGGCAAGAACTTTCAAAAGTTGATTGGGAGTGGATATTTGCAGGTAAAGGGACAGCTGTAAAATGGGAAGCTTTCAAAAATGAGATAACAAGAGCCCAAAGACAGTATGTTGCTGTTAGGGTAAAGGGCAAGGCTGGTAGGTGTAGGGAATGCTGGATGAGTAGAGCAAGTGAAGTTTTGGTCAAGAAAAAGAAGGAAGCATATGTCAGATATATGTAGCAGGGATCAAGTGAATTGCTAGAAGGGTATAAAGGCAGTAGGAGTATACTTAAGAGGGATATCAGGAGGGCACAAAAGGGACATGAGATAGCTTTGGCAAATTGGGGTAAAGAGAATCCAAAGGGATTCTACAAATACATTAAGTGCAAAAGAGTATCTAGAGAGAGAATAAGGCCCTTAAAGATCAACAAGGCCACCTATGTGTGGAACTGCAAGAGATGGGGGAGATACTAAACAAGTATTTTGCATCAGTGTCTACAAAGTAGAAGGATATGGAAGATATAGAACATTGGGAAATAAATAGTGAAATCTTGAAAAATATCCATATCACAGAGGAGGAGGTTCTGGATAGCCTAAAATGCATAAAAGTGGATAAATCCCCAGGACATGATCAGGAGTACCCTGGAACTCTGTGGGAAGCTAGGGAAGTGATTGCTGGGCCCCTTGCTGAGATATTTATATTATTGATAGTCACAGGTGAGGTGCTGGAAGACTGGGGATTGGCTAACATGGTGCCATTATTTAAGAAAGGTGGTAAGGAAAGGCCAGGGAACTATTGACCAGTGAGCCTGATACCTGTGGTGGGTAAGTTGTTGGACAGAATCCTGAGCGACAGGATTTACATGTAGTTGGAAAGGCATGAATGATTATGGATAGTCAACCTGGCTTTGTGCATGGGAAATCATATCTCACTAACTTAATTGAGTTTTTGAAGAAGTACCAAACAGGATTAATGAGGGCAGAACAGTGAACATGATTAATATGGACTTCAGCAAGGTGTTCAATAAGGTTCCTCACGGTAGACTCGTTAGCAAGGATAGATCACATGCAATACAGGGAGGACTAGCCATTTGGATACAGAACTGGCTCGAAGGTAGAAGACAGAGGGTGGTGGTGGAGGGTTGCTTTTTAGACTGGAAGCCTGTGACCAGCGGTGTGCCACAAGGATCTGTGTTGTAGATTTATGTAGATCTACTTATGTAAATCTACTTTTGTAGATTTATGTCCATCAACACCTAAATCCCGTTACTTTCTCACAGTTTATAGCTTTTCACCATTAAGAAAATATTCCAAGCTGCCTTTACTTTTCAATATTTACATAAATGATTTGTATGTGAACGGAGGAGGTATGGTTAGTAAGTTTGCAGACGACACCAACATTGGAAGAATAGTTTACCTAAGGGTACAACGAGACCTTGATCAGATGGGCCAATGGGCTGAGGATTGGCAATTGGAGTTTAATCCAGATAAATGTGAAGTGTTGCATTTTGGAAAGGCAAATCAGGGCAGGACTTATATACTTAATTGTAAGGTCCGGGGGAATGTTGCTCTTGAGTGTGGGTTCATTGTTCCTTGAAAGTGGAGTAGCATGTAGGTGTAATAGCGAAGAAAGTGTTTGGTTTGCTTGCCTTTATTGGTCAGTGCATTCAGTATAGGAGTTGGCAGGGTCACGTTGCAGCTGAAGACGCCATCGGTTAGGCCACTATTGAAATACTTCATGCAATTCTGGTCTTCCTGCTATAGGTGGGATGTTGTGAAATTGGAATGGATTCAGAAAAGATTTACAAGGATGTTGCCAGGGTTAGAGGGTATGAGTTATAAGGAGAGGCTGAATATGCTGGGGTTATTTTCCCCGGAGTGTCGAAGACTGAGGGGTGACTTTATAGAGGTCATCTATTTACCCTATCCATAAGGAACATGGAAAAGGTAAATACACAATGCTTTTGCCCAGGCTAGGTGAGTCCAAGACTAGAGGGCACAGGTTTATGGTGGGAGGGGAAAGATTTAAAAGGGATCTAAGAGGCAATGTTTCCATGTAGGAGGTCGTGTGTGTATGGAATGAGCTGCCAGAGGAAGTGATGGTGGCTGGTCCAATTACGTTTAAAAGGTATCTGGATGGGTATATGAATAGGAAGGGTTCAGAGGGATATGGGCAACATGCTGACAAATGGAACAAGACTTATTTAGGATATCAGGTCAGCATGGACGTTTGAACCAAAGGGTTTGTTTCCGTACTGTACATCTCTATGACTCGATGACTCTAAGTATTTATTCATGCACTTGTGATGCCACTGTATACGTGGCTATGGGCCAATTGCTGGAAAAGGTGTTTGTTCTTGACAGGTGCAGACTCGATGTAGACCTGTATGATTTGATGACTATAAGATTGATGCTGTAGCTACAAGAGCAGGTCACAAGCCATGAATTCTGCGGTGAATTCCTAACTCCCCAAAGTCTGTCCACCGTTTAGAAGTCAGAAGTGCAGTTCCGACCCCAAAGAAGATCAATACCATCCAGGACACATCTGCACACTCGATTGGTGTCCTACCCACCTTAACGAACATTCGCTCTCTCTGTTATCAGTACACCGTGGCAGCAAAATCTAGAAGGCTAATTAAAGCTACTCACCAAAGGTCATTTGACATCACCTTCCAAACCTGGGACCTCTACCATTCAGAAGAACGAGGGTACCATCAACATGACACACTTCCACCTGCAAGTTCTCTTCCATGTTACCACATCCTGACTTGGAAATGCACTGCTGTTCCCTCAGATCAAACTCCTGGAACTCCCTCTCATTGTGGGTGTTTCTCTACCAAATTGATTGCAGTGATTCAAGGAGACAGGTCATCACTACCTTCTCAAAGGTGATAAGAGTTGTAAAATAAATAGTGGCTTCATCATGCCCTTAGCTTCTGAATGTGATTCTTTCTTAAACCGGCATTCCATAAGACCAGAAGACCATAAAACATAGGAGCAGAAATTAGGCCATTCGGCCCATCGAGTCTGCTCCGCCATTCAATCATGGCTGATAAGTTCCTCAAACCCATTCTCCTTCTTTCTCCCTGTAACCCTTGATCCCCTTGACAATCAAGAACCTATTTTTCTCAGTCTTAAATATACTCAATGACCTGGTCTCCACAGCCTTCTGTGGCAGTGAATTCCATAGATTCACCACTCTCTAGCTGAAGAATTTTCTCCTTTTTTCCGTTCCATGACATCAGTGATGGAATTGGGGCTACAACATGTTAGCCTCTGAACCTTACATTCACTGTGAATCTAATTCATTTTCTCCATCATTGGCTCAGCCTCCAACCTCCAAGCAACAATTGACCATATAATGTTCTGAATCTGAAGAATGACTTACATAAATAACACACTGTTATGGGATTACAGTAACTTGAATGAGCTGAGGGCACCACATACATTTTCACAGCTATCTCATGTCATGCTAAGAACACAATGGGACTCACAACATGATGTTAATGGAAGTGGTAACAGGATCTCAGGGAGAACAGAAGCAGAATTACATGAGAGTGATCAGTCAGGGTTGCGGTAGAATTGACTGCAGGTTTTGATGGCAAGGTAACAATCAGCACACATTGTGAGTCACAGCATACCTTTCACATCTTTGAGGTCATAACCTTGAGCTGCTGCTTGTATTGTCTAACAGAAGGAAAGAAAGTGTCTCCACTGAGCTCACTCTCTCTATTAAAGAGCACTTGATGACCAGCCAGAGATACCAGGAGGCTGGCAAAGACAGTGTCATGGTTAATCACAGAGACTGGAGGTGGGGGAAACCAGTGGTGGTAAAATTTGAATAGATATACCATCTATTTGATCAAATGAAATATGGTTCAAAATCAGTTTTTGAAGATACTGAAGACAACCAGTTTTCTTTTACTTTCATGCGTTCTTTCAAACTTTAAAGACAAAAATTGAAAACCAAACTATAATATAAAACCTTACAAGACAGGCAAACAAAAATGAAGGGTAACCCCTTGTGGCACACTTTGATGCCACATGATAATTCTCCCTGACCTTTCACACACCCTGTTGTTGATAACTCATACGCCTTCTGTTTGCATTTCCAGAAAACCCAAATTGTTGTCATGCCTCACACCATCAATAACTCAGAATATGTCTCATCATTGTTGCTGAGAAGGTGTCATACTAATGGAAACATTACAAGAATGGGGCCTTTTTCCTTGGCTATAGGTTGAGGACACTGCGACATCACAAAGGCTTTTTATAAAAAATAATTATTGTCCTATCCTTTCTTTCAAATTCCCTATGTTCTCGCTCTTACTCCTGTATCTGCCTCCATCCTCTACAACCCAACTAGTTCTCTACACTTTGAGTTCTGAAGAAGGGTCACTGGATCCAAAAAGTCCACTTTGCTTTCTTTCCCTAAATGCTCCCTGACCTGCTGAGTTTCTCCAACTATTTCTGTTTTTGTTTTAGATCTCTGTACTCCTTCAATTGTGTTCCCATACCCATTTCCCATTATTATTACAAAAACAAAGTTGCTGGAAAAGCTCAGCAGGTCTGGCAGCATCTGTGAGGGAAAAAACAGAGTTAACATTTTGGGTCACCTTCACAGCTGCTGCCAGACCTGCTGAGCTTTTCCAGCAACGTTGTCCTGATTTACAGCATCCGCAGTTCTTTCGGTTCTTATTTTTATTACCCCAGCATTGTCAGCCACACATTTAACTTTTACATCCTTAAATCTGAAATTCCTCCTGGAACCTTTCAGCTTCTCTCCCTCTCCCACTTCATTTATGATGCTCCTTTAAATATAACTGTTTGAATAAGATTTTAGCTGTCCTTATACCGCTGTTATGACATATGACAATTTTTGACTGACAATGCAGTACCTTGGGTGGTTTTAACATGTTAAAGGCATCATACAACAGCATGTTGTTGCTATCAAGGAGGATGTCGTGACCTTGTCCTGCAAGGTCGGGCTATTGCTGCTATTATGGCAGGGTGAAAGCTTCTCTTTGCTGCTGTCTTTAAATTCCTATGTGACATGTCCAGAATCAGCTATAGAATGTAACAGTGTAGGAAATAGAAGCATGAGCGGACCATATAGCCCTTGAGGTTGCTCTACCTATCAGCACAAACATGGTTGATCATGAGCCTTCATTCCACTTTGTCTCCCACTCTGACCATCCCTTGATCTCCAGAGAGGCAAAGTCTGTCTACCTCTGCCTTAAATACATTCAATGGTGGAACGTCTACAACCCCCCAAGGTGGAAAATTTTAGAAATTTGCAAACCTTCGAGTGACAACATTTATCCTCCTGAGTGCTAAGTGATCAGCCCTGAGACTGTGTCTCTGTGGAGGGGAATGTACAATTTATGGTAAAACTTATTAATAATGAACTTCATTCACAGCTCAATGTAAATATTCCTCATGTACACTCTACTGCTATAGGCATTTTCTCTTCTACCTGACTTCAACATGTTCAGGGATCAGCAGGGGTTCTGTATATCCAATATTTAACTTTCTCCTCTGCATTTGTTAGCCTCTTTGCACCAACTTTTGTAGATTTATGTCCATCAACACCTAAATCCTGTTACTTTCCCACAGTTTATAGCTTTTCACCATTAAGAAAATATTCCAAGCTGCCTTTATTGATATGGATGACCTCACATAAATGTATATCGAGCTCCAGCTACCACAGTGTGGGCCATTAACTTAATCTCCCTATGTTCTTTTGAGTCCTTCATTTGCCAATGGGTTTCCAATAATATTCCTACTTGAAGCTGCAACTTAACTTCCAATAAACCAAATGCATGCCATGGGAATTTATGTGTTCCAATTGCACATAATAATCCAGTTGAGTTTATGAAGAGGCACCACTGCAAATGCAATGAATCTCAAGGAACTATGTCTCAATCCATCATCACTGCATGACCTGAATTTATCAAGCAGGGCATAATCTGATGAGATCTATTCCTGTATTCTCTGTTTCACAGGAGACACTACACAGACCAATAATGCCTGAAGCAGGAAATGCTGGCAGCCTTGAGAATTTGGCAATCCTTAACTATCCACTGTCACTGGGACAGTGTTTATTTTTATTTATTCACTTTGTGGGATGTGGGCATCACTGGCTGGCCAGCATTTCTTGCCTATCCCTAGTTGCCCTTGTGAAGATGGTGGTGAGCTGCCTTCTTGAACTGCTGCAGTCCACCTGCTGTGGGTTGTCCCACAATTCCATTATGGAGGGAATTCCAGGATTTTGACCCAGTAACAGTGAAGGAACAGCGATATATTTCCAATTCAGGATGGTGAGTAGCTTTGGAGGAGGGTGGGGGGGGGGGGGCCCTTGAAGGGGGTGGTGTTCCCATACATCTGCTGCCCTTGTCCTTCTTGTAGGTTTTGAAGGTGCTACATGAGGATCTTTGGTGAATTTCTGCAGTACATTTTACAGATAGTATACACTGCTGCTACTGAGCATCGGTGGTGGAGGGAGTGGATGTAGTGCCAATCAAGTGGGCTGCTTTGTCCTGGATGGTGTCAAGCTTCTTGAGTGTAAATAGGGCTGCACTCATCCAGGCAAGTGGGGAGTATTCCATCACACTCCTGACTTGTGTCTTGTAGATGATGGACAGGATTTCAGGAGTCAGGAGATGAGTTACTTGCTGCAGTATTCCTAGCTTCTGGCCTGCTCTTGTAGCCATTGCATTTATATGGTGAGTCCAGCTGAGTTTTTGGTCAATGGTTACCTCCAGGATGTTGATAGGGAGGCATTCAATGATGATAACACCATTAACTATCAAGGGGCCGTGGTTAGATTGCCTCTTATTGGTCATGGTCAGAGCCTGGCACTTGTGTGGCGCAAATGTTACTCGCCACTTTTTAGTCCAAGTCTGAATATCGTCCAGATTTTGTTGCATTTGGACACAGACTGCTTCAGTGTCTGAGGAATCACAGATGGTGCTGAAAATTGTGCAATCGTCGGCAAACATCCCTGCTTCTGTCTTTAGGATGGAGGGAAGGTCATTGATGAAGCAGCTGAGGACACTAACCTGAGGAACTCCTGCAGAGATGTCCTGGAGCTCAGATGACTGACCTCCCACAACTACGACCATCTTCCTATGTGTCAGGTATGACTCCAACCACCAGAGAGTTTGCCCCCTAATACCCATTGTTTCCAGTTTTCCAAGGGCTCCTTGATGCCACACTCAGTTGAATGCAGCCTTGACATCAAGGTCTATCACTCCCACCTAATCTCTGGGATTCAGCTGTTTTCTCAATGTTTGAACCAAAGCTGTAATGAGGTCAGGAGCTGAGTGGCCCTGGCAGAACCCAAACTGGGTGTCACTGAGGTTATTGCTGAGCAGATGCTGCTCAATAACACTGTTGAGGATACATTCCATCACTTTACTGATGATCGATAGTAGACCGATGCGGCAGTAATTGGCTGGATTGGATTTGTCCTGTTTTTTACTTTTAGGATATATTTGGGCAATTTTCCATATTGTCAGGTGGATGCCAGTGTTGTGACTGTACTGGAACAGCTTGGCTGGAGTGGGGCATGTTCTGGAGCACAAGTCTTCAGTACTATTGCTGGAATGTTGTCGGGCCCCATAGCCTTTGCACTATCCAGTGCCTCTAACTGTTTCTTGACATCAAATGGAGCAAATTGAATTGGCTGACGACTGGTATCTGTGATGCTAGAGACCACTGCAGGAGACCAAGATGAATCATCCACTCTGCTCTTCTAGCTGAACATTGCTGTGAAAGCTTCCGCCGTATCTTTTGCACTGTTTGGTGGCTTCACCAGGTTGATACCTCATTTTCAGGTATGCCTGGTGCTGCTCCTGGCATGCCCTCCTGCACTCTTCATTGAACCAGGGTTGATCTCCTAGCTTTCAATCACTCTAAGATAGAAAGAACTGTAGATGCTGGAGTCAGAGTCAATACAGTGTAGAGCTAGAGGAACACAGCAGGCCAGGCACCGTCAGAGGAGCAGGAAAATCGACATTTCGTGTTGCGACCCTTCATCAAGACTGATGAAGGGTCCCAACCCGAAGCATCAACTTTCTTGCTCCTCTGATGCTGCTTGATCTGCTGTGTTCCTCCAGCTCCACACTGTATTGATCCCCTGGCTTGATGATAATGGTTAAGTGGGTGATATGCTGGGCCATGAGCTTACAGATTGTGCTGGAGTACAGTTCTGCTGCAGTTGATGGTCTACAGCGCCTCATGGATGCCCAATCTTGAGTTGCTAGATCTGTGCGAAGTCTGTCCCATTTAGCATGGTGATAGTGCCACACAACACGATGGAGGTTATTTTCAATGTGAAGGCGGGTCTTCGTCTCCACAAGGACTGTGCAGTAGTCGCTCTTACCAAAACTATCATGGACAGATGCATCTACAGCAGGAAGATTGGTAATGATGAGGTCAAGTATGTTTTTCCCTGTTGTTAGTTCCCTCACCTTACTTTTATTCACTCATTGGCATGAATATTACTGGTTGACCAACATTTATTGCCCATACCTAGTTGCTCCTGAGAAGGCGGTGGTGAGATGCCTTCTTGAACCGCTGCAGTCTATGTGCTTTGGGTAAAGCCACAATGACCCAAGAGAGGGAATTCCAGGATATTGCTCCAGTGACAGTGAAGGAACAGCAATGGTATACATTGCTGCTACTGAGCACCGGTGGTGGCAGAGGGAGTGGATGCTTGTGGACGTAACATCTATCAAGTGGATTGCTTTGTCCTGGATGATGTCAATCTTCTTGAGTGTCATTGGAGCTGCACCCATACAGATAGGTGAGGAACATTCCGTCATTATTCTGACTTGTGCCTTGTAGATGGTGGACAGGAGTCAGGAGGTAAGTTGCCCGCTGCAGTAGTTCTAGCCTATGAACTGCTTTAGTAGCCATTGTGATTATGTAATGAGCTTCATTATGTAATGAGTCAATGGTAAACTCCAGGGTGTTGATAATTGGAGATTCAGTTATAGTAACACAACAGAATGTCAAAGACATGTGGTTAGATTGTCTCTCATTGGAGATGGTCATTGCCTGGCATTTGTATGGTGTGAATGTTACTTAAGGAATAAGATGATAGGATTTGGAGTGAACCATTTAGTCCCTCGAAGCTGTTCTTCCATTCAGTTCTAACATACCTGATCGGAACTGTTGTTAGGTGCTAATTTCATAAATGACACTCGTTTTTGACGCTGGATATCTTGGGAAGAATTCAATCAAAGGTATATTCCACTACTTTCAGGAGAAAGTGCTTTGTAAAAGAGTTAAAGGTAGAAGAGGCAGCTTATTGTTCACCCTACAATATATGCTTCTCTGCTCCTGAGCAAAAGAAAACAAGTTCCACAAAGACTAATAAATGGAATTATCTACCATACAGCAGCAACAAATTCCAAGCTGCTCATTCATCTAACCATTCTGAAAGTCTGATTCAAAGATGCCTTGTATCCTGTTCCAGAAATGTAACACCTACATAGGGTTGACCAGTCATGTGCATGGGATTTCAGTATGCTAAATTTATATAGAGCTTTCTAAAGGACTCGGAGGATTTCGATAGTCACCCTAAAACCAGTTTATTTTCTTCCTTCTTTGAGTGGCACTACAATGCAGTCTGCTTGCAGCTTCTGGTGGAAATTGTGGTTCAAAGCATATGTTTCAACGTACAAATGTCATAACATGAGTTATTTGTGTACTTTGGTAGTAGCAACTGACAACATTTTGCAACGGTAATATGCTTGGAATGTTTGTCTCCATACCTCTGTGAATGTCCTACAGCTTATAATTTTGGTTTGTGTAGTACATCCACTTCTAGGAGTATCAATGAGCTGTGCTTTATTACTGCCAACATTTCTACCTGTCAGAGGTGGCAATGGATAGAAATGCACTCAGGAACAAGGCAATACCATGTGCCTGTTTTCCCTTCTATGTTATTGAGTCTGATTCCATTGGGAAATGGTCAAATTGAGAGTGAAACTGGGATCAAGGAACAAATAATTCTGCCATGCTTCCTGACCATTCAGACACAAAAAACCTGGCATCTTTCAGAGATAGAGAAAGAAATCTTTTGCAAACTAGAGCAGGAAAACTTGGGGCAGCATGGTGGCTCAGTGGGTAGCACTGCTGCCTCACAGTGCCAGGGATACAAGGTCAATTCCACCCTCAGGCAAATGTCTGTGTGCAGTTTGCACATTCTGCCCATGTCTGCATGGGTTTTCTCTGGCTGCTCCAGTTTCCTCCCACAGTCCAAAGATATGCAGGCTAGGTGGATTGGCTATGCTAAATTGTTCATGGTGTTCAGGGATGCATAGGTTAGGGTGATGGATCTGGGTTGGATGCTCTGATAGGTCAGTGTGGACTTGTTGGGCCAAAAGGCCTGCCTTCCACACTATAGGGATTCTAAAATTTAGAGCCTATGTAAGTATTTAGAATGTGCAGTCTTACAGAAAAGGGGAGAGAAACTGTTTATCGAAAAAAGGTTGGCTTATGAGTGGCCTGGAAGTGTTTTTCATCCTCATCAGCTATGGCAGCCACACAACCAATCACAGGTACCTTTTTGTAAAGGTACTTTCCAATGAAGGCCAAGGAATCCATCTATATCATAAAGTTACTTACGGACTGGGCATGTTAATGAGAGATTCTGTCATATTGCCAACTCTTTCTTCTGTCCACCTGTCCTGTAATGTGGTCCATTCAAGGCTGGTCTAATAGGTTTGGTTTATGTTTCTAAAGGTGGGTATGATTACGTTCGATGCATCCCTTGTTGCCTAAAACCTTCTTCCTCATTTGTTCCCAGGTGCAATAACACAACTCATTGAAAATCCAGTCAGCTTGCCTTTCTACTTTCATAGAAGAGTTGTCTTCAGCCCCAGAGGAGCCTACCCTCATGCACGTCATAAAATATGACTTATATGGACTTCACAGTTTTACAAGTAAATCAGGAAGCTTTTTCATCCCTCTATGCAGTCAAGCATATCCAGACTTGGTCTCGTTGACAAAAGTGAGATTTTAATATAATCAAAACCATACAAAGCATGAAGGTCTCGCATTCAATTTTTTGGGTCTTTGCTTTGTTAGTTGGTCACAGCTGGACACTGGTTGGCTTAATATTCATTTTACAGGAAGAGAAAAATAGCTAGGATATTCTTGAGATAAAACCTTGTGGAGCTGGATGAACACAGCAGGCCAAGCAGCATCAGAGGAGCAGGAAAGTTGACGTTTCGGTCGAGACCCTTCTTCAGAAAAATAGGATATTCTTGAAAGGCATGCTTTCAAAATGACAAGTCCGTGTTCGGCTAGTAAAGGCATATCCAGAGGCCCAATACTTAGGCCCTCAAATGGAAAATGACCATTCTCGATGGCTATCTGCCAACATGTACAGAAAATCATGCTTGCTGGTCCATAAGACAGAAGAAGAGGTAGAGGGGGTGTTGTTAAGATGTGTGAACCTGGGAGGTATGTGGTGGGTTTTTGATGCTAGGGAAATAAATGATAAATAAATTATAAATGGGCCTCACTGGTTAAGTGTTACATTCTATGCTAGAGTTAATGATAGAATGAGGAGGTGACAGCCTAGTGATATTATCACTAGTCCATTAATACAGAGACTCAGATAATGTTCTGGACACCTGGGTTTGAATCCCACCATGACAGATGGTGAAATTTGAATTCAATAAAAATCTGGAATTAAAAGTCTAATGATGACCATGAAACCATTGTCAGGAAAAATCTATCTAATTCAGTAATGGCTTTTAGGGAGGAAATCTGTTGTCCTTCCCTAGTCTGGCTTACATGTGACTTCAGACTGACAGCAATGTGGTTGACTCTCAACTGCCCTCTAGGCAATGAGAGATGAGCAATGAATGCCGGCCCAGCCAGCAATGCCCACATCCTGTGAATGAATAAAAAAAATTAATGATATTATCAGCAGTATCTCAGCACAGTGTTCAGGAGAGATCTAATTCAACTTTGTGGGTTCCACACAGCTGCGCATTATGTTTATTTCACCAGTGCACAGTCTGATTGAGGAAGTGATAAGCTTCTTGTGGTGGGTATGTGGGCTGAAGATTTTCGAAGTAAGATGATCTGTCTGAGATGGTGGAAGCAAGGTAAGGAAAGACGGAGGGCTGCGTGAGTTGGACAGTTCACACCCTTTCTTGTCCTCCTGGCACAGAGAGAGCAACTCAATGTGGAAAATAGCCCCTGTGAAGTCCCATAGATGAAGGTGGTATTTGATAACTAGAGGATGTATAAAATGTACATCTGGGACAGCACCTTGTAGTAACGATGTGAGGGGGCTGGGTGGGTGTGCTGCTTAACAAAAGATTTTATAAAAAGTACAGTACCAAAAAGAACACAGTGAGCGTTCCACAGCCCTCTCTGTGTATCTATAAATGTCCTTGCATGGAGGCGGTGGTGTTGTGTGAAACAATTTTAGATCTTTCCAAGACTTTTTGCATTTTGTGGTAATGACCAGAAACAAACTTACAGACCACCTTTGCAGGACTGACTGGCTTTTCCATGTACATGCATGAATAGTGCTACCAAGAGTGTTGTAAGTTAAAGTTTATGAGGGAGGCAAACCATGCTAGCAATGAGGGAAAAGAAATACAGGTACATACCTATGGCTCGTTCCCTGACAATCTGTTCTTCTGTACAAAATGGAGAAATTACTGATTCTATCTTAGGGTTTGGATTTAATAGGCTGTTTTAGTTGCTGGCCCACGCCTTGGCTAAAACATTATGCAGGGGAACCCAACTCCTCCATATGAGTGACACACAACCATTAAATGAAGCAGTTGGCCATAATTGAGATTAGGCATGACTTTGCTCCTCAGAAACTGGACTTTCTGCCTTAGAGAGCTGCCAGGAGTGTGGTCTCCACTGGCATTACAACAAAGCTAAGAGGAACTATGTGATGTCGAATCCAGCCCAGCCAGAGAGTGCCCATTGGCAGCGTCTATCAGTGGGGTGGAGGGAGGGTGGAGGAATGTCTAGGAGTTTGGAGGGGAATGCAGGAAGGTTAACACATTGGGAGAGGGCCCATTGATAGGCTCAGTACACCAACTGATAAAGGCCAAACCCCAGCTTCTAACCACTCTAAAATAGCATGGGACTCTGCTGCCACCACTGAAATGTCAGCTATGTAGGATGAAGCCCTTAAGTGGGATTATTTGTGCACTTAGTACCCTCAATTGACCCACTGAAAGGTGGGCTGCCTGACTGAAAGAATTGCAGATGTGGCTGAGTGTGGTGGTCAGCCAATGACCACCGATTGGATTTAACAGAAATCCCATCCACCCCATCATTACACTTAAGCAAAAGGGAACATTGAATCCAGCATTGTTCAAACTAAAATTAAAATAATGGAACTAAATACCAGACAGGTTGGCTGACGTGAATGATACACTTCATATACTGATTGTAATGAGGGTAGCCAGGTGGACCGACAGAATATGAGTTCCCTGATTGGGGCTATTAATCTGGCCCATTCAGGGAGCTCTGGTTGACAGATATAAAGAGGAGTGTCAAGGGTTCTGTTCAGTCTGGGTGCCAGCTCTCAGCTAACTGGGTCAATATCATGTACAATGTATGTGTAATAAAGGATGACTTGATGATGGGATACCAGCCTACATGGAATTATTTCAGTGGTGATGAGAGAAAAGCATGCCCGAAGAGATTCACTCGCAACAGTCGTCTTTATGTTGGGGTAAGCATTTCTGGCATCATGCCGCTGTTTGGGAAGCTTGACTTGTTCGATCCTGCCATCGAAGACTGGGCCCAGTATGTGTAAAGATTTTGCCATTTTTTTGGGTCAAATGACATTGGGGCAAATGAAAAGTAGTGAGTTATTCTCCTGACAGCTTGTGGACCAACAGCTTTTTTGGTTATTAGGAGCTTAACTTTCCCAGAGGCATCAGATACGAAAACTTTCAAGAGTTGATAGATTTAGCTAAAGAATATTACAACCCCAAGACTCCTCTAATTGTGAGATGCTATCAATTTTATTTGGCATTTCAAGAACCGGGAGAAGTGGTATCAGTATTGTGATGAAGTTAAGATGACTGGTAGAAGCATGTGATTTTGGTTTAACCCTGAGTAAGATGCAGAGAGACTGTGTGGTATGTGGGATTAATGATGTCACCATGCAAATGCACCTACTAGCTGAAGCCCAACTGGACATCCAACAACTGGCTTTATCATTAGAAAATGCGGCAAGTGGAGCATATGAGTTACAGGGTATTCCGATGGAAGTGGACAGCCTCGCCAGACCGGCTGAGATTGGGGAACACCATTTGAGTGAGGGCAATTGCAGTGACATATCCTGAGCAAATGAACTCTAGGTCAGCCCACAACAAAACCCTAAAACAAAGCCAAGCCTCAGCCAAACGGATAAAATTTTTTGAGGATCTGACCTGGCGGGCCATTGTAGTTGCTGCCAATACGTGGACTCGAGACAGCAAAAGACTCTCACTAGACCTAAACCGAGTAAAAGAACTCATAGGTTGGTATTCCGGAAAGTGCACACTCTAGACCGTTCACCCGCAGTTGGTTTGGAACAGTTAAATTACTTAACAACATGCAAATCAGTACCAATCAAAACAAACTTCTGGTTAAATGGTCACCCAGGTCTAATGGAGGTCGATACCAGCGCAGCTATATCAGTAATTGCAGAATCAATCTTTAGCAAAATTCAGACTCCAACCCTTACATTTATGCAAGGCTTCAGCCTGACTTAAAACCTATACTGGGGATCCCCTACAGAGTAAGGGTACAAATTAGATTCCGATCTCTTATGAGAAACAGTTGGTTCAGTTACCATTGAATGTAGTAAAAGCCACGGGTCCAAGCTTGATGGGTGAACCTTGGCTGAGAAAGATTCAACGTTGAATGGCTCAACATTTTGCGATTAGAAAGTGGATGCCTGAATGAAGTCCGAATTAAATACCTGGAATTTTTTCAGGAAGGTCTTGGGGCTATCAAAAGGGTCAAGCCACCTTACATGTTGACAAAGAAACATTCCACAATTCTTCAAAGCCCACACAGCACCATTTGCCTTAAGTGCAAAAGTAGAGGTAGAAATCAGAAAGTGAGAAAGTGAAGGAAGCATCAAACCAGCAGTTTTTGGAATGGGCAGTGTCGGTCGTGCCAATTGTGAAGCCCAATGGGTTGGTTTGCCTTTATGGATATTTCAAACAAATGGTATACCAGTCTTTACAGCTAGATAAATGCCCAATCCATGGCATAGAGGATTTATATGCAAAACTGGGCCTTCACAAAGCCAGACATGAGCTGTGCATACCTGCAATTGTGATTAGCTGAGGATTCCCAGAAGTATGCTACATTAATACCCAGAAGGGTTTGTACCTACATGTGAGATTGCCTTTTGGAGTATCATAAGCCTGTGCAATTTTCCCACAGACAATGCAAAACATTTTACAAGGTCTACCTCAGATTGGCATTTATCCAGATTATGGGCTAATAACCAGGAAGACTAATAAAGAGCATTTAGAGAACTTGGACAACGTGCTTAAGTATTTCTGCAAGGTGGTTGTACACCTTAGGTGGGAAAAATGTGTGTTCCAGGCACCCAAAGTAACCTACTTGGACTTCAGAGTCAACAAGACTGTGTTACACTCATTGGAAGATAAAGCGAGGGCAATCAAAGGTGCGCTAGCTCCCATGCCTATAGGAGCTTAGGTTTTTTTTCTTAGGTTGGTGAATTGTCATGGAAAATTTATGCATAGCCTGGCCTCCATCCCGGCACCCCTTAATCTGCTACTGAGAAAGGGACAGCCTTAGAAACAGGTTCGTAGACAAGATGTAGCCTTTAGGGAAGCAAAGGAGCAGCTATCATCACCTAAAATGTTGGCTTACGATGATCCCAAGCAAGATTTCTGCTGACATGCGATGTCTCCCTGTATCTTATTGGGGTAATGTTGGCTCACTGGTTGCCCAGCAGAGAGGAACGCTGATAGCATGTGCTACCCAGACTTTGGCAGATGCCAAACAAAAATACGCTCATTTAGAGAAGGAGGTTTTGGTAGTGATCTTTGGCGTGAGAAAGTTCCACCAATAAATACCTTTACAGACATAAATTAATAACAGTAATGGACCACAAATCCCTGCTAGGGCCACTTAAAAAGGACAGGGCCATGCTGCTCATGGCTTCAGGTCAAATTCAGTGGTTGTCTCCTATTCTGAGTGTGTACAGTTACAAGTTGGAACATCATTCGGGATGCTAAGTAGCAGATACAGATGCCTTGATGCTTCTCCCACTGGGAAATATGCTACAGATGGTGCCACCACTAGAGGAGTCTGTTGTGGTTTTATACTTTCTAGACACCTCCAGTCACCACTGACAATATTAGACTGTGGACACAAAAAGATCCAGTCCAGGCAAAACTAAAACAGCTCGTGGTGATGGGAAAAACAAAAAGGCCATCACAACCAGAACTGAAACTTTTCTGGACCCAGTGAGACCAGATCACCATAGAGTACATCATATTATTATTAGGACCAAGAGTGATTGTCCTGAGCAAAGGTCGCTGCCAGATACTGGCAGATATCCAGCAGGGTCACCCAAGGTTTTCCAAAATGAAGATGTTGGTGAAAAGTTACGACTGGTGGCCAGGACTGGATGCTGACACAGCTGCAGTGGTGGGGCAATGTCCAGAGTGCCAACAAGGACAAAAATTGCTGCCAGCATCTCACCTATATTTGTGGCAATAGCCAGGTAAAACCTGGTCTCAGTTACACATCGACTATGCTGGTCCTTTCATTAGGTCTATGTCCTTAGTCATTATGGGTGCCCATTCAAAGCGGTTGGACGTGCACAGAGTCCATTCTTCAAACGAATGAGGGGATAACAAATGAAATGCTATGAGCATCTTTTGCAATACACGGACTCTCGGAAGTGTTTGTCACAGACCACGGGTCACCATTTACGAGCACGGAATTTGAGTATTTCCTAAAGTTGAATGGCATTCAGCATGTTCAGACAGCTCCATACCATCCATCGTCCAATGGTCTGGTGGAAAGAGCAGTCCAAAGTTTGAAAGCAGGCTTAAAGAAACAGCCTATAGTTTCACTAGATACCAAACTGTTCCGGTTCGTATTTATAGGACCACCCCTCATGCAACTGCAGGGATAGCTCCAGCAGAATTGCTAATGGAGAGAAGACTTTGTATCAGTTTAAACCTGATCTTCCTGGACCTGGCAAGGAGGATGAAACGACATTAGGAATGCCAATACCGGGCACAAGACTCCTCTAAATGTGAGAGGTTTTTTTTACTTCTGGGGACAAAATTTGGCGTCGAAACCACAGGAATGGCCCTGCATGTGTAAGAGGCATGGTCAGTGCAAGGTCAGGTCCTATGATGGATGGGAGGGGTGGTCCTGAACAAACACATGGGCCACTTGAAAGCTACATCCTCGCAAACGGGGCAGGAGTAAGCCTATCTGGTCCCTCAGAACATCCGTTAAATGCTGTCAGTACCTATGGGGTTCTCCCTCTCTGGCTAGCATCAAAGCAACCTCTGAGGATGAGATAGATATAGCAGATGTGGTAGTCTTGATGCCTTTACTGCCAGAAGAAGAAAATGAGTTTCCTCCAAAATGCTGCAGACACAAGAGGAGGGCTACAGCCCAGTACATGCCACCTTATCTGAGGCAGAGTAGGAGGAACCAAATCTGGTGCTTAACCGCCTAGGAGCAGCTACAGGAAAAAGGATGGGCTACATCCCAGGACTTAGAGCGTGAGGGATATAGCGATTGGAACGAGGTCAGCAAGTGGACTTCATAGAATATGAGTTCGCTGATTGGGGCTGTTAACCTGGTCCAATCAGGGAGCCCGGGCTGACAGACATAAATAGAAGAGTCAGGGGTTTTGTTCCCTCCAGGACCCTGCTCTGAGCTAGTTAGGTCGGCATCATGTACTATACATATGTATAGTGATGGTGACAGGATACTGGCCTCTGTGAAGTTATTTCACTACATTTGTCCATATAAACTGAATTCATATTCGACACACTCTATGCTACATTGCCTTGTGTGTATTTGAAATATATGGACCAGGAAAATTCTCAGTTCAATCCTAATATGCAATAAATCAACCATTATCAGCTCCAATTAGCTTCATAATATCTGGCCTAGAGGGAAAGAATTTAAGAGAATTTCCATTCTGTGCAAAATCCCCTTCCTGAGAGTGCTTTCACGGCAAGATCAGCTGAAGACAATATTAGGCACAAGTCTGATATATGTCGTCAAGATGAAGTGTTGTCTCTTGGTTAAGTCCCGCCACCTGAGGTTGGAGGAGGGAGGATGTCATCTCTCTTCTATTATCCCTGATTCATTCATAACAGTTGGAATCTTGTTCTATTCCGGCTCTACTAAGTGGCTCATGAACCCCTGCCTGCCATGTCTGAGCTAGTTAAGTGGAACACTAGTTCACTGTGGCTTGGCATCCATTTTGTAGTTTTGAATTGACAGTGGTGTGCTAGGTTTCACAGTTAGTATAACAGTATTCCTTTAAGAGATATGCTCATGGTAGCATGTAACCTGAGGGTATAATGGCCTCAGACTCCATCTTAACTGGGGCCACTTGAAGCATGAAGTGCTAATGAAAGCGTACTGCTCTTTGTAACCAAAATAGCCTAATATGAGCCTGGATGTGTCTATAAATGTAATATTTATATATAAAAAAATGAGCTATAATAAACTTTTTATTGGATTCTTCAGCATCATGTTATTCATATCCAATTCTTATGTTAAAAGGGATTACACATGCATTGTCACATCAAGTGAAGATACATGGCTGGAGGCAAGGCATACGTCAGTGAGTTAAGCTAAGAGTGTCAGTCCGTATTCGCCTGACTAGGCATCTGTTTTCTTTAAGTGCCCACCACTATTTGTCCATGTCATCAGTTTACAGACCTGAGCAGAGCATGGGGGGCCTGACCAAAATATCTGCTCCTCTCGTTACTGATACTGAGTCTGAATCCCAAGGCTATTGTTCATAAAAGGTATCAACTGTCATGGAAGTATTTTACATAAAATACACTGTATTGCATTGGAAAATGTGCCAATGAGTTATGTGCTCATTGTACTATTATTTTTGTTGTGGGATCTTACTGTACCTGGATTTGCAACTGTTTTTTTCCTGTGTGACAGGAGTCACTCTGCACAAGCAGCAAGTTTCATACTAAGTAAAACAATATTAACAATATCAATTTAACTTTGTCAAATGTTTGTACTGGAAAATTGCAAACTTGTCACTAAGACAGGCTTCATATTAAGAATTAGTGGAAAATGGAATTCCTTAGCATAAGAATAACTCGGACAATGGAACAATGCATCTCTTACGAGAAAATTATCCCAATATCTGAAGCAGTGGAGGATGCGGGAGTGTGGTGAGAAAGTGGAGTGATGGAATAAGTTTTGGTTTGCTTAGGAAAAAAGTTGTGTGGAGTTGTTGAATCAAATGTCCCCCTTCTATGCTGTTAACTTAGATTCGACTTAATTGATATAACCAGTGAGGTAACGGTACCATACATATGGTGAGGGTATGATAATATGTAGAGAGGATTTGACTTGTAAAATGATTACACTGACAAAGCTATAACGGGATTAGGGCTGTTATCTCCAAGTTGCCATATTCCAGGAGTTTTGATCACATGAGATCACACACATGGCACTTAGTCATTTCCCTAGTATTTGCAAATGTTATTGCATTTACCAGAATTGAGGGTGGAGGCTGGGTCAGGGGCAGGAGACAAATCCAATAGTTAGAAAAGGGACCAGGTCCCAGCAAGTTGGAGGTAAATTGGGTCCAGAATGGGAGAACGGAGGCGAGAAGGTCTAGAAGGGGGAGAAGGTGTTTGGTTCCTGGTGAGTAAAGAGAGTGAAGGAACGGGTACTGGTCCAGAAGAGATGAAGTCAGGGCATAGTCAGGTCTGATGGGTGGGGTAAAAGAAATCAGATCCGGAGCAGAAGAAAGAGCGAGAAATCCACAGTAGGATGGGAGGAGCCAGGATGTTGAGTCCCAGAGTGGAGACAGGAGGTGTCAGGTCAGCGTCTGGGAGTATAATTATTCTGGGGATGGTGAAGTTGAGGGTGTCAGTTCAATAGTCACTCAGGTGTCAGACTACGTATTTCATAGGCCAACTTTTCCTGTGTAACTATTTACTTAGTTTCATTGGAAGCCTCCAGTTTAAATGGAGACTTTCGCAGGGTTCCAAGACGAGATTGGCCAGCAGAGTCTTCAATTTCCCAGGCAATTCCTTTGGAGCCTGCTAGGATGGGAATTCCACAGGGTGCCCATGTGCAACTCCTACCTACGGTGGCCTAATGACTGTCTGGACATTGGAAAATCTGACCAATAATTTATGAAGCAAAGATAAAACATATAGGAGTAGAATAAGGATGACTAACGTTTATTTAAAAATTATTCTTTGATGGTAGTTATTGATAATTTTAAAAACATATCTTCCAGTCAGTGGCCACCTCTCACTGAAACTAATTGTATGACATGGTCATATTTTGGCATAGCAGCGGGGACTCTCTGTCTTGGAGAGGAGTATGCATTATTGCAGCAGTTCACAAGTAAGAGTGGCAAGATAGTATGACAAAGTAACTTCACCTTTTGATGTCAGTGAGTAATCGCTATCGGTAATCAGTGTGCTTAGTGTGATCTGGTGACCTTTATTTAAAAGTTATTGAAGGTTTTCTTAAAGAACTGTTTCTTACGTCTCATGCTGATAAGAATTTATGGGTGTTAAGGTGATGGAGCTAGGTGGGGAATTTGGTGGAGTTGAGAGTATGTTAATCATTCAGGTTTTAGTTTGAAATCCATTGTTAATCTTTCCAAGTAACATTCCCACTGTTAATTACAGTCAACCCTGAGCCCATGGGTGTGATTAAGAGTGGGGTATACTGAGGTATATTTCTATGTCAATTTCCAGGCACTGAGCTCAAATTTTCAATGTCAAGATCAATGTCAAAGGCAAATTTGTCAGGGCCTAGGCATTCGAATTAATTCTAGCTAGTGAAAGTTATACTTCCTGGGAAAATACTGCACATATGTGTGGATTTGTTGCCCTTAAATGTCTCAACATTCAGCCCTGTTACATCAGCAGATCTAGGCCATTGGATTAGGGGCAGTGGCTCAATGTTTTAACAAAGATTTGTAGCTTGGAGTTGTTGGTTGGTTCACCCAGCTGACTGGTTTTCATGCAAACGTTTCATCTCCCTTCTAGGTGATATTGTCAGTGCTCTGCAGCCTCCATTGAAGCTCTGTTGTTCTGTTCTGGTCTGTCATGGTGTGCAATCTTGTTTCTGGTTTTGTATCGTTGTGGAATGTAGATGCTGTCTATTTCAACATGTTAGTTAATTGCTTCAGTGGTTGAAAACTGGGCAGGGGCTCAGACAAATTAGCCTTGGCAATGGTACCAAAGAGTGACAAATTCTCAGGACCATCCTGATCCGGATCTTTATTGCTGTCTCTTCATAGTAACTTTACCGAAGTCCTGGAACTCCTCACTGAGCAACACTATGGCATCTCTCACACTCCAAGGGTTACATTGGTTCAAGAAGTCAGTTCACCACCATCACCTTCTCCCTTGGTGTTAAAGATGGACAATAAATGCTGTAATGCTCACTTCCCATAAGTGATCAAACTAAAGATGTGCCCTTTCCCCTGGTATTATAGTGAAAGTGAGAACATTCATCCCTAACTAATATCTTCCAAAATTCTCTTGTTTGAGAGACCGTGCCTTCTGATTTTTGATTTTTATAATAAAGAGGATCGACACTGTTTTGTGCAGCCAAGAGTTTGAGCCCGGAAGGTTCTGTTGTCTATCCAGTGCAACTGTTTGGGACATCCTTTCATACTGGACAGAAATTTGGGCTGGACTGGGGAAGATCCAATTGTCCTGGTCCATGTAGTTCCCAACTATCTGGGCAGGGCTGAGAAAAATGTTCTGCTTAGAGATGTGACGAGCTAGGTACGAAACTGAAAAGCAAAGTCTCGAGATAATAATCTCCAGACTTCTGCCTGAATCACGTGCGAATCATAGATAATTGATAAGGCTTGAAATCTGGTGTAAGAGAAGTGGTTTCCAATTAGTGGGCACTGCATCAATACTGATGAAATTGAAGGCTGTACCGCGGGGGCAGTCTTTACCTGAATTGTTTTTTAAAATTAGTTCAAGGGATGACAGCATAATAATAATTAGGCACAAAAACAAAGTTGCTGGAAAAGCTCAGCAGGTCTGGCAGCATCAATGAAGGAGAAAACAGAGTTAACTTTTCGGGTCCAGTGACCCTTCGTCAGAACTGAGGAAGGGTCTGAGGAAGGGTCACCAGACCCGAAACGTTCTGTTTTCTCCTTCACAGATGCTGCCAGACCTGCTGAGCTTTTCCAGCAGCTTTGCTTTTGTTCCTGATTTACAGCATCTGCAGTTCTTTTATATAATAATATAATATAATAATTAGGCAGTTCAGAGCTGTAAGTCTGAACTCACGTGTAGAACAGATCAGGTAAGGATGGCAGTTTCCTTTCCTAAAATACATCAGCGAACCAGATGGGTTTTTCCCAACAATGGTCATCATCAAAATCTTAATTCCAGATGTTTGTTGAATTCAAATTCCACCATCTGCCATGACAGAATTTAAGCCTGGGTCCCCGAGACATAATCTGCGTCTCTGGATTAATAGTCCAGAGATAATACCCATCGCCTCCCCACCATTGACGAAATCTAGTAAGTAATATATCTTGGGAAGTAGAGAAGGCTTTGAACTAAATAATTGGAACGAGGAATCAAATGTGGGTCATTGTAGAAGATCAAGGAGTAGAGTTAAGCATGAAAGCAAAGCAGTATTATCAGCAATAAAGGTCATGGAATGGCAGGAAGAGACTGAGAGGTTAAACTTAAGAATAGATAAACAATCAAGACTAGATGTTGCAAGGATAGCACCAAGGCTAAGCCAAAGGTTCTGTTCCTAAATATGTGTAGCAATCCAAAAAAAAAAATGAATTGATAGCTCACATTGAAGTAAATAAATATAATCTGTCATTGGCACCTGCTTGCCGTGTTTGCACCGTATCTGGTCTGTGAGCTTCGTGATTTCAGAGTTTCATTTGGCCAAAGTACCCAGCATCCCTTGCTGTTTGGCCAAACTGGCAATCTATCTGTGTTTTAGTGGCCAGAAGGCTACTACACTGCCTTACAGCACCAGGGAGCCAAGTTGGATTCCAGCCTTGGGTGTCTGTCTGTGTGGAAATTGCATGCTGCCTCCCTCTGTTTGCCTGGGTTTCCTCCCACAGTCCAAAGGCGTGCAGGTTAGGTGGATTAGTCACAGGAAATATGAAGTCACAGGGTTAGGGTGGGATGCTGTTAGCAGGGTCAGTGCAGACCTGAAGGGCCAAATGGTCTCTTTCCACACTGTAGAGATGTTATGATTCAGGTTTCAGAATATTTGCCGATCCTGATGCTCAAGTGGTGTTGTGAGTGGTGGTGGAGCAGAAGGCTCAAACAATGTGGTTTTACTGCAGACAATTACAGTCAGGGAACCCTGCACCTCAGTGGAGAGGTCTGAAAACTCTAAATATCAGAGACATTGAACTTCTGCAGCAGTGCAAAAGAGGCAAACATGAGTCGACGGCCCATTTCACACAGCGACCATTGATTGGAATAGGAAAGGAAAATAGGAGGGTGTAAAAGCCTACAATACAATATCATCCATTTAACACTACCATTCAAAACTAATTTCACCCACACAGTGTTTACATAACAATGTAACATTAACCTGTGCAGCCCACAAATAACCTGGCCCTTTGTAGGTGTGGAGAATGAAAATTATTACCACATGTGCTCAAAATCTGAAGGCTTATTCTATTAATTGCATTGCATGTGTAGGCCTACACTTCTCTCCAACTTGCCATGTAGCATTTTCTCACTTTGTTTGAACCTGACCCTCAATTGGCTTGTGTCCAGACTTGAAAAAATCATTTTGCTGAATTTTCTTGTTTGAGAACAAGTCTGAACTGAATTGGACAAGAGAGAGCAGAGCAAGATTTTTATGAAGATTTACACAGTGTGAATGGGAGCTAAGACACCTCCAAATATTTAAGGGCTGAACGTGATTCACAGCATTGTCATTATAGGTATACAAATTAGGCTTCGTGCCTTTAAGTATGAGGGAAGTTGTTTGGGGAAAAGAAAGGGAAGGGAATTGTTCCCCATCCACTTCCTTGTCCACTTTCAGTCACAAGCATGTGCTGTTCTTAATGTTGGTCTTGTGTTAAATGGGGCTCTTTTTCCTGGAGCATTGGAGACTGAGGATTGACCTTACAGAGGTTTATAAAATCATGAGGGGTATGAATAGGGTGAATAACAAAGCTCTTTTTCTGAGAGGCCCCTTGAAACTCTACCTTGCAGCCATTGGCAACAGGGTGTACCCAGCGCACCACAGCTCTGGGCAACTCGGAGCAGCAACACAGGAGCAGAGCATGACGGCCCCTCTGCTGGACCTGTCTGGCTTCATTCTCACCCCGACAACACCGAGTTAGGGCAATGCCCCCAGGGAGGAACAGAATGGCGACCTCAGTTCACCAACAGTCCGCCCACACCACAGGGGTGCGGGGAGTCCCCCCAGCGACAAGATTGCGTGTGAACAGACACTGGGGCTACAGGGTAATTCTATAAACTCTCGGTGGCTTTTAAAATTGCCAGCATTAATCTGCTTAGCATAAAATCCACTACACAATGTGTTTCCACATTGGCTTACATGGCCAACATCAAAGCAGACCACCTGTTTGTGCAGGAGTGCGGGATACCACGGCTCAGCAGTTACAGGAGATGTTCAAGCTTCTGGGCCCACAAGCCTTCGAATTGGTCGGGAGCGGGCGGAGGAGAGAGGGAAGGGAACGATTGCCGTTCCTCTGGCCTGGGTATTCTGCTGCAAGGAGGCACCTCACCATCTCTGAGAGTAAGGAGTTAGTGGGTGGTCACCTCCTCATAGCAGACGTTATGTACAGAAACACTCCCCCTGAGACTAATGAATGTGTAAAGCCCACATGGTGAAGTGTGAACGGCTGACTATCCTGCAGCAGCTCCCACTGCTCTGGCAATGTCCAGGCCGGTCATTCTGGCCGGAGACTTCGACTGCATCATCGATCCGGATGGACAATCTGGAGGAGCTGACAGCAAACCGGACACTGTGCCCAGATTTCTGATGGAAATTGTTAAATTCGCCAAGCTACATGACATCTTCAGCACGCCTGCAGATGGAGCGCAACATAGATACACCTGGCTGCGACCAGGCGGGTCTATCCGCTCAAGCAGAGGTTTCCTGTTTGCATCCTGCACATTCTCGGTCAGAACCACCAATGTCAAGCTAGTGTTCTTCTTTGTGCCTTTTCGCCTCCTGCTGGTCAACTGGCACCAGGTTGGCAAGGGAACGTGGAAGCTGAACAAGAAACTGTTGACAAAAGGGAGCATTGAGGATCTCAAAAGGGATGACATGGGTTGGAGAACTGAGAAGTTTCCAGCAGGCTGATGGGAAACAGTCAAGGTGAATGGGAGAGTTGGGGAAACCTGTCCAAACTCCGGAAATGCCTGCAGAACCTACACCTTCTGCAGAGGATGGGGGTTCCATGTCACAGAGGATCTCTAGCAGGCAAGGAGCCAACAAGCCTCGCTTTTTGCCTCAGAGGCCTCTGAGATAATCTTCCAGTCCAGGGTCTACACTGTGGAGCAGGATGAGACGTGCTCACATTTCGTTTTCCAGAAGGTCACAAGGAGCTCTCTGTGCTCAGCAGCCTGAAGGAAGATCATGGCTCGGTAACATCACCTCAGTCTGACATCCTGAGGATCAGCAAATCCTTTTATGCCAGTCTGTAGGACATGAAGCCCATGGATAGTACGGCCTCCCAGGTGTTCCTGTCGTCTATCGTGGAGACAGCACACAGGAGAGGCTGCACCAACTGTTATCTCTAGATGTGCTGACCAAGGTCCTCGAGTCCTTAGAAAAGAATAAAACTCTCAGAAGTGACAGCTTACCGGCCGAGTTGTATTCAGGTCTGTGGGACTTGATTGGCCAGGACCTGCTGGAGGTGTATGACAGTATGTGTCTGGCAGGTAGCAGGTGCAAATCCATGAGGAAAGGTACCATCACCTTCATGTAACAGCTGAAAAGGGAGAGGGAGGAGATTAGAAATTGGCAATCAATTTCACTGGAGAATGCAGATCACAAAATCCTGTCTAAGCTCATCACCCACCGGGTCACATTTAATCTGTGATCAGTGATTCACCCCAACCAAATCTGCACTGTACTGAGCAGGATGATCTCTGATCGCCTACATGCAGGAAAGGTGGGTGGATGATCAGCCTGGACCAGGAGAAGGTCTCTGATGGGATATTACACTTGTACATGTGGGGATATGGTCCCCAAAATGGGCTTTGGGGAGCGAATCCTCAATTGGGTCTGACTGCTCTACACCAACATCAGTAGTGTAGCCTCAACGAACAGATGGGAACCAGAAAGCTTCCTGATCAGATCCGGAGTCAGGCAGGGCTGTCCATTCTCTGCTGCCTTGTTTGTTTGTTGTAGAGAGCCTCTTGCTGAGTCCATCAGTAAGGATGCGAGCCTGAGAGGGGTGACTATTCTAGGCCATGGTGGCCTGCAGGTCGAAGCCTTCCTGTATGTGAATGATGTCGCTGTTTTCTGCTCAGATCGGCTGTCAGTGCGCAGACACATGAGCATCTGCGACCGGTTTGAACTGGCTTTGGAGCCAAAGCAAATCAAGGTAAGAGCGAGGCCATGTTCTTTGGGAGCTGGGCCAACCGATCCTTTATTCCCTTCACCGTCAGGACACATTCGCTGAAGGTGCTGGAGATATAGTTCTGAGGGGCCGGGGCATACAAAAAAGCTTTGGAGGAGCCTATCTCCAAGGTGAGGCAGAAACTGGACTGTTGGGGTCAACGCTCCCTCTCCATTGTGAAAATCTGGACGTTAGGTGTGAGGTACTCTTTCGGTTGCTGTAATTCCCAGAACTTGCATCAGTGCAGTCACCCAATCTGTCTTGCACTTCATCTGCAGGTCTAAAGATGGACTGTGTCCACAGGTACTCTATGTACAAGGGGTGGGGTGAAGAACATACCTAACATTGCCCTCATCCTAAATAAAAACCAAAAAGGACTGTGGATGCCATAAGTCAGGAACATAAACAGAAGTTGCTGGGAAAGCTCATCAGGCCTGGCAACATCTGAGTTCTGAGGAAGGGTCATCATGTTTGAAACATTAACTCTGATTTTTCTTCACAGATGCTGCTGAGCTTCTCCAGCAACTTCTGTTTTTATTGCCCTCACCCTTATGGCCACTTTTGTGTGTGGTTGCATCAAGCTGTTCATAGACCGTCAGTACGCAAACACCAAGTGTTACTATGTACTGAGTGTCCACCTGTCCCCGATGCTGTGATGGATGGGACTGGCCTTGTTGGCCTAGAAAGCTCCAAGTAGTTGGACCGTATCGCCTGTCCTTTGTGGAGAAATTTGCAAAGTAAATCATCTTTGTCCACAAATCCACCAGGAAGTGGTCAGCACTTTGCATCCTCAAGACTCTATAGGAAAAGGAGAGGGTGGATCCTGTCAGGTTGTTCCCAGTACAGACTGTCAAAGTCATTTGGCAGAATGCCTCATCACCAGAACTTCCCAACAGCGTCTTCATTGCTTGGCCAGTGGTGAGAAGGGTACGACCTGTGAGATCCTCCATGTACACCCAGAGTGTCTGCATCACCACACACTGTCCTCAAAGCCCTTGTGTGTGTATGCTGGGGGGTGGTGTAGAGACTGTCACACATCTCCCGCTTGTATGTGTCTTTGCAAAGAAATCTAGCGAGAGATGCAATGGTTTTTGTCAAGGCTCATCCCGAGCAGCTCTGCGACGTGGGACTCTGTGCTCCACGGTCCGTTCCCCGGGACGCACACTGAGACAAACATCAACTGCACCTGGAGGACCATCAACTCAGTGAAAGACATTCTTTGGCCTGCCTGAAACTTGCTGGTCTTCCAGACCAATGAGTTAACCTTGACTGAGTGTTGCAGACTGGCACATTCTAAGGTCCAGGACTACATGCGGAAGGACACAATAAAGTTTGGGACAGCTGCTGCCAAAGCACAGTGGAGAAAGATCACTGTGTAAGATCTTTTGGCCAAAGTACAATGAGAGCTTGTTCAGCTATCGAACCCTCCCGGTGCCTCAAATATATGTAATTACGGTGTCTTGTACAAGTAAGAAATACCTTTGATCTGTTTGCTGGATAGAGTCAAACTCCAATGTTTATTTGTTTCTCCATATATGACTACAAAGAGCCGAAATGCTTTCGTGATTCTATATGTATATAAAGGTATTTGATGAATAAAGAGACTATCCCATTGCACTCTGGCTGTGCTGCCACCTGCAATGTCCCCCCAAAAATGAAAATATTACATGTCACGATTTCTGTTGCTGTTTGTCTTCAGAGTTGATTATTTTATACCAACGTCCCAAGCTTTCCCTTATCATAAAGGGTAACTCATTGAAATCTGCTCCTCATTTTCTGCTTACTATCACTTTAATTCTTGTTGTCAGGCTATTGACTTCAAAACACTTATTCTCATCCATAAATCCTGTCATCACAATCTTATCCGAGCAAATTCCAACAGTCCATCTTGTATCCCCTGTTCTTCCAACTTGGCTGTCTTGTATATTATCTGTCTCCCTCCCAACCTCCCCAGCTTTTGACACAAATTTCTTGAGCCCATTCTCCTGATCTGTATGAAAACCAAAAGAACTGTGGATGCTGTAAATCAGGAACAAAAACAAAGCTGCTGGAAAAACTCAGCAGGTCTGACATCATCTGTCAAGGAATAAACAGAGTTAACGTTTCGGGTCCAGTGACCCCTCCTCAGAACTAGCTCTGAGGAAGTTCTGAAGAAGGGTCACCGGACCCGAAACACTAACTCTGTTTTTTCCTCCACAGATGCTGACAGACTTGTTTTTGCTCCTGAACTGTATGCCTTCCTTCACCTTTTAAAAATCCCTCAAAACCTCACTCTTTGATGAATCCTTCATTCAAATATTTTTTTTTTTATTGCCTCTGATCCCGAGGTAGTGAAGCACTTTTAGATACTTAAATATTTTAATGCCATATGAACATATATCTTTTTTGTCTGGCTGGGAGGGAATAAAGGAAATTGACTGGAAGAATGAATCCTTTCTACATTGCTAACTCACTCATTTTACCAGTGAAATAATAGCATTACAAAGTAGATTTCCTTTCTGGGAATCAAGGCATGAAGGAACTGGCAGGGGTGAGTTGTTTAAAGCAGTAATTCTCAAACTAGGCTCCATGGATCCTGGGGGATAACTGGTGACTTTTCAAGACACCTGTGATGTAGGACCTGTCTAATGGGTGAGTAAAGAGTGCTGACCCTTGGTGCTATAGTCAAGAGTAAATAGAGTCATGGAGTCATAGAACTGTACAGTACAGAAAAAGACCATTTGGTCCAACTTGTCCGTACTAACCAAATATCCTAAATTAATCTAGTTCCATTCGCCAGCCTCTGGCCCATTTTCCTCTAAACCCTCCCGATTCATATATCCGTACAGATACCATTTAAATGTTGTAATTGTACCAGCCCTCACCACTTCCTCTGGCAGCTCATTCCATACATGCACTACCCTCTGCACAAAAAGGTAGCCTGTTAAGTCCCTTTTATATCTTTCCCTTCTCACATTTAACATATGCCCTCTAGTTTTGGATTCCCCTACCCTGGGAAGACGACCTTGGCTATTCACCCTATCCATGCCCCTCATGATTTTATAAACAACTATAAGGACACCCCTCAGCCTCTGATGCTCCAGGCAAAATTAGCACCATCCTATTCAGCCGTTCCCTGTACTCCAACCCTCCAACCCCATCAACATCCTTGTAAACCTTTTCTGCACCCTTTCAAGTTTCACAACTTCCTTCCTATAGCAGGAAGACCAGAATTTCATGCAGTATTCCAAAAGTGGCCTCAGCAATGTCCTGTACAGCCGCAACATGACCTCCCAACTCCTAAACTCAATGCACTGACCAATAAAGGCAAGCGTACAAATGCCTTCTTCACTATCCTATCTACCTGTGACTCCACTTTCAAGGAACTATGAACCTGTACTCCAAGATCTCCTTGTTCAGCAACGCTCCCTAGGACCTTACCATTAAGTGTATAAGTCATACACTGATTTGTTGCAGCAAAATGCAACATCTCGCATTAAATGAGTGATCAGCAGCCAGAATCATGTTCTGCTGTTCCCTTCTGCCTGCATGTTGACTCTGGACTCCTGCACCTGCTTTCCCCACCCACAATCCGATGGACTTGCCTTTTCCAAGCTCTTGTTTCTCACGTAGTCCTGCTCTTGTTCACCTCCAGTGTTCTGCTCTACCTGACCTCCTCCTTTCTCCAATCTCTTGTCCTAATTCCACTCCTGCCAAGGATAGCCAGACTGTGCTTTCAGAAGCAGACAGAATTATCTGACTGTTATCTAGAAGTAAATGCCCATTGATTTAAGACATTGTCAAAACTCTCTTTGCATGCAGAATTTTCTTTTTTTGACATTTTACAGT
The DNA here is from genome assembly GCA_024137785.1 of Ginglymostoma cirratum. Classification (NCBI taxonomy): domain Eukaryota; kingdom Metazoa; phylum Chordata; class Chondrichthyes; order Orectolobiformes; family Ginglymostomatidae; genus Ginglymostoma; species Ginglymostoma cirratum. Next base: position 9,651,220 of record JAHRHZ010000268.1, read on the forward strand.
GTACATTAGATCTGGGGTGTCAGGGGTTCCATTATCACTGACCCCTTTGAAAAGGCATCCTTCAACTAAAATGATTGAGAACCGCCAAATTGAAAGAAAACAGTAAAGCATGGAGTATTTATAAGATGTATTGCACAATCAGTTTTCAACAAAGCAGCGCACTAAATAGTTTCTTTATGCTGCTTTTGTTCAGAAACTGTAAGAACGCCATTGCTGCCACCTTGTGGAATGTGTATGCACATACTTCCTGGATCAGGTACAGACTACAGGACACAGTCATGGCACTAGTGCATTTTCATAGATAACACGGTGTGGAGCTGGAGGAACACAGTAGGCCAGGCAGCATCAAAGGAGCAGGAAAGTTGACGTTTTGGGTCGGGACCCTTCTTCAGAAATGGGGGAGGGCAAGGGGGCTTTGAAATAAATAGAGGAGGGGGGATCAAGCTGGGGAAGGTAGGTGGGATGGCGATAGGTGAGTGCAGGTAGGTAGTGGTGAGGATTGGTCAGTGAGGTGAGAGGAGCGGATAGGTGGGAGAGAAGATGGACAGGTCAGGGAGGTGGGGATGAGAGGGAGGGTTGATCATGGGATGAGGCCAGGGATGGGGAGATTTTGAAGCTAGTAATGTCCACATTGAGACCATTGGGCGTAGGCTCCCAAGGCGGAATATGAGGTGCTTCAGTTTCCAGGTGGTGTCGTTGTGACGCTGGACGAGGCCCAGGATAGACATGTTGTCCAGGGAGTGTGAGGGGGAGTTGAAGTGGTTCGCGACTGGGAAGTGTTGTCATTTGTCACGAAGTGAGCATAGGTGCTCTACAAAGCGGTCTCCAAGCCTCCGCTTGGTCTCCCCGATGTAGAGGAGGCCACAAGGGAACAGCGGACACAGTGTACCACATTAGCGGATGCGCAGGTTAACATCTGTTTAATGGGGAAGGTTTTCTTGGGGCCTGTGATGGAGGTGAGGGGGGTGGTGTAGGGGCAGGTGTAGCACTTCCTGCGGTTGCAGGGAAAAGTGCCGGGTGTGGTGTGGCTGGTGAGGAGTGTGGAGCGGACGTGGGAGTCAGGGAGAGCACGGTCCTTCCGCAAGGCAGGTAATGGTGGAGAGTGAATTATGTCCTTCATATGTGGGATCAGATTGCAGGTGACAGAAGTGGCGGACGATGATGCGTTGAATCCGGAGGTTAATCGGGTGATAAGTGAGGACAAGGGGAATTCTGGCTTTGTTGTTATTGCGGGGAAGGGGTGTGAGGGCAGAGGTGCAGAAAACACAAGAGATGCGATCGAGGGCATTTTCGACTACTGAAGGGGGGGAAGTTGCGGTCCTTGAAATACGAGGACGTCTGGGATGTTTGGGAGTGGAACATCTCATCTTTGGGAGCAGATGCGGCGGAGGCAGAGGAATTGGCAAGAATTGGAGCTCGGTTCATGAAAAATTACAACACCTTCCAATCACGAACCACTTCAACTCCCCCTCCCATTCCATGCACGACATGTCCATCCTCTCGTGTCACAACGACGCCACTTGGAAACTGGAGGAGCAGCACCTCATATTCCGCCTTGGGAGCCTACAGCCCAATGGTCTTAATGTGGACTTTACGAGCTTCAAAATCCCACCACACCTGGCCTCATCCCAAGATCAACCCTTCCTCTCATCCCTGCCTCCTTGACCTGTCCGTCTTCACTCCCACCTATCCGCACCTCCCATCTCACTGACCAATCCCCACCACTGCCTACATGCACTCACCTATCACCATCCCACCTACCTTCCCAGCCCTATCCCCCCCATTTATTTCGGAGCTCCCTTCCCCCTCCCCTATTTTTGAAGAAGGATCCTGACCCAAAACGTCAACTTTCCTGCTCCTCTGATGCTGCCTGGCCTGCTGTGTTCCTCCAGCGCCACACTGTGTTATCCCAGACTCTAACATCGGCAGTTTTTACTATCTCTGCCTTTTCATAGAGTTGTTCTGCATGATACATATAATGTGCCTGGTTTGCATATTCCAACATAAGGCAAATTTTGATCTGCACCTATTCGGATGAAGGCTAACTTTATAAAAATAGGTTGAAAGCTTTATATCAAACTTTAATTTGGATGCATGGGGGTAACTTTAACGTGACCTGTCTAACGGAGAACTGGCCTGGTAGGATTGGCTGCCCATTTTATGCGCAGGGAGTAAATGGTTAATTATCACTTTAAGAATAGCTACTTAGCATGTCCCTAAGAAAAAAATGTCAGAGTGACATTAGATCATACGGCATTAGAACTAGCATCAGTCGGGTTTCAGGTATGCCCTGTCTTACCTTGTCTGTAGTTATGTTTAATAAAAGCTGCTAGCCCTTACTCAGACATGATCTCGCTTTCACATCCCACATACATTCATATTCCTAATATTACTTCTGATAAAATTCCATTATATTTCCATTATATCTTTTTAAAATCAGAAAATGCCCCAAGGACTTGAAGAGTTGAATTTTCACAAAAAAAATGACTTTAAACTAAGAAAATAACATTAGGAGGTTTGGCCAAAAGCTTGGTTAAAGACCTAGATTTTCCAGAGGGTATTAGAGATATACAGGGAGATGGAGAAATGAAACAGTTGATTGTGCTTTATCCTAATTCTGGATCATAACGGCTGGAGTCACTGAATGATCCACAGTTTCTTTTTCATCCATCGCTTTAACAAGAACTTATTGTCTTTCCTTCAGGAGTAAGATTAGAAAATTTCAACAACAGATGGGTGTCAGCACATTTCCAACACCCCTCCTGACCTTCCTTCAAGTTATTTCCCCCCAGATTTGGCTCCTTTATTCAATCTCACCCTTGTTCTGAAATGATACACTCCGACCATTACATCCCTGATTGTGAATCAGCAATCCTTAGTGAAGCCCCTAACTTCATCAAACAATCATCCCTGCCCCCCACCTCAATCAACTTTATGCTCAGCATGCACTCAGCTCTCATAAATCTTGTAATTAGCTCATCAATTCTGACTAATATTATGTTTTAATTGAAATGAAATACGGCTGCATTCTAGAAAGAAATAAAAATATTTGTTATTGGAAATAAGTGGGTCTATTAGCGAGAGGTGACTTGGTTTTGTGAAGGGGAGGTCGTGTCTCACTAACTTGGTTGAGTTTTTTGAGGAAGTGACAAAGATAATCGATGATGGTACAGTAGTGCATGTTATCTACATGGATTTCAGTAAGGTCTTTGACGAGGTCACTCATAGCAGACTGATACAGAAGTTAAAGTTGTATGGGGTCAGAGGTGAGCTTGCAAGGTGGATAAAAAAAACTGGCACGGTCATAGAAGACAAAGGGTAACAGTGGAAGGGTGCGTTTCTGAATGGAGGGCTGTGACTAGTGGCTTTCCTCAGGGATCAGTGTTGGGATCTTTGCTATTTGTAATATATACAAATGATTTGGAGGAAAATGTAATTGGTCTGATTACTAAGTTTGCCGATGACACAAAGATTGATGGAATTGCGGAACGCGATGAGGACCGTCAAAGGATACAGCTGAATATAAATCAGTTGGTGGCGTAGGCAGTGAGATGGCAGATGGGGTTTAATCCAGAGAAATGTGAGGTAATGTATTTCAGAAGGTCTAATCCAGATGGAAAATATACAGTAAGTGGCAGAACACTTAAGAGTACTGATAGGCAGAGGGATCTGAGTGTACAGGTACGCAGGTCACTGAAAGGTGCAACACAGGTGGAGAATGTAGTCAACAAGGCATACGGCATGCTTACCTTCATCAGCCAGGGCATTGAATTTAAAAATTGGCAAGTAATGTTGAAGCTTTATAGAACCTTAGTTAGGCCGCATTTGGAATACTGTGTTCAGTTCTGGTTGCCACACTACGAGAAGGATGTGGTGGCTTTGGAGAGGGTACAGAAAAGATTTACCAGGATGTTGCCTGGTATGGAGGGCATTAGCTATGAGGAGAAGTTGGAGAAACCTTGGTTGTTCTCACTGGAATGATGGAGGTTGAGGGGCGACATGATAGAAGTCGACAAGATTATGAAGGACATGGACAGAGTGGACAGTCAGAAGCTTTTCCCCAGGGTGGAAGAGTCAGTTACCGGGGCCATGGGTTTAAGGTGCAAGGGGCAAGGTTTAAAGGTGATGTACGAGGCAAGTTTTTTACACAGAGGGTGGTGGGTGCCTGGAACTTGCTGCTGGGGGAGGTAGTGGAAGCAGATACAATAGTGACTTTTAAAGGGCACCTTGACAAATACATGAGGATGGGAATAGAGGGATATGGTCTCTGGAAGGGTAGGGGGTTTTAGTTGTGATGGACATCATGTCAGTGCAGGCTTGGAGGGCCGAAGGGCCTGTTCCTGCGCTGTAATTTACTTTGTTCTTTGTTACTGAGATGGTGTGGCATAAGTTGATTCACTCGTTCTCACCTGGTTGCAACTCCATCAAATAAAATGTGTTGCTTTTGGTCTCCACAGTCTAAAGCCTGCCATTTTGTGGGCTTTGTGACACATTCTTTGTTCCAGCCTTAGTACCTAAGACTGCCTTAGGAACATTCCCCCAACTCAATTGATGGCTGTATCAAGGCCACTTCCTTGTCCTAAAATGGAGAGTTCCCTCTTTTACTTGTTAAACACTGATACATTTCCAAAGTTTTCCCATCCTCATGAAAGATGACAGGCCTGAAACATTAACTTTTTCTTCTTTTTCTCCACTGATACAATCAGATGTGCTGACTATTGCCAACATTTTCAGTTTTGTTTTTACACAGATTACCAGCAGAGACAGAATCTTGCTTTTGAACAATGCAAATAACATTGACACAGCTCTATAAGGTATTTCCCACACTGCTTAGACCACCTTGGGGTTACCCATAAGCATTACCCATCATGCTTCGCCCTTTCTAACAGCACTGTGGATGTTCCTAAGCGCCAAGGATTACAACAGTTTAAGAAGGCAGCTCACCATATGTTCCTCCAACTCCACACTGTTGTCTAAGTCATGGTAGATGGTTGTTCCTTAGACTGGAGATAGTGAACATGGGTTTTCCCAAGTGTCACTGCTATGACCACTGCATTTTGTGATGAATATAAGTGACTTGGATATTAGAATGCACAGTACAATTTCATCATTTGAATGTAATTTTTTCATGACAGCAAACTTGGAAATGTGACAAAGAGTGAGATGATGTCAAACCACTGCAAAAAGACAAAGAGATGCTAATAAAATGGGCAGATGGAACTTAACATAAAGAAGCTTTGGGTGATGAAGTTTTGGCAGAAGCCAGACAGAAAGGTAAGGTAAACAAAATGGCAGAGTTCTAAACAGTGTGCATGGACAGAACCTCCTGGGGATTTGCGTGAAGGGGGCAGGATTTATTGTGGGGGTGGTAAGTAAAGCACATGGGACTCTGAGCTTCATAAATAGAGGAACTGAATGCAAAAGCAGAATTGTTATCCTGGATGGTTTAAAAATCTGACTCAACCACAATCAGAATATTGAGGAGGTAGTAGGAACTGCAGATGCTGGAGAATCTGAGATAACAAGGTGTAGAGCTGGATGAACACAGCAGGCCAAGCAGCATCAGAGGAGCAGGAAGGCTGACGTTTCGGGCCTAGACCCTTCATCAGAAATCTGAAGAAGGGTCTAGGCCCGAAACATCAGCCTTCCTGCTCCCCTGATGCTGCTTGGGGCCATCAGAATATTGAATCCAGTTTTGGTCACCACAATTTACAAAGAACGCAGGGACCCTGGAGAGGTCAATAACTTCAGATTTGGTGAGGTGAGGGATTTTAGCTACAAGGTTTGATGAGAGAAGTTGAGTTATTCTCCTTTGGGGTAAAGGAGTTTGGGGACAGATTTGATAGATGTATACAAGATTACAATCAGTTTAGACAAAGTAGATAAAGAAAATCTGTTATCATTAACAAATTATACAAGGACCAGGAGGCACTGATCTAAGAATTTGGGCCAGAGCTGCAGAGGATATGTGAGGAAAATATTTCATGCAGCATATGTGAATAACCTAGATTTAAAACACAGACTGGGTAGGCACTTGAGGATAATAAGCTTTCAGGAGTACAGAGCAGGCAAATAGAATTGGATTGCTCTTCGGAAATCCAGCATGAATGTGTAGGGATGAATGACCTCCTTCTGTGCTGTAAAGAAACAGCAAGGCACAAAATTTAAAGGTGCACATGCTCCCTAAAGCTCAGCCTTTGAACATTTCATTTCTTACATTGGACCGATATTTGTGGCTAGAAATTTGCTGTATCATCTCAAGATAAAAGAATGTTGTTTGATTTTCTAATGTTATATTTGTTCACGAGATGTGGGCTTTGCTGGCTAGGCCAGCATTTGTTGTCCATCCCTAATTGCCCTAGAGGAGATAGTGGTGAGAGATAGTAGGAACTGCCGATGCTGGAGTCTGAGATAACAAAGTGTTGAGCTGGATGAACACAGCAGGCCAGGCAGCATCAGAGAAGCAGGAAAGCTGACGTTTCGGGACGGGACCCTTCTTCAGAGATTTCCTGCTCCTCTGATGCTGCCTGGCCTGCTGTGTTCCTCCAGCTGCACACTGTGTTACCTCTGACTCCAGCGTCGGCAGTTCCTACTATCTCTGAGCATTTACCATGACTTGCTGTTTTGTGTCTTTAAGGAAAGCAGTGAACAGTCATTCATGTCTCTGACTGAGATAACTTCAGTGCTTTTGATAGATATTATGTAATTGCCAGTGTTTTGCTGATGAGTACCTTGAAGTCTGGGAAACCACTGTGCCCAACATTAAAGCGAGAACAGTGTGGCAATATCAATTGATTGAGCTATTAATTTGAAAGGCTGCCTCTCCCAAGGGGTTGTGTGCAGGAAGTCTGACACCTCAGAGTCAAATCTGGAAGTCAATCAGCTGAATTCAGTTCCTGACGCATCATTAGTTATGCAGTTTTTGACACTGTCAGCCCCCACCTCCCACCAACCTTGAATGTTTTCTACATTATAATTCCACCCGATTTTTATCTAGTGGCCAGATTTCCCACTGCCTTCCTGCAAAAAGCCAAACCAACAAATAACAATTCAAACGGGCCAATCATGGAAAGTTGGGGTCTTCTGCTCACTCAGCTTCTGGAAAACCATATACCAACAACTAGGCAGAAGAGTCCAAATGCAACCCTATTATTCCAAGTGCACCATCAAAAATCAATTGTACCTTTGCTTTTTTAAAATGTTGTATTGCAATGTGCAGAATAAGTGAAACTGAAAGCAATAAATATAGCATTTATTGATAGTACAGATTTACACTTCCTTTACTGTGAAACAACAATGTTTTTCAGCCCTTATATTGTGCCATCGTACCACTGCGGGTCAACTTTCCATCACATTCTTCAGCTATCCTTTGACTTCCTTGGCTGAGATTGCCACTTGCTAATTGAGGCCAGTATTGTGCCTTAGGCCCACACAGTGGATTGCAACTAGAATTGTTTCATGTTTCATTTAAATTAGCCCAAAGATAGGTAGAATTGTGAAAACAGCCTTTCTTTGTCAATGACAAACACAAAAGACAAGGGAACCTCCAAAATGTCCTCCTTCTTCCTCAACCAAGGATTTCCGATCTCCGTTGTCAACAGGGCCCTCAACCAGGCCCTACCCACCTCCCGCACTTCCACCCTCACCCCTTCTCTTTCCTCCCACAACTGCGATAGGGTTCCCCTCATGCTCACCTACCATTCCACCAGCATCCACATCCAGAAAATCATCAGACGCCATTTCCTCCACCTCCAGCAAGATGCCACCACCAGACACATATTCCCCTCCCCTCCCTTGTCTGCCTTCCGCAGGGATTCCCTCTGGGACACCCTGAAACACACTTCCTTCACCCCCAACACCTCCCCACAGTCCTACAGCACCTTCCCTGTAACCGGCGAAGGTCAACACCTGCCCATTTACCTCCTTTCTCTCCAGTATCAAGGACCGAAACATACCTTCCAGGTGAAGCAACACTTCACTGTACTTCCCAGAATCTAGTCTACTGCATACTCTGCTCACTATTTGGTCTCCTCTGCATTGGGGAAACAAAGCATAGACTTGGCGACCGGTTCACAGAACATCTACGTTCTGCTCGCAAAAAAAGACCCTGAACTACCTGTTGCCTACCACTTCAATGCACCACCTTGCTCCCTGGCCAACATCTCTGTCTCAGGCTTGCTGCAGTGTTCCAGTGAGGCCCAATGCAATCTGGAGAAACAACACCTGATTTTCTGCTTGGGAACCCTACAGCCCTCCGGACTCAATACTGAGTTCAATAATTTTAGGGCCTAAACTCTCCCAGGTCCCAGCCCCCTACCCCACGCACCTGACCTTGTTATCACATAGCCTGCCATTACACACCCCTTGTTGTTAGTCACTAACAGACCCCATTAACAACAATTCACCCTCCCAGCCTGATCGTTAGCAACTCCTTTGCCTGCTCAACTGTCTTTCTCTCTCTTTGGGCTCTATCCTATCGTTTATACCCACCTCCCTATTTCCTGCGTATAAACTGACGTTTTCCTAGCCCCCATCAGTTCTGAAGAAGTGTCACCAGACTCGAAATGTTAACTCTGTTTTTCCCTTCACAGATGCTGCCAGACCTGCTGAGCTTTTCCAGTAACTTTGCTTTTGTTCCTGCTTTACAGCATCCGCAGTTCTTTCAGTTTTTATTTCATTATCAATAGATAATTAGCAAACTCTTCTTTTCCTAGCTCGGCTCAATGGCAGCACTTACTTCAGAGTTAGAAAGCAATAGGACCAAGTCCCACTGTAGTGTTTGACAACATAATTTGGATTGACATTTCATTGGAATATTGAGGGAATGCTGCAAAATCCCTGGGGTTCCGTTTCTGGTGAAAGATCCCAAGAATTCTCCTAGTTTCCTGTTATCTCTCAACTATATTCAAATACAACTCACTGATCATCTATGCAAAATTTTGCAAAACACTAGTGTCTCCATTTCAAAAACTTATTTGTCTTCTGAGGCTCTTTGGGACTGACGATGGTAAATCCAACCCTGACTTTTTTATTGCGGATCTATACGAGGTTTTCTTTTCACAGACAGATGGACATTACTATTTTTCTTGCTAAAAATAAATAGACCGTAAAATAATATACATTTGTACCAACATTCAAAGCATGCTAAGAGAAATAATATTTGAATTAATTGTCAAATTAATGGTTTTATATTGCAATGTAAAATACTGTCTGTAGAGGGAGCCCTGCTACAAGAAAGGCCTTTCCTGCAGAAAGTCACTGCTAAAGTGTACAATATAAGAGGGGAATTGTAAATTGCAAATTTGTATATTTGATATTATCAGACACTGTTGTAAAATGTCCACAAGATGCATCTTGACTAATCAGTTCATTTACCTGAAATAGGCATTATTTCCAATTTAAAGCTTCTGTTCAACAAAGTTGTAACTTCTGGACATTTAACATATTTTCACTGGAGCTTGGGAGGTTGAGGGATGACCTTATAGAAGTTTATAAAATCATGAGGGGCATAGATAAGGTGAATATCAAAGGTCTATACCCTAGGGTGGGACAGTTCAAAACTAGGGGGCATATTTGTAAGGTGAGAGAAGAAAGATTTAAAAGGAACCTGACAGGCAACTTTTTTATATAGTGTGGTTCATATGTGGAATGAACTGCCACAGGAAGTGGTTGATGCACGTACAGTTACAATGTTCAAAAGATATTTGGACAGGTACATGAATGGAAAGGTTTCGAGGGATATGAGCCAAATGCAGGTAAATGGGACTCGTTTAATTTGGGAAACTTGGTTGGCATGGACAAGTTGGACCAAACGGTCTGTTTCTGTACTGTATGTCTCTATGACTCTATGAATCTATAAATAAGACCATAAGAAATAGGAACAGGGAATGTAAATGACTGGACTATCAGAATTGTGCTAGAGGACTTAATGAGTCTGTCTGACAGAGTGGTCTTTTAAAAGTAGAGAAAACCCCATGCTGCAAATAGGGGAAGAAATAGGAACAGGAGCAGGCCATTCGGCCCCTTGAGCCTGCTACAACATTCAACAGGATCATGGATAACAAGGCATGGGGCTGGATGAACACAGCAGGCCAAGCAGCATCATAGGAGCA
>JAHRHZ010000268.1:9661731-9735036 GCA_024137785.1 Ginglymostoma cirratum
GATGCTGCTTGGCCTGCTGTGTTCATCCAGCCCCACGCCTTGTTATCTCGGATTCTCCAGCATCTGCAGTACCTTTTATCTCTGATACAACAGGATCATAGCTGATCCAACGCTCCTGACATCCACTTTCCTGCCCTTTCCCCATAAGCCTTGATTCCCCTAATGTTTGAGAATCTGATAAGACCACAATAGATAGAAATAGAACTCTTTCAGTATAAATAAGAAATGAATGATTTTAAATTTTAATCAGTTTGGCACACAAGCAAGACAGCTCAGGTTCAAGTGTACTAGAACATAGAGCCAATATTTTCATTACTATGCAACCATATTTTTCAAAAGAAACCACAATGCAAGTTAGAATTTGTTTTATATTGTGGGATCTTGATCAACAAAGACAGTTTTCTGTGGGTGGGGTAGCTGTGGGTTGAGTGTTCAGGGTGGTGGGTACTCCATTGTGTCTGTTTGTTTGTCACCATTCTCAACTGAGCATTGAGCATTAGATTATTCTTCCCGAGCGTGCCAAATGAAATGGCATTTTGGAGGCTGAGGAAATTCAAGGCTAATGGCAGCCATTTGACATAAATGCTAAGTTTGCAGGAGAGTTATCATCTTGATTCAAACCATTATTAATTAAGCTGCAGTACTGTAGCTAGTAAAAGTAAATTAATCAATCATTTCCCAGTTCTGGTGAGACTCAACCTGACGCATTTTAACATTCATCAAAAAAGACTTCATTGATAAATATGCTGTGTCTGCCTCCTGAACCATTAGAAACACCCTCCCACACCAATCACTGTTTCACAAATTCCCTCAAGCCTTAGTGAGAAATATAGACTTTCATCTATAAAGTACTTTTCAAGAGCTTGAGATCCCAAAACACTTTATAGACATTGAATTATTTATGAAGTGGAGTCGCTTTTGTAAAGTAAGGAATGTGGCAGCTGATTTCTACAGAACAAAGTCCCACGGACAACAAATTTATCAGAAACAAAAACACAAGTTGTTGGAAAAGCTCAGCGGGTCTAGCAGAATCTGTGAAGAGAAATCAGAGTAAACGTTTCGGGTTTGGTGACCCTTCCTCAGAACTCTTCCTCTGAGGAACAGGAGCAGGCCACTCGGCCCCTTGAGCCTGCTACATCATTCAATAGGATCAAGGCTGATCCAACATTCCTCACGTCCACTTTCCTGCCCTCTGGACCCAAAACCTCAACTCTGATTTCTCTTCACGGATGCTGCCAGACCTGTTGAGCATTTCCAGCAGCTTCTGTTTTTGTTTCTGATTTACAACATCCACAGTTCTTTCGGTTTTTGCTTAGCAAATTTATCAGATTCTGCTTACTGTTTTAAACTGATGCTGGTTTGAAAGATTAACATCAGGCCTGCTCAACCTAGCAATTGTGCAATCTTTTATTTCTATTTTATTTAAAGGCTCATTCAAAAGATGGCTGTCCAACAGTTCAGCACTCTGTCAGTAGAGTATCAGTCTAGATTTTGCGCTCACCTTTGGAGTGAGGCTTGAACCACTGACCTAATGATTCAGAGTTGAGACTAAGTGACTCAATCCACAGAAACACAGGAAAGACCATCAAAAACAAACCAAAAGGAAATGTTGTGACATTGCTCCTCGAGGGATGTCATTTACGAGCTAAAACCAAGATGTCCATTTGTAAATCTGTTTTGTTTCTATAGATATTCAGCCATTTGTATTACTTGAGTTAACCAGAAGCCCCGATAAAGAGTGCATTTTTTTGGCCCTTTAAAGAGCCTCATTTATCAACAAACCATGATTTGAACCAACTTGGCTGGAAACTAATTGTTGGACGACACCTGATATGAATTAACACTTGATTTTCCACCTTCCACTGCCTTGGAACAGAAATTCACCCCTTTACTCTGCTGCACTGGAAGTGAATTTGTAATCGGTGATGTTCCCATATATCTGCTGCCCTTGTCCTTCTCAATGGTAGTGATCATGGGTTTGGAAGGTGGTGTCAAAGGAGCTTTAGTGACTCTCTGCAGTGTATCTACTGGATGTTACACACAGACTACTGAATGTTGGTGGTGGAGTGACTGAATATTTGCGGATGTGGTGCCATCAAGTGGGTTGCTTTGTCTCGGATGGTGCCAGACTTCTTCTGTGTTGTTAGAATTGCATTCATACAGGCAAGTGAGGAGTATTCCATCACACTCCTAATTTTTCACTTGTAGATGGTTGACAGGCTTTTAGGAGTCAAGAGGGCAGTTACTTGCTACAGGATTCCTAGCCTTTGAACTGATCTTGAAGCCACAGTATTTATGTCTTGCCTAATTCAGCTTCTGATCAATGGTAACCCCTGGGGTGTTAACAGTGGGGAATTCAGTGATGATAATGCCTTTGATTGTCAAGGGACATTGGTTAGAACCTCTCCTTTTAGATTTAGTCATTGCCTGGAATTTGTGTGGTGCGAATGTGACTTGTTACCTGTCAGCCCAAACCTAGATATCACCCACATCTTGCTACTTCTGGGCATGGACTACTTCAGTATCTGAGGTGTTGCAAATGGTGCTGAATATTGTCCACCTCTAACCTTATGAAGTAGAGAAAGTTATTGATGAATCAGCAAAAGATGTTTGGGCTTAGGACACTATCTTTATAATAGCCTTTGCCTGTATGTGTTCTTAATTAAACCCTTATGGGCCTCAATTGGCAGTGCAGCAGAAAGGAAAGGGTGAGATTTTGGAATGCTATCACTGCACCTTATGTAAACTGTAGGGAATATCGAGCCCTCATTGTGTTCTCAGTAGAGCAAGGAATGTAACAGAAATGTTTTTTCATGACCAGTTAGTATTTTGTTTTGAGCTAACAGGCCTCAGTTGTGTGGATAGATTAACACTGAGTTCTGGTGAGAAAAGGAGCTCTAGACACACAAACATAACAGATAAGTCAAGCATCATTCACCACAATTCAAGTGGCTGTTGTGATACGATTTTGATAAGAACTTGTTATCCATTTCTTTACCCACCTTCCAATCACATTTCACTGAAACATTTCTCAGGTCTTCACGTACTGTTCAAAATAGAAGTGAATTTCAGGCCGTCTACAAAATTCCATACCTCAGCCAGAATTCACAGGCGATGAAAATATTTTTTTCTGGTCTCAAATGCTGTGACAATTTTGCTTAAGGTATAAATTTTGGCTCAGTAGCAGCACTTTGCACCTCCGAATTATGAAGGTTTAAAGTTTAGGTCCCATTTTAGGGAAATGAATTCAGCATGCAGCCTAGCACTCCTGCGTGATACTGAAGAAGTGCTGCAGTTCCAAAAATTGAAATGAGATGTGACATCAAGGCTCTGACTGCTTTCTGAGTTGAATGCATGTCACAAGTTGAATAAGAGTTCCTTCTCACTTCCCGACCAATACTTTTCCCGCCTTCAACATCTGGAAGGCCATTAGGATATTGATGTTAGTGAATCCTTGCTATAAGCCAATTAGATATCTTGATTCTTACATTACTATCGTGTCAATACTTCAATGTAGCACGCAGATGACCATCCTGAAGTGCAGAACTGTCAGACGAATCAGCGTCATCACTCACTGAACCAACCAACAGACCAACCATATTAGGGGAGTTCTACAATGACAATTATATGAGTGAATACTTCGTCTGTTTCAGTAATTATTGCCGAGGAACAATGTAGTCATTGTGTTGAAAAAACCCATACTTGTATTTGAAGAATCCTGTGAGATTTTCAAAATAATGTGCAGAAGGTTTACCAGTTTCTTGCTATATTGAAGTGAGGCTAATTCATATTCATTCTTTTTCACAAATCATTTGTATGAATCTTATATCTTAGCATTTAAAAAATGCTGCTACTGAACACTCCATAATTGTATATCTATAATTGCCAGGTTACAGTTGATCTGAATCCACTCAAAAGCTAGATAGCCATTTAATTCAACATTCAATTGAAACAAAACCTATTGGCACTGCAAAATTGGCATCATGGAACAGACACAACTTCTTTGCACTAATGCAAAATATGTGGCATAACTCATTTATTGACACTTTGCTAGTTCTCTTTTAAATAAGAATTGGGGGCTAATTCTGACAAGTATACTGGCTGATCTATATTGACTCTAGTTCAACAATGCTTTGTTTCTGAAATTGTCATACTTGCTTTCAAATCTCACCATGTCTTGCCCCTCCTTGTCATTGTGACCTCCTCTAGCCCTACAACTGAGGTAGCTCTACTTTACAAATTCTAACCTCTTCAGAATCCACTTGGAATGTTTTAGTTAAAGGCATCATGGAAATACAAGTCGTTTACCTGATGAAAAAGCCCAAGTCAAATTGTTGGATTTGTTGCTCAAAGAACACATTCAGTTGTGATTGTAGGATTGGTTTTTGCTCCTCCAGAGCTCAGAAGGGGGAACATTGTTCTCGATTATCTGCTGATGATTGTCATCCAACTGGAATTTAGTCATGTTGGAACTTTAAGAAGGTGGGATCAGCTTTGGAGTCAGTTAGCCTAGGAACAATCTCTATCAAAGCTCGCTTAAGAGTAATGACATCCTAGTTGAGCTCCCAAGAGTGACTGAGGCCTGTTGGATGTTGGAACATTATCCTAGGAAGTGATCAATGCCCTTATGGAAGGAGGGGGCAGGAAAGGTTAATTAAATGCTTTTTTTATTTTCGAATAAACAATATAATTGTGTTCTCATCAGTCTAGAAATTGCTTCATACTTGTAAACCACAAACATGTAAGATTTTATCAAATTCTAAGTTAACAGAGAACCTGTTCAAATATGTCATCTGTTTTTAACACAATTCACCCTGTGAAATATCAACCAAAAGTTGACTTGTCGACAATTTCCAAATACGCTTAAAATATTGCCGTAGGCTGCACAACTTGTGGTTTCAACTTTACTTTGTTTTTCAATACTAATGCGTGTAATTTAGTACTGATATTGCATAAAATTACTGAGAAACAACACTGAAATCAGTATTTTCCATTTACTTGTAAACATAACATTTTAAAGAAACGTTGCAGAGCAGTTTCTGTTTCACATAAGCCTATCAATTGAGGTGCCAGCTTTCCTATGTCGCTGCCTGAGTTGTCTCTTTGGCAATGCAGTGGCAGAAAATAATAGAGTTATTCTTCTTGTGAAACTGTATCTAACCCTAGATTATCAAAACCTAATAAAGCTGAGCAAATTGAGAATCCATGACATAAAATACAAAAAATGCACATACACTGGTGCAAGATCATTGACATTTAATGAAAAAAGAATCTTGCATCTAAAATAAAGAAGAAAAATATCAAAAAATAGGGAATTGAAAAGTTTTAGAAATGTTCAACAGACCAATTTATAAGTGTAAAGCTAATATTTCTCCATACAGGTTCTTACTTACATGCCATGTATGTTTTGGCTTTAGCTTCATGGTCTGGTTAATAACTGTTCAGAGTATTAAAGCTGTATTGGAAACCCAGTCCACTAAGTGATTGTTTGGCTTTCTTGCAGTTTGAAATATGATTCATGGTATAGACGTTGCATGAATGGTAACTGATGTTGGAAATGTTATGACGGTGGTAAATATCGACGATAAAGTTTTAATATCCATCATCTGATTGTTATACCGAAGGCCTTCTATGAACTAAAATTATTTTAAAAAGGTAAGAAAATAATTCTAAAGTGACTGCAATGGTTATCTAGGTGCAGATAAAGGCAAGCTTTGGGAGAGCTGTGTGAAATAAATGAAGCCGTTGCACTGAATAACTTTTGTTTTAATCTGAAGACATCAAAATCAAGCAACTGAGCATCAAGAAATTTGCATCTCCTGTTTAATCCCTGTGTGTTGGTAATTTATTGGGTTTGTCTGTCAGTTAGCCAGCTTGGAAAGGTGAGAAAGCTAGACTCTGGAATGCACATTGAATTATGTTTTATAAATTGCTTTTGTGCAGGAGAGTAGAGAGAAAGAAAAATGAATTTGTGACAACAAGATCTGGAACTCTCTCTCTCTCTCTCTGCCGATCTCTCTTGTCACCTCAGAATATTATAGCTGGTGAGAAAGCAAGTTAGTATTGGGAAAATACTCATTCATCAAAACACAAGTGTCTCCAAATTCCCATGCTAAGTTTTCCTGCTCCTATGATGCTGCTTGACCTGCTGTGTTCATCCAGCCCCATGCTTGTTATCTCGGATTCTCCAGCATCTGCAGTACCTTTTATCTCTGTCTCCAAATTCTGCTGCTGCTGAGGATACAAATGAAATAACTCCGTAGAGGGTGATATCCTGTCACCAATTCACCCTTTATTTACACATGGAGAGTCCTTGACACTGATCCAGCTGCTTCAGAGCCAGTTCTCAGAGCGAACGGTATGTCTGACACCCCTGTTTATATCTGTCAGCCAGGGCTCCCTGATTGAACTAGATTAACAACTCCCATCAGCAAACTCATATTCTATGAGGCCGACCTGGCTGACCACAGTACAATCTCCACAACTAGTCAACCAATGAACTGGGGTCTCAGGTGAAGAATTTAACACATCAGATACTCCAGAGACGTTTATACTATATTGCCTTACTTCTCCTTATCTGTACTACACTCATGTTTTAGAAAAAGAAACTTATATGTGTTCATGTGTGTGTTTGATGTTGTGTTTTTATTACTTTCCTTCAGTTTAGTAGGTGATAAAATCCCTCTTTCTTTCACTCAGTAATCCTCAGTAACTGGCTCCTTTATTCTCTTTTGAATTAGGTTTTAATTGAAGTGTGAAAGCTGTAGGCTTAAAAGAGTTACAGCATTTATTTGTTGTGACCAATCAAGAGGGAGTTAGAAAGAAGGGGCCGCTTCTCCCTCTTCATCTAGTCATAATGGAGGGAATGGAAGTCAAGGAAATTCACCATAATGACCATGCAACATTTATAGTTTTTGGGCAGAATTTTTGACATGGCCATTGGTGAGAAAGTTGAAAAAATCACCTGAGATTGGCAGTGAGGGTATTCTCAATGTTGATTTGTCTACTGATAAATCAATGGATAGAACTTTGAGTCAGGAGTTGTGGCACAGTTTGTCCAGGGAAGCCTCTGTCGTCAGTCCAGGGCCTTGGGCATGGTGTTAACTGGGACGGTCAGCGTCAGCATCTGTCCTGGTAGGATGTGAGGAGCAGAATATCAGGAACCTTGCCAGTTGCTTTGGCCCTTTCTGCCCTAATGTGGGCTTTTGTTTCTGGAATGAGACAAAGTGAGGGTTTGTGTTGGATGAAAGTGCCTGGCACGGTTATTAGTGCTGATGCAGGTGGGGGAAAGGTGGCGAAGTTCTCCGAGTGAGTGAGCAGGGGTGCAGAGGGCATGCAGAGTTAGTGATGTAGGGGGGTTGTTTGGGTAAGAGTCAGTGAAGGAAGACGTTGCATGCGACAGAGAATGCAGTAGTTTATGGAGTCTTGGGGGGATGTGTCCATAGAAAAGAAAGACAGTGAGTGTGAGTTAACAGAAAGAAAATGGCTGCACTTACTCTTGTGGAGTGTAGAAGGTCATTGACCATCTTCCTGACTTGTTGAGTGTTCCTCTGGACCTTGGAAACAGCACTAATCCAGGTGGCAGCCTTATACCAGGCTGGTAGTATAGTTGCCCCTCTGGTCCTGAGGAAAGTGGATAACACATTCCTGTACCACCCCATCTACCAGAACCTCCATATGCCTATTGGCAAAGTGGAAGGCGAATTTCCTCTCGTTCACCATAGCTGCGGTGATTGACAGGAATCATGCTGGGCACCTTCACATTGTCAGTGCTTAACCTCGCACATAACTTTGTTTTAAAAATGGTTCCGGGAATACCAAGTGGTCCTGGCATTGGCAAATGCTTCTACTGGCAGTGAGTTGGAGGATACAGCAAGCAGGCCTGGTGCATGGGTAATGAGGCGAGTTTGAGAAAACATCCCCAGGGGTCACAGAGAGAAGCTCTCCATGAAATGCAGCAAAATAATTGCTTCTCTGATTTCCAGTAAAATGTACCCCCTAGTTTCTGTGATACAAGATGCTGGTTTTGAAGGTGTTAATGTTCTTGTTACATTGGCTCCAACCATTCTACTGCTGTCACACACATTCTGTGGAACATGGAGTTTTACTCTAGCATTTGGAGGGAGCAGTGGTAATTTTGTTCTAATTCATTCAGAGGGTGAGGGTGTTGCTGGCTAGGCTAGCATTTATTGCCCATCCCTAATTGCCCAGCAGGCAGTTAAGAGTCAACCATGTTGCTGTGGGTCTGGAGTCACATATAGGCCAGACCAGGTAGGAATGGCAGTTTTCTTCCCTAAAGGACATTAGTGAGCCAGATGGGTTTTTCCTGACAATCAGCAACAGTTTCATGGCCGTCATTAGACTCGTAATTCCAGATATTTATTGAATTCAAATTTCACCATCTGCCATGGTGGGATTTGAACCCAGGTCCCCATAACATCACCTGGGTCTCTGGATTAACAGTCCAGCAGTAATACCACTAGGCCACTTCCTCCCCTATCTGCCCCAGCTCCCCAAGGTCCCCGTAATTGTGCCTGACCAAATACTTGCTGCTATCATGAATAAACCTTATTGTTTTATACGAACAGTGTTTCTTCTATAGCTATTCTAGAGTAGTCAATGCTCTACTACCAATCACTCGATAGACTTAGGAGAAAGATTAGACAAAGGAGATTTGGTTGTCGTGAACTACCTTAAATAACACCTACCCAGTACCGCATACTGGAGAGTTTAGCAAGACCACAATCTGGGAAAATACCGCAGCTCCAGATCTGCTTTAGTTGGATTTTTGTCTTGTTCCATGATTGAAAATAAATACAAGGAATGGCTATCATTTGACAGTCTTTTACAAATCTTCTACCAACATAAGAGTTAACATGAAGTTTGTTTACTAAGAAGTGAACATTGCAGTTAAGAACATTCCTTTAGCAATGCTGTATCTCCTGAGATTTTGGATATCAAATCATATTACACACATAGGAAGTGAAGACTAGCTTACAGGAGTTGCTTTTAGCACTAGATAAAATGTGGGCCCTAAAAAGAATGGGCAACATTTCTGCTAAGCCAGATTCAGAATTTTCTAAAAATGTAATCCTTTTACTTAAAGTTACATAGTTACTTAAACCTTCCAATCTTTGGACTATAACAAGTTACAAGAAATTTTCATGGGACATTGGAGGAATTAATGCACATATTTGAAAATCTGAAAGGCTTTTAAATCTTCAAAAACTTCAATCCAGTGAGACACAAACACCTTAACAATAACAAAAACAGAAATTGCTGAAGAAACTCAACAGGTCTGTGGAGAGAAAGCAGAGTTAACATTTTTCTTCCTGGAGACCCTTCTTCAGAACTTATGGAAGTTTCTCCAGTAATTTCTGTTTCTTTTTCAGATTTCCAGCATTAGCAGTTCTTTGCTTTTTTTTTGACCTTAACACTCTAAGTTGAGTATAGGGATGTCTGGTGTGATTCTGTTAACGTTAATTTTGATTAGATTTTCCAAGAAACCAGATACGTCGCTTCTTCATTTAAGAAAACTTTTGAGGTTTAGTTTCAATATTAGAACTGATTCAAGACATGATAAGATCAGTATGATGCTTGTATCATCACCACTGTCAAAAACCAACGTCCTATGTTCCTGACTTGATTCATGTTTTGTGTCAGGAAGCAGTTTATTGCAAGTGCAACTCCGAATATCCATACTGTGTATGCCAACTGATTAAAGTTTTGGGAGACAAGTGGGATGTGGGGAGAATGTTGTTGGTACTGAAGGTTGTTAGGAAAGATTAATAAGGGAGCTGCTAGATGACTGCTGCAAAGATAAATGGGGTCCTGTTCTTGCCAATGGCAGATTTTCTGATGAGAGAAAAACAATTTTACTCTTGATCCAAGTTTGTTTACAGTGTGTTTGTGTTTTCAAACTTTAGTGCAAGCTCAAGAAATCTGATCGAAAAATCTAAAGTTTAGCCAGGAATGTAGTAATTCATCATCCTAAATGTAAAAAATGTCAGGCTTCACAATAATTAAGTTTTCAGAATATAATTCATTTGCAAACATTGCAGGTGAAACACTTTCTGTTTCTTCAGGGGCAGTCCCAATAAGTGTTAAGCAGAAACACTTGGTGTTTCCTGGAAATGGTTCTAATTTTGATGCTAAACTGATGTAACGTCTGAAAGTTAACAGTTTGTAATGTTATTTGCATCTTTAATTTGTGAGTGTTTAATTAGCTATCTGGACAGAGATGTCACTGTAACTAGCCAACTGAGGAGATCTCGATCAATGAACTCAAGACTCGCCATGTCAGGGCAACCCCTCCTGAATTAAAGAAATACAGACCAAATCAGAAGCTTCCATATCTTTTTCTCCAATGCATTACGTAGATCATTGTGTCTCCCTGAGAGTGAACAGCAAAGTACTTAAATTTAACGGTTAACATAGAAAATGAGAACTAGACTTGAAAGTGACCTGCACTATTTTTTATGGCAAAAGATATATTTATTTGATGCTATATGTCTCTCAACATTCTTCAGATGCCATGAGTAAATTTGAAGCTCATTGTTTCTTGTTATTTCATTAAAAAACGTTGTCCATCAAATTGTATCACTATCTTAAATTCCAACATGGATAAAGTTTATACAAAATAATGAAGGAGAAAATGTGTCTTAAGCTGTAGCACAAAATGGATCAGTGAATCATCAGATGGTATTTGCCTGGTTGTGTTAATGCATAGGTTCCAGGCCAAATAGCAAATGTAACTTTAGGCCATTTACATGTCGTTGCAACATGTGACCCAGTAGAAAGGTACCAGTCTCACCTTCAATTGCACTATGAGCGCAATGGAGTCAGTGTGGTGTGTTCGGGCAATAGCTTGTGGGTATGTAATGCACAGCAATATCAGAAAGCACATAACTCAAGTTAAGTGTAAATCTGTGATATTGTAGTAATGTAAATATATAGTGTTATTATTAAACTTCAAGACATCTGCTTTAACAAGAGCTTTACATTTGTGACATATGTTACATAGGCTAATGTACAGGGCAGAACTCAGACCATATCACATTGGCAGTGGTGTTTCACACAAGAAACCATGTCATACTTCACGCAAGATAACAAGGTGTAGAGCTGGATGAACACAGCAGGCCAAGCAGCATCATAGGAGCAGGAACGCTTGACGTTTCGGACCTAGACCCTTCATCAGAAATGGGGGAGGGAAAGAGGGTTCTGAAATAAATAGGGAGAGAGGGGGAGGCGGATAGAAGATGGATAGAGGAGAGGATAGGTGGAGAGGAGGCAGACAAGTCAAAGAGGCGGGGATGGAGCCAGTAAAGTGAGTGTAGGTGGGGAGGTAAGGAGGAGATAGGTCAGTCTGGGGAGGACGGACAGGTCAAGAGGGCGGGATGAGGTTAGTAGATAGGAGATGGGGGTGTGGCTTGGGGTGGGAGGAGGGGATAACTGAGAGGAAGAACAGGTTAGGGAGGCGGGGACAAGCTGGGCTGTTTTTGGGATGCGGTTGGGGGAGGGGAGATTTTGAAGCTTGTGAAATCCACATTGATACCATTGGGCTGCAGGGTTCCCAGGCAACTCCCCCTCCCATTCCTCAGACGACATGTCCATCCTGGGCCTCCTGCAGTGCCACAATGATGCCACTCGAAGGCTGCAGGAACAGCAACTCATATTCAGCCTGGGAACCCTGCAGCCCAATAGTATCAATGTGGATTTCACAAGCTTCAAAATCTCCCCTCCCCCAACCGCATCCCAAAAACAGCCCAGCCTGTCCCCGCCTCCCTAACCTGTTCTTCCTCTCACCTATCCCCTCCTCCAACCTCAAGCCGCACCTCCATCTCCTATCTACTAACCTCATCCCGCCCCCTTGACCTGTCCTTCCTCCCTGGACTGACCTATTTCCTCCCTACCTCCCCACCTACACTCACTTTACTGGCTCCATCCCCGCTTCTTTGACTTGTCTGTCTCC
Organism: Ginglymostoma cirratum; assembly: GCA_024137785.1. Classification (NCBI taxonomy): domain Eukaryota; kingdom Metazoa; phylum Chordata; class Chondrichthyes; order Orectolobiformes; family Ginglymostomatidae; genus Ginglymostoma; species Ginglymostoma cirratum. Next base: position 9,673,703 of record JAHRHZ010000268.1, read on the forward strand.
TCTCCACCTATCCTCTCCTCTATCCATCTTCTACCCGCCTCCCCCTCTCTCCCTATTTATTTCAGAACCCTCTTCCCCTCCCCCATTTCTGATGAAGGGTCTAGGCCCGAAACATCAAGCTTTCCTGTTCCTATGATGCTGCTTGGCCTGCTGTGTTCATCCAGCTCCACACCATGTTATCTCGGATTCTCCAGCATCTGCGGCACCTATTATCTCTCATACTTCACGCAGTTCCATTGTTCCATAGTTCAATCCCCATTTTAGTTCCATTAGACTTACACAGTCATCAAGTTACATAGCTAGGAAGCAGACCCTTCGGTCCTACTCTTCCATCCTGACTGAGTTTTCCAAACTAACCTGCTCCAAATTGCCTGCATTTGGCCCATATCCTTTCTTCTTCATGTACCTACATAAACATCTTTTAAATGTTGCAACTGTGCCTACACCTACCACTTCCTCTGGTAGTTCCTTCCACATACGAAACATTCACTATGTAAAAAAGTTGCCCTTCGGGTCCCTTTTAAATTTTTCTCTCTCATCTTAAAATTATACCCTCTAGGGCATAAGACCTTTACTATTCACCTTATCTATGTGTCTCATGATCTAACAAAGGTCCATAAGGTGACCTCTCAACCTCCTATGCTCCAGTAAAGAAGTCCTAGCCCATTCAGGCTCTCCGTATAACTCAAACCCTCCAGTCCTGGCAACATCCTTGTAAATATTTTCTGGCCCCTCTCCAATTTAATAAATTCATCCTATTGCAGAATGACCAGAACATTTTTTTTTTTTATTCATTCGCAGGATGACAGTATTGCTGGTTAGACAGCATTCATTTCCCACACCTAATTGCCCAGAGGGCAGTTAAGAGTCAATCACATTACTGTGGGTCTGGAGTCACATGTAGACCAGACCAGGTAAGAATGGCAGTTTCCTCCCCTAAAGGGCATTAGTGAACCAGATGGCTTTTTCCCCAAAAACTGGCAATGGATTAATGGATTATCATTAGACTCTTAATTCCAGATATTCATTGAATTCAAATTCCACCATCTGTCACAGCAGGATTTAAACCTGACTACCCAGAACGTTATCTGGGCCTCTGGATTAACAGTCCAGTGATAATACCACTAGGCCATGCCTCCCCACTGAACGCTGTATTCCAAAATTGGCCTTACCTTACCAAAGCCCTGTACAACCTCAACATGACGTCCCAACTCCCACACTCAATGGTCTGAGCAATGAAGGCAAATGTGCTTGATGCCTTTGTCGGAGCATACCCCCCAGTCAGGAAAAACTCAGAAGGAAAGCAGGATTCAGGCAAGTGGAAGATGTTTATTCAAGCAGAAACCAATTAATGCAGGGAGAAGGCCAATAGATCTTTCCCAAATCTGGCCTCAACGTGAGAAAGCAATTTTTCACTTAATCTTTGGCTCAGATCGGAAAAGAGGTCAAGGGCACATGCTGATTTTTACAGTGAAAATATAACATTTTATACACTTTCTGCTACAATAACGAAACACAATGTAGTCACTGGCCTTCCCTCTTAACCCATATAACCAATCCCTGTGGCACACCTAATGAATGATGGGCATTCCTACAGACAGCCCCAGGCTCCCACGGTCTTATGGCATTTACCAAACATTGTAATCTCTAAACCTTGGTATTTTTCTATGCATCCTATATATTTGCATTTGAAAGTTACTGGCTACACTCTTTCGGGTCTGTCTCAAGCTATTTATCTCTAAGGACAGCTTGCACTCTATCATTCATTGTATTACATGTGTTTTCTTTATCAAATTCAGTCATTCTTTTCAAATATTTCCCGCTGTCCTAATTATATATGTAAAAATACAAAAGAGAGTTGGTTTTAACTAATTGCCAAAAGGTTAATTTCTATTATAAAGTTAGTTATAATATGTAACGTTGTACAGCTACTTCTACCGTTAGCATGTTGTAATTAATGGGTTGTGAACAAGCTATTTTGCTCAGGGCATGAGGTAACGTGTTTCCTAAGGCTAATTAACTTTCACTTCTGGGTTTAAATTTTTTTTACTGCTGGTGTTATATTCTGGTTGTATGTTGAAAACTACTATGATTATCTGAATAATCTTTAACTAAAGCCTATTTCTTAATACTGTAGGTAAAAAAGCTAATTACTACAAAATATCTTTACCTGTTGTTTTCGCAGCTGTTAATCTCAGTTGGTTCATGGGCTGAGACCTGCACCTGGCGTTATTCATTTACTGCGATGATCATCCTTTCATTAATGAGGCTGGAGTTAATCATTTGTCTGTTCTTAGGCATTCTCTTATCACAACTGTCTCAAATGGGAGATAACAAGCATGGGGCTGGATGAACACAGCAGGTCAAGCAGCATCATAGGAGCAGGAAAACTTGACGTTTCGGGCCTAAACCCTTCATCAGAAATGGGGGAGGGGAAGAGGGTTCTGAAATAAATAGGGAGAGAGGGGGAGGCGGATAGAGGATGGATAGAGGAGAGGATAGGTGGAGAGGAGGCAGACAAGTCGAAGAGGCGGGGATGGAGCCAGTAAAGGTGAGTGTAGGTAGGGGGGTAGGGAGGAGATAGGTCAGTCCAGGGAGGACGGACAGGTCAAGGGGGCGGGATGATGTTAGTAGATAGGAGATGGGGGTGTGGCTTGGGGTGAGAGGAAGAACAGGTTAGGGAGGTGGAGATGAGCTGGGCTGGTTTTGGGATGCGGTTGGGGGAGGGGAGATTTTGAAGCTTGTGAAATCCACATTGATGCCATTGGGCTGCAGGGTTCACAGGCTGAATATGATTTGCTGTTGCTGACCTTGGAGTAGTCTTGTTTGAAGGTACCAATGTGTTTCACTTACATGTTAGAGCTGGCTGTCCCATTTTGTTCTAATCCTTGTTGGCCATTGTGTTTCTTTCAAACATGGGCCATGTTGGTGTAAGCAGGTATGGGTCACTTTGTACGGACAGGAAGGGTGTCACCCCCACAGCCTTCTTAACCACTCTGTCTATCTGTGATTCAACATGCCTTACCATTAACTGGTTTAAGTGTTGCCTTTGTTCATCTTACCAAAATGCAACACCTCACATTTATCTGCCATTCCTCAGCCCATGTGCCCAATTGATCAAGACGCCTTTAGAATTTTAGATAACCTTCTTCACTGTCTATTATACCATCAATGTTTGGGTCATCTTCAAACTTACTAACTATGCTTCCTATAATGTCATCCAAATCATTTATATAAATGACAAACAACACTGGACCAAGCACTGATCCCTGTGGACCACCACTGGTTACAGGCTTCCAGTCCAAAAATGACCCTCCACCACCACCAAATTCTGTCTCTTACTGTCAAACCAATTTTGTATCCAATTGTCAGGCTCTTCCTGAATCCCGAGTAATCTAACTTTACTCACCAGTCTACCCCGTGGAACCCTGTCAACGGCCTTGCTAAAGTCCATGTAGAAAACATCTACCACTCTGCCCTCATCTATCTTCTTAGTCACACCCTCAAGAAAAGGAATTGATAACCATGCAGAGCAGAATTATGGCAGGCTGATTCAATGTTGAGGCTTCATAAATCCCAAATAAGACTAACCTCTGCCCCATGTTTTCCCTTCAAAAAATTCACTTACTGTGATAACTCATTTCTAGTATTATTTGGCTGAAACTGATGGCACTCAGTTTAAGTAAAAGAGTGTTATTATTGCCTTATGAAAAATACTTCAAACCCACAATTCAGATTGTTTCTTTGATAGACACCAACTTGTTAAGAGCTGACATTTCAAATTAAGGAATTAATTTGCCCTGGTTTTTGTAATATCTTGGGCCCTCTTTCTCAGGTAAGAGAAAACTCAAATCTCTGCTCCTAGAACACTATCAAAACAAATCTTCCAAACTCACTGCCTGACTCATATGTCCTTTTGTCCTTCCCTGCGATGTTGCAGGAACATATCTTGCAAAATTTAGCAACAAACAGTATAGAGTTGGGACGTTATGTTGACGTTGTTCAGGATGTTGGTGAGGGCTCTTCTGGAATGCTGTGTCCACTCTGGTCTCCCTGTTATAGGAAGGATATTATTAAGATGGAGAGGATTCAGAAGAGATTTACCAGAATGTTGCTGGGTATAGATAAGGTGAATGGCAGATGTCTTTTCCCAAGGGTGGGGGATTTCAAGACCAGTGGGCATATTTTTAAGTTGAGAGGAAAAAGACTTTTAAAAAAGCATGAGGGGCATTTTTTTTAACACAGAGAATGGCTCATATATGGAATGAATTTCCAGAGGAAGTGATGGATGTGGGCACACAGTTACAAAGTTTAAAAGACATTTAAATAAGTACATGAATAGGAAATATTTGGAGAGATGTGAACCAAAAGCAGGCAGGTGGGGCTAGTTTAGTTTGTTATTATGGTCGGCATGGACTGGTTGGATCAAAGGGTTTGTTTCTGCGCTGTATGAATCTAAGGCAATGACTGTATAACTCATTACAACCCCTGCAAAAATACTTTCACAGCATGTACTCCTAGAGACTTTGAGATATCAGACTTGAGTACAAATAACCTGAACTACCTGATGGTGGCTGCTGTACAATTGTTTGGGTAGAGCGACAAACAAAAATGCTGTCAATGAACAAGTAGGAGAGCACCACTGCAATATGTGATCCCCTCTGGAAGAAATATATCCTCTAGTTGAAGGACTTTGGCTTCCATTGGACTGTGAACATTAATGCTACCAATCCAAATTTCACACCATTAATATGAGAATCCCAGAACTTAAAATGAGACAACAGAAAGCTGAAGGTAATAATGGAATGAGGGATGAGGGGCATAGAGTTCTTGAGTCATTATGCTGAAGCAAATTACAGAGACTTGATAGGGGAAAGGCCATACAATGATTTGAACATGGGGATAGGAAATTTTAATATTAAGATGCTCGTGAAGTGAAGGCTAATATAACTCATCCAGTGCAGAAGTGATGGAAGCAGTCTTATTTCTGAATCACTACTCACATTTAGGAATATAAGCTTAGTTCTCTCATTCATTTAGTTACTCTTATAAGACAGAATAAAAGGAATTATTAAGTAACAGGCCAAACTCTGAGCTTTGAATCTAAAGCAGCCTGAGAACTCTAACTCAGCAGGAGCTGGCTCTTGACGTGTTTTCATCCTAATAAGTTAGAAGTATTCTAATGCTTTCAGAAAATGTGAAAATTTCCTGTGGGTAAACTAACCACTGCTTTTTCTTCCAGTCTTACTGAACAGACTTTGACAATCAAGGGCATGAGAGGGTCAGGGCTAAGGTAGTTTAATAATTAAATATTTACCTTGTACATGCCTGTGGTCTTTTTTTTACGACAATGGATACTGGACATTGGACATGTGACTACTTCATTCATGTATTTAAGTTGGGACCTTACGTGAATAGAGTCTGGGTTAAAATTGACTGTGCTGCACATGTTTCAGAGGATTTAAGAAATGCAGCAATGAAAGGGAGGCAGGAGCTGTAGGCTCTATAAGGTAAATATCACTGAAAGCACACCTTGAAGGTCACAGCTTTTCAAGGAATTCTTTAGATGCTTTTTCCTACCTGGCAACTAAACTCTCTCTTTGTCCATATGCTGATTGGGAAACAGAGCTAAAATCATGAGGTCCTTACAAACCTAAGTCCCACCGAACATTGAGGATACCCTTCATCATGTTGTGTAACATTAACGTCATGCTGATTGAAATATATCTCATCCAGATACAGCAACTCAACGCTAGGCTGCCCTCAGGTACTCCAGGACCATTGGTAGCACCAAAATCACATTCAATTACAATCTGTAAACTCGTAGCCTGGCATTTCTCCCACTCTGCCATTGTCAGCGGATCACAGCGTCAACCCTGGTTCAATGAACAATGCAGGACAAAGGCCAGGAGTAATGCCAGGCATTCCAAAAAATTACATGCCAACCAGGTGATGTTAAAACATAGGACTACTTGCACACTAAACAGCATGAGCATAAGTGGATTAAGAGCATAAATGGATTAAGATTAATCCTGCTTAGATCATATCTGGGGTCTGAAAAGAATGAACGTCATGGTCGAATGCAGGGCCATCGGGGAATTTCTGACGAAGGTGCACAGAAAGGCCACGCACACGGATCGAGTCCTGAATTTCAACAGTCACCAACCTAACACCCACAAATGTAGTTGCATGAAAACACTATTTAAAGGAGTGACAACACACTACAGCAACCCAGAACTATGCCAAAATGAAGAATACCTCCACCAAGTATTTAAGGACAACGGATACACAAACAGTTGGGTCCAACGATGCCTATCACACAAACAACAACAGGAAGATACAGTACGGACACACTCGTCATGTTACTGTACATCAAGAACATATCCAAACGGACCACAAGACTCCTACGACCATTGGGCATCAAGTGGCACACAAACCTATGTCAATCCTACGCTAACTGCTAACTCAAACCAAAGACACCTTACCCACTATGGACAGAACCAACGTGATATACAAGATTCCATGCAAGGACTGTGACAAACATTACATTGGACAGACAGGATTATTCTGCATCAAATATCACGCAATGTGTTTTTTTGTTACTACACTTTTTAGTTTTAACTTGATGGAAGTTATAAATTATTTAAGACCACTACCTTAACATCATCATGTGAAGAGGACTCTTATCATTTCCTCAGTGTTTTTCATAGTTGTCAGTAGTACATTTTCACTTCATTATTTATCATTTTGAATCATTATTTATATCTGCGTTGAGCAGATTTTTGGCTATCTCGGTCACATTAACTTTTACCCAAATAATTGGGTAAATATCTGGCCACAAGAATACATGAACACTAACTAGCAACAAAAAGACCTGACTAATACTCATTCGTCTCTATTCACACAGATAAGGAGAGCCACCAGTTCGATTGAGGCAACACCGGGATCCTAGGACAGGCCAAACAGAGACAAGCACGGGAATTTCTAGAGGCCTGGTTGTCCACCAAGAAGGCCATCGACAAACATATAGAATTAAACCCTATATACATACCACAGTGAAGAAAAACCGTAAATCAGGTAATCAAATCCAACGGATTCCAGAGTTGAAATACCAGGCGGGAAAACACAACACCGCTTCATCGGAGGCTGCACTGATGATGTTACCCAGCAGGGTATTGAAACTTCTGTGAACTAACGAACCAGCTCGGTGAGCCAACCAACCGTAGCACACTTAAGTGGTCATTATTTAGACAGTTAAAAACCTCAGCTTTTTTGAGAGGTGGGAAGGTGAACTATGAGCATTCCTGTCCCAAAACATATTTCCAGTGGAGGCAGGAAGGTCAAGAACTATCACGGAAAATGTTTTTTGTTCCTGCGCTTTTTAGTTTTAATTTGATGGAAATTATAAATTATTTAGGAGGGCTATCTTAGCATCATCTTGCGAACAGGACTCTTACCATTCCTTCAGTACATTTCATAGTTTTCAGCAGTGCATTTTCCTCTCATTATTTATCATTTTGTGTCATTATTCATGTCTGTGTTTAGCAGAATTCGGCTACCTCAGTCACACTAACTTTTACTCAAATATTTGCCGACACACTATCATCCAATCCTACCTCATCCCCTAGCATCAGATCGTTCTTCATTGGTCCAACAATATGCTGGTCTAACAGGTTTGATATTAACATTACTGTGAGTGTTCAATGACCAGTGGTTAATCAATATAAGTTAGCAGCCCTGAACACTATTTCACATAGAGGTGCCTCACTCTGTCAGTGAACTAACTGCACACAATTGGTTGTAGAGTGCACTTCCATTTTGTGTCAATCAAAAACTGATCACTTATCATTTGAGTGTAAACTGCAACATATCAGAAACCCCAAGCAGGAAGCTGGGTCCAAGAATGTGTAATTCAGGTGGTTGTGGCTGGATGCATGTGTATCACACTTCAGGTCATCCACAAGAGATAGAATGGCCAATTTGTTGACGTGATGACATGGAAATGTGGGGTTTTTTTTATTGTTAACACTAATAGATCTTTACCTGTTACTTTAGAAATTTAATGATGAAATTTTCTAAGACAAACTAAGTGGTGTCTGTATTGTATTGGTCACTGATGCCTTTGTGTTGCTGACTTATCTGGGAATTGGATCACAGTGATATAGATTTTATATAGATCGATTGGTGTGACCCAATGCTTAACATCAAAAATGATTTTTTTTTCAAACTTATTGACTGGAAAACCGAATTGATTTTTTTTTACAACTGAAGGTGCGTTCCAAGGACTTGAAATCGCAGTCTGCTCACACATTTGCCTCACTTTACTTTATACATTCCAAAGTCACTGAAATGGGGACAAGCTAACTGTAAATCCTCTTTAGGAACAATTAACATGTCCTGTCCGATGTAGACCATCACTTGGATATTCAACTGGGTGCGAACAAACCATTCGATGTAATCACTTAGCCAATAGAACTCTTGGCATTGAATGGAATGTGTCTAGATATAATTTAACCTTATAATCTGGAAACCACTAAGGTAACTGGGCAGTTGGCAAGTAGGCATCTTGTGATATTGAATGCATGTATGTGTGTGAATGTTGGAGCATTTTTATTATATTTCTTGGACTGAGTTATGTGCAATAGAAAAGAAAAGGAAAATTCAGGGAAACAATTGCAACATGTATACGGCAAAGACTCATTAAATAAGAAACATTTATTTTACAGAAAAAAATCCTTTCTTTATCATATAAAGAGTGGGAAAAGAGGGTATTAATCTTATCCTTCCTCACCTTATCCTAACGATACGGTAATTTAAAAAAATTACAAGGCAATTTATTTTTCACCCTATTTCTGATTGTCCCTTCTTTATACAAAAGGCCAGAAATCCAGCAAGGTACCTGAAGCCCCATTTCAAGATTCCTCTCGAAAGAGACATGAAAAACCCTCAGCATTGATCAGGAAGTGAGAAACTCTGGCTGACAATCAATGTAACTGGGTACATCAGTTGTGGGCAGGAGTTCATCAACACAATGACTATGCAGTTTCAGGAGTTGCAAAGCATGCGTCAAACCTGCAAACGAAACATCAGCAGAGATCATCCCAGGCTGCTGACAAGAGAGCAACTTTTTCTGTTTCATTTGTGGCAGACATTTTCTTTCCAGAAAAACAACTAGATCTGACCTCAGTCAAGTTCTGCGGCTGCATTCCCATCATCTCTCGCAGCTGGAAAGATGCCAATCATATCCATCTAACACAATTAAATAAGGAAGGAGAAGAGAATTCTAAAAAGATGTGAAATTCCTATTTTATTCTAAGAAGAAAATGAAGAAGCAATGCTTCATCTTGTCACACAATCACTATATTAATTAAGTCATTCAAGTGTAGCCTTTGCTTAAATGACCAGGACAATAACGCTGTTGGTCCTTATTCCTGGACATTGCTCTCTTGGAGATGAAACTCCCGTGGATACTAAATTGAACTAAACGGTTATGGTTGCAAAGTTTAATGGGGTACTGCCTCAAGCGACCATATTTCCCAATGTTGAATGCGGGATGTGGGATATTTGGTAAAATTACTTGTGTTCAATGGGTTCAACAATCATCAGAACTATATTGAAAAAGTGTTCAACTTAAGACTGAGTGATATTAATGGCAGCTATAGAGTCATAGGGATGTAGAGCACAGAAACGGACCCTTCGGTTCAATTTGTCCATGCTGACCAGATAACTTAATTTAATCTAGTCCCATTTGGCCCATATCCCTGTAAACCCTTCCTATTAATATACCCATCCAGATGCCTTTTAAATGGGGTGGCACAGTGGCTCAGTGGTTAGCACTGCTGCCTCACAGCGCCAGGGACCTGGTTTCGACTCCACCTTAGGGCGACTGTCTGTGTGGAGTTTGCATATTCTTCCCGTGTCTACGTGGGTTTCCTTTGGGTGCTCAGGTTTCCTCCCACAGTCTAAAGATGTGCAAGCGAGGTGGATTGGCCATGCTAAATTGCTTGTAGTGTTCAGGGATGTGTAGATTAGTGGGAATGGGTCTGGGTTGGATGCTCTGTGCGTCAGGGTGGACTTGTTGGGCCAAAGGTCCTGTTTCCACACTGTAAGGATCCTATAAACATATTGTTGTAATTTACGAGCCTCCACCACATCTTGTGGCAGCTCAGTCCATACATACAGCATCCTCATGAAAAGGTTGCCCCTTAGGCCCCTTTTAAATCATTCCCCTCTCATCTTAAACCTATGCCCTCTAGTTTTGGACTCCTCTACCCTGGGAAAACACCTTGATTATTCACCTTATCATGCCCCTCATGATTTTATAAGCCTCCATAAGGTCACCCCTCAGCGTCCAATGCTCCAGGGAAAATAGCTCCAAGTCTATTCAACCTCTCCCTATAGCTTAAACCCTCCAATCCTCGCAACATCCTTATAAATCTTTTTTGAATCCCTTCTAGTTTCACAACATCCTTTGTATAGGAAGGAGACCAGAATTGCCTGCAATACTCCAAAAGTGGCCAAACCAATGTCCTATACAGCCACAACATGGCTTCCCAACTCCCATACACAATGCACTGACCAATAAAGGCAAGTGTACCAAATGCCTTCTTCACTATCTTGTCTGCCCGTGACTCCACTTTCAAGGTCTCTTTGTTCGGCAACACTCCCCAGGACCTTATCACTAAGTGTATAAGTACTGACTTGATATGCCCTACCAAAATTTAGCACCTCACATTTATCTAAATTAAACTCCATCTGCCACTCCTCAGCCCATTGGCCCATCTGATCAAAATTCCATTGTACTCTGAGGTAATCTTCTTCACCGTCCACTCCACCATCTATTTGGTGTCATCTGCAAACTTACTAACCATACCTCCTTTGTTGACATCCAAATCATTTATATGAATGACAAAAAGCAGTGGACCCAGCACCGATCCCTGTGACACACTGCTGGTCACAGGCCTCTAACCCGAAAAACAACCCTCCATCACCACCCTCTTTCCACTATCTTTGAGCCAATTTTGTATCCGAATGGCTAGTTCTCCTTGTATTCCATGTAATCTAACCTTGTTAACCAGTCTACCATGAGGAGCCTTGTCGAACGCCTTACTGAAGTCCATATAGACAAAGTCTACTGCTCTGCCTTCATCAATACTCTTTGTCACTTCTTCAATATTGTTTTAAGTCTTTTCCTCTCTTTCTTCTCCTTTTGTTTTGCTTTATTACGATGCTTTTGTGTCTTTTGCCATGCAAAAAGACATGAAATACATGTCCAAAGTGTTATGATGCTGCCACCAGACAATCAGTTTCCAGAATGAAGTCTGTGTCAAGCTTGCTGAGTATTGTTAAAACTGCATGATCAGGTAAGTGGGAAATATTCCATCAAATTCCTGATTCATGACTGGAAATGGTGGATAGGGTTTTGGGGAGTCAGGAGGTGATTTACTCACTGTAGAATTTGTAGCCTTTGACCTGCTCTTGTAGCCACTCTATTTATATGGTTCATCCTGTTCAACTTCTGGTCAACTGTGACCCTAGAACATTAAAATTGAGAGATTCAGTTGTGGTAACCCCATTGAATGTCAAGGACTAATTGTTAGACTCTTTCACATTGGAGGTGGCCATTGCCTGGCAGTTGGGTGGCATGAAAGTTACTATTTGGACCAAGCCTGAATATTGTTCAGGTCTTGATGCATTTGAACATGGATTGCTTCAGTATCTGAGGAGTCGTGAATAGGCTAGACCATTCAATTGTCAGTGAACATCCGCACCACTGATCTTATGATAGAGGAAAGATTGTTGATTCAAGATGATTGAGCCTAGGACACTACCCTTCAAAATAGTTGCAGAGATGTCCTGGAGCTGAGATGATTGACAGCAACGGCCACAACTATCTTTCTATCCTAACCAATGTACTCTACAGCCACAGCATGACCTCCCAACTCCTATACTCAATGCACTGACCAATGAAAGCAAGCGTACCAAACGCCTTCTTTGCTATGTAGATATTAGGGACTGCCGATGTTGGAGAATCTGAGATAATAAGGCGTAGAGCTGAATGAACACAGCATGTCAAGCAGCATCAGAGGAGCAGGAAAGCTGATGTTTCAGGTCTGGACCTCTCTTCTGAAGAACAGTCCAGACCCAAAACATCAGCTTTCCTGCTCCTCTGATGCTGCTTGGCCTGCTGTGCTCATCCAGCTCTACACCTTGTTATCTCTCGCCTTCTTCGCTATCCTGTCTACCTGAGACTCCACTTGCAAGGTCTCTGTATTTGGCAACATTCCCAGGCCCTTATAACTTCAGAGATTTCCTCCTGATTTCCATTTACGCCAGTTTTGCAAAGGGTACTTGATGCCACACTCGGCCAAATGTGGTCTTAATGTCATGAGCATTCACTCTCACTCTCACCTCATGTCTGGAATTCAGCTCTTTTGTCCAGGTTTGAATCAAGGCTATAATGATCAGGAGCTGAGTGATGCTCACAGAACTCAAACTGGGTGTCAGTGAGCAGGTTATTGCTAAATAAGTGCTGCTTGATAACATTATTGATGATCAAGAGTAGAAAGATGGGGCACAAGTTGGCTGGGTTAGATTTGTCCTGCTTTTGTGTATAGGACATACCTGGGGCAAGTTTCCACATTGATGAAACCATGCCGGAACAGCTTGGCTAGGGGTGCAGTAAATTTTGAGCACAAGTCTTCAGTTCTATTGGTGGAATGCTGTCAAGGCCCATAACCTTTGTAGTATCCATTACCTCCAGCAAATTCTCAATATTACAAGGAGTGAATCAAATTAGCTGAAGAATAGTATTTCTGATGCTGGGAAACTCAAGAAGAGGCTAAGATGTATCATCTACTCAGCACTTCTGGCTGAAAATTGTTGTGAATGTTTAAGCCTTATCTTTTGCACTGATGTGCTGGGCTGTCACATCTTTGAGGATGGGGATTTTTAAGCCTCCTCCTTAAGTGAATTGTTTAATTGTCTACAACCATTCATGTCTGGACATGGCCAGGTTGCAAAAATTAGATCTGATGTATTGGTTGAGAAATTGCTTAGCTCTGTCTATCACTTGCTGCTTATGCTGTTAGATATCCAAGCAGTTCTGTTTGGGGACTTCACCAAGACTGACACCTCGTTTTAGATACGTCTGGTGCTGCTCCTTGCATGACCGCCTGCACTCACCATTGAACCAGGTTTGGTTCCTGGCTTAAAAAAAAACCTGAAAGAACTCCAGATGCTGGAAATCAGAAACAAAAAGAGAAATTGCTGGCTTGATGGTAAAGGTGCAGTGAGGGATATGCCAGACCATGAGGTTGCAGATTGTTTTGAGTATGATTCTGCTGTTGATAGTGGTGCGCAGTGCCTCTTGAATGCTCAGTCTTGTGTTGCTACATCTGTTCAAGGTCTGTCCCATTTAGCACAGTGATAATGCCGCATAACACAAATGAGGTTATTTGAAATGTGAAGGCAGAACTTCATCTCCACAAGGACAGAGCGGTGGTCAGTCTTACCGAAACTGTCATGGATGGAAGTATCCACAACAGGCAGATTGCTGAGGATGAGGTCAATTATGTTTCCCTTTCTTTTGGATTGTTTAATGAGCCTGTCCTGGCGAGTGAGACAGGACATAGCCAGCGATGATGTTGGTGGTGTCTGGGATGTGTAAGTAATGACTCCATGAATATGACTATATCAAGGCTGTTACTTGACGAGTTTTTGAGAGAGCTTTCCTAATTTTGGCACTATCCCTCAGATGAGAAGAACATTGTAAGTTCGACAGGGCTGTATCTGTCACTGTCATTTTCAGTGTACAGGTCAGTGCTCAGTGTTCCTTTCATGTGGTTTAATTCCTTTATTGATACCTTCTAGTGGTTATTACTGCTAAACGGCTTGTTAGGCCATTTCAGAGGGCGATTTGACATGTGGATCTGGAGTCCCATGTAGACCAACTAAGTAAGGATGGCAGTTTCCTTCCCAAAAGGAAATTAGCGAACTTGATGAGGTTTTCCAACAATCAACAGGAATTTCATATATTATTTATTATTCCATATTTTTACTGAATTCAAACTCCATCATTTGCATGGTGGGATTAAACCCAAGACCCCAGAACATTAGCTGGGTCTCTCAAATAATAGTCCAATGATAATGCCACCAAGTCATTTGCTCCCTCTAACTTTGGAATAATCTTACAATATGATGCTGCTGCAGTTTTGTTTCAAAAACACTCGGCATTTGGTGACATGGAAAGCAGTAAACGTCAGGAGGCAGAAAATACGGAACAATTCTGTCCTATTTAAGTAAAAGCTGTCCAATATGGTTTTAAAATGGGGCTGTCTCTTTAAAAACAGACTTTTGATCACCCCAGTAGTGCCCATGTTTTTGGCCCCACGTGTGACATTCCAACATGGCTTCCACAGTGTGAACACACTCACTTTGGTTCTGGCGGCCGTGGAAGCCATTTTGGGAAGGAGGTTGAGAGGACAGAGGAAGCATAATCATGGCATCAGCAAATGCATTTAACTACGGGAGGCAGCTTCCACCAGCTATTTAAAGGGATTTTCAACCACATTTAGCTTCGTTGCTGATTAGTTTCTACTGCCACTTGCTGAGTTTGTAGAAGTGTTTGATGGTTTGCATAGTTACACAAAGTTGGTGAAGTCTTCATGAAGTTGGGATATGTGTTGACGACATTGGTTGTGACTTCAAGGGTTATGCTCAGACCAATTACATCCACTCATTGGTGCTGGGGATAAAAGGTACTGCAGATGCTGGAGAATCCAAGATAACAAGGTGTGGGGCTGGATGAACACAGCAGGCCAAGCAGCGTCATAGGAGCAGGAAAGCTTGACGTTTCGGGCCTAGACCCTTCATCAGAAATTTCTGGCAATGAGCATGAACATTTATGCATTGGATTGTGTAGGCTCTGCATGCCCTGTATGCTGCACATGAAAAGGATTTTCCTACTCCAGTATCCAGCTAGTGGGTGAATATATTGGTTTGTTGTGCCACTTCCAGGTTAACATCTGGTATCCTGACAGTGGTGGTTATGACTTCATTTGGCAGGAGTCTGCAAAATCTTTTCCATTTTATCCACCAAAACAAACCATTTGATGGCTTCTAGGTGACCCATAGACCACCTGGCTCATGACTCTGGTACACACCCATGTGAACAACATGTATATAATGAAAGTCATGAGCAAGTCAGTGCATTAAGCTGTCCTCAAATGTATGTAGAGTATCACACTCTGAACTGGTGACTGTCTGTATAAAAAGTGCGCCTAGGTTCCTCTGTCATCGCTGCCTTCCTGCTCTTCCGCCAGCTTCCTGGTCAGGTAGCAGTTCTTGGATAGATGAAATGAGAAAGACACAATGATAAAGTTGTAGAGAAGGGATTTGGTGGAGGTGAGGGTATGGGGCTTGTGGTTGGAATGCTGGGAAGAGACATATGCTTACATTATACAGACCTCTTAACTTGGAGATAAACATGTGATGAGACAAAAGTTGTAATTAAGTGTGTGAGGTAAATGTAAAGTATAAATTAAGAATGATAGAGTTGGATTTTGAAGACATCTGGGGATGTACTGTCAGGTAAAGTGAGAGGCAATGGTTTAAATGCCATTCCTTGTACCTGGCACATACTCACCTGCTGCTGAAATTTACTGACAGTAAGGAAGATGGACGGAGTGCCTGTGGGCCAATTGAGACTCCTAAGTGACTAAATAATGGTTAAAGAAAGAGCTCACCCATTTCCCACTGGTATCTTAGTCTCAGAGGGAGAAGTCCTTGCAACGTGTTCAGGTTAACAGCAATCATTGTCTAGGCGGGTGAGCAGAATGAAAGGGTATGACTCTTTATGAGCTCTCTCTTGAAGGACACCTACCATCCAAGGTTTTCCCACTGTTTTGGAAATTATTTGGGATAATTTCCCACTTTTTGTACCTAGCAACTAAATGCAACTAGATCCAATTCTATGAAAAAGGGTTTTCACCTCTTTGACTTCCTCCAGTCCAAGTAGGAAGTAATGTTATTAAAATCTTTCAAAAAATGCCTTGAAGAGAGAGACAGGGTGGGAATATTGATAAGGAAAGAGACAACAGCATCTCAGACACAGATAGTAGGAACTGCTGATGCTGGAGAATCTGAGATAACAAGGTGTAGAGCTGGACGAACACAGCAGGCAAAGCAGCATTAGAGGAGCAGGAAAGCTGACGTTTTGGGTCGAGACGCTTCTTTAGAAATGGGGGAGGGGAAGGGGATTCTGAAATAAATAGGGAGAGAAGGGGAGGCGGATAGAAGATGGATAAAGGAGAAGATAGGTGGAGAGGAGACAGACAGATCAAAGAGGCAGGGATGGAGCCAGTAAAGGTCAATGTTGGAGGGGAGTTAGGGAGGAGATAGGTCAGTCCAGGGAGGATGGATAGGTCAAGGGGGCGGGGATGAGCTGGGCTGGTTTTGGGCTGCAGTCGGGGGAGGGGAGATTTTGAAGCTTGTGAAGTCCACATTGATACCCTTGGGCTGCAGGGTTCCCAAGCAAAATATGAGATGCTGTTCGTGCAGCTTTTGGGTAGCATCATTGTGGCAATGCAGGAGGCCCAGGATGGACATGTCATCCAAGGAGTGGGAGGGGGCCCTAAGAAGACCTTCCACATCAAACAGATGTTCACCTGCACGTCTGCTAATGTGGTATACTGTATCCCTGTTCCCGTTGCGGCCTCCTCTACATTGGGGAAACCAAGCGGAGGCTTGGGGACCGCTTTGCAGAACACCTACGCTCAGTTCGCAACAAACAACTACGCCTCCCAGTCGCGAACTATTTCAGCTCCCCCTCTCACTCCTTGGATGACATGTTCATCCTGGGCCTCCTGCATTGCCACAATGATGCCACCCGAAAGCTGCAGGAGCAGCATCTCATATTCCGCTTGGGAACCCTGCAGCCCAAGGGTATCAATGTGGACTTCACAAGCTTCAAAATCTCCCCTCCCCCTACCGCATCCCAAAACCAGCCCAGCTCATCCCGCCTCCCTAACCATTCCTCCCACCTCAAGCCCCACCTCCATCTCCTACCACTAACCTCACCCCGCCTCCTTGACCTGTCCGTCCTCCCTGGACCGACCTATCTCCTCCCTAACTCCCCACCTACATTCACCTTTACTGTCTCCAACCCCACCTCTTTGACCTGTCTGTCTCCTCTCCACCTATCTTCTCCTTTATCCATCTTCTATCCGCCTCCCCCCTCTCCCTATTTATTTCAGAATCCCCTTCCCCTCCCCCACTTCTAAAGAAGGGTCTCGACCCGAAATGTCAGCTTTTCTGCTCCTCTGATGTTGCTTGGCCTGCTGTGTTCATCCAGCTCTACACCTTGTTACCTCAGCATTTCAGACAGGATTGATTACTTCCTGTCTCAGTGAAGAGAACTTAACATGAATGTATGACCTCGATTAGACAAACCCTTTGTTTTGTTTTATTTGGATGAAGGAAGATTAAAATTTGGATAATGAGATTCTTATGGTATTAAGATACCTGGCTTTTCTCTATTCTTCAGAGTTTTGAGGCGATTTTTTCAAGTGAGGTGAACCTTTCCAGCATCGCCTGAATAAAATGATGGTAAAACTTGTAGATAGTAGGAACTGCCGATGCTGGAGTCAGAGATAGCACAGTGTGGAGCTGGAGGAACACAGCAGGCCAGGCAGCATCAGAGGAGCAGGAAATCTGACATTTCAGGTCGGGACCCTTCTTCAGAAAATGAAGAAATTCTTCAGAAATTTTGTGAAGAAGGGTCCCAACCCAAAACGTCAGCTTTCCTGCTCCTCTGATGCTGTCTGGCCTGCTGTGTTCCTCCAGCTCCACACTGTGTCATGGTAAAACTTGTACTCGGTTTCCAGCACTGACATCCAATTAGATAACAAGAGCATTGCATGTCTTAAAATGTCTCGTTGTTCACTAAAGGTTGAAGCTTTCAGGTGGTGAATTCACAATCATTCACTTAAAGCAATAACAGGCTTTCGGCTTTTCCAAATGTTAAGTTGGCCAAATCCCTACAATGAAGCATGAGATGTTGCAGTTACAATGAACTAGCCCCATTTTACCCCCAGTGGTGGATTTTCTAGATAAGGTCCTTCTTTTTGCTTGGCAAAACGACGTCCCTTTGATCGCTTCATCCCAGTCGGGCATTCCTGGGCTGTTTTTCCAAAAATAAGACATGCACTTTCTTTGACCAGTTTCTTTCCTATGACCAGAGAATCAATTCTCCTATTATTCATAAAAATAATTTAGTAACATAAACCATCTGGAATGGGTGATGGTCATCCCACATTCTTGCATTACTGTGTTTCCTTTGTACACCTTTAAATTTGCAGGGACCAACTCTGGGGCAGCTATTGCATCTGAGTTTGTGGAAACATTTAGACAACAGGAAGTATCAATTGCATAAGTGGTCAGTTGCATTCTGATGTTTCTTCAATGGAAATTCCCCCAAAAGGTAACTCACATTCTAATGATTTGTCAGTGACGTGTCCAAACTTTTCTGTACAGAAACCACAAAAAGGTCACCTGGACCTGGAGTCTATTTTGTCAAGCAATATTGCCAACAGTCTATGCTTCTTTTAAGAAGTAAGAATGTCCAGAGTCTAAAGATGCTCAAAGGCATATGACTGAAATGTACCATCACTCTCTGCTTGCATTGATGCAGAGAGCTATCTGCCCTATTGTCTTTTCAGAATTTGTCTGACAGGGCTCCCAGTGCACTCTGAATACAGGGTAACTGTCATTCCCTCCACCATCAAGGTCTCCAGAGAGCCTTTGAGAAATTTCAACAAACACTCTGCTGTTTTATGCCATTATTCAGTGTTCTTCCTGCTCAGAATGTTTTCCCTAATTACTTCCATTCTTGCTCCAGCCAGACTGCAATGCCTCTGTAAGAGGTGTGGGTAGGCTTTAAGAAGTACCAACTGACTTTAAGTGATGTGATCTTGTCATGAACTTTCACTCCTGCTGGGGCACACTACCTCTGTAAAGGAGCACCTGTAATCCTCACACCCATTTTCAGAGATATTTGAATCTATGGAAAGTGGTGAAGTATAGATCCTTATTCCAAACTCTTTATTGCTAAAAATCCAGAAATGAAAGCATTTTCCCTTCTGTGTTATTGTGTTGCAGCCCGCTCCTGGTTTAGGAACTTATTAGGCACATGGTATTTACCATTAGGCTAATAGGGGAGGTAGTTGGATTCAATGATTGGTCTCAGTATTCTCATCTGCAGTCTATGTACTGGGGTATCAGGTGAATCAAGATTTTGGAGAACTTCTGATGTTTTTATCAGTCAAAATGTCTGTAACATTCACTTTCTAAGTTCATGAATGACAGGATGGAATACGATGTGGGGAAGTGTGAGGGTATGCACTTTGGTAGGAACAATAGATGCATAGATCTTTCCTAACTAGAGAAAGGCTTCAGAAATCTGAAACACAAAGGGACTTTGGAGTCCTAGTTCAGGATTCTCTAAGGTTAACAGACAGGTTCAGTTGGCAGTTAGGAAGGCAAATACAGTGTTGGCATTCATTTCAAGAGGGCTAGAATACAAGAGCAGAGATATACTGCTAAGGCTGTATAAGGCTCTGGTCAGACTGCATTTGCAATATTATGAGCAGTTTTGGTCCCCATATGAATGATCCTGGGGATGAAGGGCTTGTCATATGAGGGTGGTCGAGGACTTTGGGTCTGTACTTAATGGAGTTTAGAAGGATGAGAGGGGAACTCATTGAAATTTACAGAATAGAGAGTCCTGAATAGAGTGGATATGCAAAAAATGTTTCCACTAATAGGGAGAGACCAGGACCCAAGGCAAAGCCTCAGAGTTAAGGGATGACTGTTTAGAACTGAGATGAGGAGAAATTTCTTCAACCAGAAGACAGTTAATCTATGGAACTCATTGCTGCAGAGGGCTGTGGAGGCCAAGTCATTGAGTGTATTTAAAACAGCAGTAGGATAGGTTCTTGATTAATAAGGGGATCAAGAGGAGAAGGTGGGATAATGGGGTTTGGAAACATATCAGTCATGATTGAAAGGTGGAGCAGACTTGTTGGGCTTAATGGTCTTATTTTGCTCCTGTATCTTATGACCTAATAGAGGATATAAGCCAGCACTAATACAGCTGCGTCTCAAAATGTGTGGCTGACTTCACAAGACAAGGTCTAATGGGAGATAATTTGATAAAAGTCTGATTTCATACATGAACAGTCATATGAGATGGTTTACCAGTTGGCTGATATGAGATGTCTCCATGATTGGTGTGATGTCACTACTAGCATGTGACAATTAATCATCTGTTAAACACTTGACAGAACTGGAGATGAACTGAAGCAGCCTGGGTGTGTCTGTGTCTTCTGTATGTTTGTGGGTGATTAAAAAAACATAGTCAGTTCTAGGAAAGATTGCCCTTGGGCCCGTTCTTAGGTTTCTTTCTTCTATCAACTGCAAAATTAATCATATACAAACAGACAGATAGGAATAGTTTGAATCAATGTTTGCTGGAAATTTGTGTACAATGAACATTCTCAGCCATTTTGAACCAAAGCATTTTGAAGAACTAGTTAATACTAATTATACAATTTATGCTTTTCAGGCCTCTTGTCTATGTCTTTTAGTAGCTACTTCCTCTTTCAGGTGGTGTTGGAGTGTGGTGAATTTGCACTTTGACGTTCTTCACAATCATTGCTGTGATTGAGTCATAATGAGTTGTTGACAGATACATTTCCTGTCAACACATCATGAGGAAATATTTCCTCAATGATACTGATGATTTTTGGAAGCCCAAACTCTTGCCAAATTAGAGGACACCCTCATCAATCTATTTGTGAATGGCAGACTTTATCCTCATTATCACTCCATCTATAAAGTGAGGATTGATAAAGTTTGTACACTGATGTGACTGAGGAGATGGGTTATATTGACAATCTTCAAAAACCATATTTATTTCAATCAGTAACTAAATAACATTTATTCACAAAATCCAAAATTGGATGATATTGATTGTTCTGCTGGTGTAAGTGCAATATAATTAGTGTTTTGCTGTGGAAATAGAGACTTTTGGCATCAAGACCAATTGCTTTGTGCATTCAATGTCCCAAGGAACTTCACAGAGTTGATAGGAAAGATTTTTTTTCCTTCAAAGATGCTGTCAGACCTACAGAGCTTTTCCAGAAACTTTGTTTTTGAGCCTCAACTATTTCACTGGGCAGGGAATTTGACTGATTCACAACCATTTTGCTGAAGAAATTCCTCCTCAAATCAGTCCTACATCTGCTCCCCCTAATTTTGAGGCTATGCCCTTTCATTCTAGTTTCACCCACCAGTGGAAACAACCTCCCTGCTTCTATCTTATTTATTCCCTTCATAATTTGATATATTTCTATAAGATCACTCCTCATTCTTCTAAATTCCAATGAATATAATCCCAGTCTACTCAGCCTTTCCTCATAAACCAACCCTCTCAACTCTGGAATCAACCTAAGGAATCTCCTCTGCACCCCCTCCAGTGCCAGTCCATCCTTTCTCAAGTAAGGAGACCAAAACTGTACACACTACTCGAGGTGTGGCCTCACCAGCGCTCTATACAGCTGCAACATAACCTCCCTGCTTTTAATCTCAATCCCTCTAGCAATGAAGGACAACATTCCATTTGCTGCCTTAATTACCCATTGTACCTGCAAACCAACCTTCTGCAATTCACGCACAAGGACACCCAGGTCCCTCTGTACAGCAGAATACTGCAAATTTTACCATTCAAAGATTAGTCCCTTTTTACTGTTATTCCTACCAAAATGGATGACTTCACATTTATCAACATTGTACTCCATCTGCCAGACCTTTGCCCACTCACTTAAACTATCTATGTCCCTCTGCAAACTTTCAGAGTCCTCTGCACACTTTGCTCTACCACTCACCTTAGTGCCATCTGCAAACTTTGACACACTACACATGGTCCCCAACTCCAAATCATCGATGTAAATTGTAAACAATACATTGAAACCCATCCCCATATCATTTTCAAGACATCTATTAACATTTAGGCCCTAAGGGAAGGGAAAATGTAGTCAAATTCTCTATGGATCCTCAGGGATCCAGTTTGAGAACCATTTCTATAGCTACTGACTGGTGATTGTTAAATCACATAATCTCAAAATCTTTCAAATCTCATGGCTAGTCAATAGCTATAGAAATGGTTCACAAACTGGATCTCTGAGGATCCATAGAGAATTTGACTACATTTTCCCTTCCCTTAGGGCCTAAATGTTAATAGATGTCTTGAAAATGGAATAGGGATGGCTTCCAGTGTGTCATTATCATTAGGAGGCTTTCCTAGAGACAGACTGGAAATGGATTGACTATGCACTGCATCAAGGTAGGATGCCAGTTGACCTAGATAATACCCCAATTCTGGGTGGTTTTGTTGTCTCATTGGCAATTTTCCAGCAGCAGAGAGACCGTCACCCTGTGTGCAGTCAATTGTAGCAGTCCAGTGGGCTTACAGCACCAGAGCTTCTACAACCTATTATCAAGACCACAGGTAGGAAAGGCTGCACCCCATGGCCTGAAGAATCCAGCCAGGTGGATTTCTACTCCCCTGTTTTTGCCCCTCAGAATTTTTCAGAATGGTCCTGCTCTGGGCTGCCTCACTGGCCCTGTTCTCGCCGGCCCACTCTTGATCCGCCATCACTGCAGGTCACAACCCAGGGACTGCCTGTATCTTACTTCAGTCCTGTCTTACAGATTACCAGCCTCTGTCCAGCTCACTTTGCTTTCTTAGTGCACAGGCTTTTCAGAGCTCAGTTACAAGCCATCAGCCTCCTTGAATTCTGTCTTTTCTTAAGCTCAGCAGTAGAAGCAGGCAGCTAGGCATGCTGGGGAATATTTAACAGCCATGACATTTCACTGTCCGGCATAACGATACATCAACATCACACGAATGGCATTTGCCAGCAGTTTATGTGGCAAACACACCCTACATTGTGCTCCCAGCAAAAGACCACTTGTGAAAGTAACAGAGGAGCTGTTCTTAGTGAGGTGAAGGGGGTCTACAGTCAGTCAGGGGCATAGCCATAAAAAGGCTCACTCGATTCCAGTCCAGGGGGTAGGCCAGGGTCTATTCAGGTGCTTGGTCCTACGAGAGGTTGGGGATTCGCGTTCTTGCAGTCCAATAATTGGGCCATGGCCCAGCAGGTCAACTGCACCAGTACAGGGAGTGCAGGTAGGTCAGTTGGGATGCTGTACAGACATCAGTCCAGAAGCTAGACTGTGGTCAGTTGCACTGCCATGGCAGTCTGGACAGTGGGCTACACATGGTTCTGGAGTTTGGTCAATAATGGTCTTGCTTGTAACTGATGCCATTTGCTGCAAATCATGGTTATTCATATCCTTGTCCCATGACCATGATAGTGCTCAGAAATAGTGACCATAACTGAATTTAACTTTCAGCTTGAAAGGGAGGAACTTGGATCAGAAACAACTTTGCTAAGCTTAAATAAGAGTCACTATTAAGGAATGAGGGTAGAGCTGTCAGAATGGACTGGGAAAGTAGTTTACCAGCAAATCTGGTTGCAGATTAATGGCAGATATTTAAGAAATCCAATCAGAAGGCGGCAGAGACATCACTGAGAGGAATTCTGGAAGATGGTACTGCAGTCACCATGACCAGTCTGAATATCTTGGAGGAGCTGGTGTCAAGGAGTGGAAACAAAAGGGCTGGGGGAGTTGCACTGCTGATTAGGGATCACATCACAGCCCTGTGTTGAGGGAGGACACATTGGAGGGATCTTGCAGTGAGGCATTATGGGTGGAGCTCAGGAATAGGAAAGGTGAAATCACAATGTTGGGAGTTTTCTATGGACCTCCCATCAGCCCACATGAGACAGAGGAGCAAATTTGTAGTCAGATACTGGAAAAGTGCGAAAAGAGCAGGATAGTTGTGGTGGGTGACTTCAACTTTCCTCTTATTGACTGGGAATCCCTTAGAGCCAGGGGCTCGGATGGAGAGCAATTTGACAGTTGTGGCCAGGAGGGCTTTTTGAGGCAATATGTTGACGATCCAATCAGAGAGGACGCCATACTAGACTTGGTATTAGGGAATGAGCCAGGGCAGGTGATTGATGTTTTAGTAGGGGAGCATTTCGGGCATAGTGCCCATAACTCTGTAAGATCGCGTCGTCATGGAAATGGGCACAAGTGGCCTTCTGGTGAGGGTGCTTAATTGCGCAAGAGTCAATTACACCCAAATTAGACAGGATCTGGAGAATGTGGATTGGAAGCGGTTATTTGAGGGCAAATCTACCTCTGACATGTGGGAGGCTTTTAAAGACCAATTGGTTAAAGTGCAGGACATGCATTCCCTGCAAAACTAAAGGATAGGATTGGCAGGATTCAGAAACCATGGATGACAAGGGAAATTATAACGTTAATCAAAAGAAAAAGGGAAGGATATGACAAGTCTAGGCAGCTACAAATTGATGAAGCCCTGGAGGAGTACAGAGAAATTAGGAAGGAACTTAAATGCGCAATTAGGAAGGCAAAAAGGGGATGATGAAATGTCATCAGCAAACAGGGTCAAGGAGAATCCCAAGGCTTTTTATGCATATGTTAGGAAAAAGAGGGTAACAAGGGAAAGGATAGGCCCACGCAAGGACGAAGGAGGGAGTTATATATAGAGCCACACAATGTGGGGGAGATCCTGAATGAATACTTTGTATTGGTTTTCACCAAGGAGAAGGCCATGACTAATGGTGAGGTCAGGGATGAGTGTGTGAATACTCTAGAGAATGTCAACATATCGAAAGAGGAAGTTTTGGGAATCCTAAATTGCATTAAGATAGACACCCAGGACCAGGTAGGATCTACCTCAGGTTTCTTAGAGAGGCAAGGGAGAAAATAGCTGGGGCATTGGCAGATATCTTCACATCATTGTCGACCAAAGGAGAAGTTCCAGAGGACTGGAGATTAGTGAATGTTGTTCCCTTGTTTAAGAAAGGAAGCAGGGATAATCCAGGAAGCTACAGGCTGGTGAGCTTGATGTCTGTGGTGGGGAAGCTCTTGGAGAAGATATTGAGGGCAAGATATATACACATTTGGAGGAAAATGGACTAGTTAGTAACAGGCAGCATGGTTTTGACAAGGAAAGTTCATGTCTCACCTGATTGAACTTTTTTGAAGAGGTAACAAGGATAATTGATGAGGGAAGGGCTGTGGATGTAGTTTATAAGGACTTTAGTAAGGCACTTGATAAAGTCCTACATGGCAGATTGACGCAAAAATTAAAATCACATGGGATTCGGGATGGCTTGACTAGCTGAATAGAAATCTAGTTTGGTGATAGAAAACAGGGTAGTGGTGGAAGGATGTTTTGCAGAATGGAGACAGGTAACAAATGGTGGCCCACAGGGGTCAGTCTTAGGTTCTTTGTTGTTTGTAGTATATGTAAATGATCCGGAGGAAAATGTGGGTGGTCTGATAGGCAAGTTTGCTGATGACACAAAGATTGGTGGAGCTGCTGATAGTGCCTACTTTTATGAAAGTACACAACAGGATAGAGATAGAGATTGGCCACTTGGGCAAAGAAATGACAGATGGAGTTTAATCCAGCCAAATGCAAGTTAATGATTTTGGAGGATCAAATTTAGGTGTGAATTATACTGTAAATAGCAGAACTCTTAGAAACACTAGCATTCAGATGGATCTGGGCGTGCAGGTCCACAGTTCCCTGAAAGTGACAACACAGGTAGCCAAGGTGATTAAGAAGGCACATGGCATGCTTGTCTTCATTGCCCAGGTTGTGGAGTACAAGAGTTGACAAAACATGTTGTAGCTATATAAAACCCTTATTAGGCCGCATTTGGAGTATTGTGTGTAATTATGGTCATTACACTACCAGAAGGATGTGGATGCTTTGGAGACAGTACAGAGAAGGTTCACCAGGATGTTGCCTGGTCTCCAGGGCATTGACTATGAGGAAAGGTTGAAAAGACTAGGATCGTTTTCATTGGAAAGACCGCAGCTGAGAGGAGATCTGATAGAGGTCTACAAAATTATGGGAAGCATAGATAGAGTGGATAGTCAGAGGCTTTTTCCCAGGGTTGAAGGTTCAATTATGAGGGGGCGCAGGTTCAAGGTCAGAGGGGGAAAGTTTAAGAGAGATTTGCGAGGGAAATTTTTCATACAGAGAGTGGTAGCAGCCTGGATTGCACGACCAGAATAGGTGGTGGAAGCAGGGACATTGAAGACGTTTAAGAGGCACCGAGATGGGTACATGATTAGGGAGGGAAAAGAGGGATACGGATCGAAAAATAGCAGGTTTGTTTTTAGATTAATTAGAGCATGGTGGTTGGCACAGGCTTTCATTTATTCATTTGTTCAAAATAGATCACGGATCACAGCAAAGATATATTCCAGGCAGGAAGAAGGATTCTAGGAAGGAGGAACGCCAACCATAGTTAAGCAGGGATTTGATTTGATTTATTATTGTCACATATACCAAGATACAGTGAAAAGTATTGTTTTGCACGTTAACCAGACATATCATACCTTACATCAGTACATCAGGGTAATAGAACAGAATGCAGAATATAATGTTACAGCAACAGAGAAGGTGCAGAGAAGGAGAAACTCTAAAAATGAGGGGTATGTTCTTATGTCTGATAACAACATGGAAGAAGCTGTTCTTGAATCTGTTGGTACGTGTTTTCACACTTATGTATCTTCTAACCAATGGAAGAGGTGGAAGGGTGTATAACTAGGGTAGGAGCATCTTTGATTATGTTGGCTGCATTCCTGAGACAGCAAGAGTGGAAGAGCTGGCTTTTGTGATAGATTGGGCTGTATTCATCATTTTCTGTAGTGTCTTGTGGTCTTGGGCAGAGCAGTTGCCATATCAAGGATAGATAATTGGTGATATTTACCCCTAGCAACTTGAACCTCTAGACCAGTTTCACCTCAACAGACAAGGGCATGTTCTCCACTTTGCTTCCCGAAGTCAATGACCAGCTCCTTCATTCTTCTGATATTGAGGGAGAGATTGTTGTCTACACACAATGCCACTAAGCTGTCTGTCTCTTTCCTGTACTCTTGTCTCATTGTTGTTTGAGATCCAATCCACTACGATGGCGTCATCAGCAAATTTGTAAATCGAGTTAGAGCTGAATTTGGCGACACAGTCATGAGTGTATCAGGAGTATGGTAAAGGGCTCAGTATGCAGCCATGTGAGGCTCCAGTGTTGAGGATTATTGTAAAGGAGATGTGATAGCCTATCCTTACAGATTGCTCTCTGTGAGTAAAAAAGTCAAGATCCCGTTGCAGAGGGTGGGGCAGAGTGCTAGGTCTCAGAGTTTGATAATGAGTTTTGTTGGAATTATGGTGTTGAAATGAAGTTAAAGTCATTAAATAGGAGTCTGACGTAGGTGTCCTTGTTATGCAGATGTTCCCGGGATGAGTGTAGGGCCAGAGAGATGACGTCTGATGAGGACCTTGAATAACAGTAGCCGAATTGTAATGGATAAATTAAGGATAGCATCAAATTGAACAAGAAAGAAAACACACACTGTGGCAAAGATTAGTGGTAATCCGGAGGATTAGGAAAATTTTGAAAACAAACAAAACACAACCAAAATTAAAAGGAGAAAGTAAACTTTGACGTAAAATTGCAAATAACATCAAGACGGACAGCAAGAGTTTCTTTAAACATATAAAAAAAGGAAGAGAGGAGCTACAAAGACTGAGGATGGGGAAATAATAATGGGGAACATGAGGAATTGAATGAATTCTTTGATTTCTTCTTCACATTAGAAGACACAAAAATATTCCAAAATTATTAAATATTCATTGGGTAAAAGGAGGGGAAGAAATCGATACAACAACTATCAGTAGAGAAAACACTGCTCGGGAAACAAATGGGGCTAAAGACTAAAAGTCCCCTGAACCTGATGAGATGCATCCCAGGATATTTTAAGAAGTAGCTACAAAGGTAATAAATGCTCTGGTAATAATCTATCCAGAATCTTTAGATTCTGGAAATGTCCCAGAGAATTGTAAAACTGCCTATATAACACTTTTATTTAGAAAGGGAAGGAACCAAAGTAAGAACAGGAAACAATAGGTCAGTTAGCTTAACATGTCATCGGAAAAACGTTAGAGTCTATTATAAAGGATGTAATAGCAGAGCACTTAGAAATGCAGAATATGATCAATATGTCGAAATGTTTTCATGAAATGGGGAAGTGATGAATATAATTTATTTGGATTTTCAGAAGGTGTTTGATAACATAGCACTGTTTAGTTTACTCAGTAAGAGGCCATGGTGTTGCAGATAGTATATTAGCATGGTTAGAGGATTGACTAACTAATTAAAGACAGAAAGTAGGGATGATGGGAGCATTTTAGGGTGGCAATCTGTAATTATTGGTGTACCAGAGGCATCAGTGTAGGGACTGCAATTATTTATGATATACGATAATGACTTCAATGTGGAAAGTGAATGTACTAAAGCCAGACTTGTGGATGACACAGAGGAAGGTGGGAAGGCAAATGATGAAGATGACACAAAGAAGGATACAAGAGATAACAAGGTGTAGAGTTGGATGAACACAGCAGGCCAAGCAGCATCATAGGAGCAGGAGGTTCATCGAGCTCTACTCCTTGTTATCTCAGATTCTCCAGCATCTGCAGTTCCTACTATCTCTGAAACAAAGAAGGATACAGACAGGTTAAGTGAATTGGCAAAAACCTTGGAATATCATGTGGGGAAATGTGAGGTTATGTACTTTAGCTGGAAGAATAGAAATGCTGAATATTATTTAAATGGAAAAAGACTGCAGAAAGCTACAGAACAGAGGGATTTAGGAGTCCTCATCCATGAATCACAAAGAACTAGCACCCAAGTTCAGCAGGCAAAAGGGAAGACAAATAGTATATTTGCCTTTACTTCAAAAGGAAATGAGGATAAAAGAAAGGAGGGTTTGCTAAAATTTTACAAGGTACTAGTGAGACCACAGCTGAAATACTGTGAACGGTTTTGGGTCCCTTATTTGAGGAAAGAAATATTAGCATCAGAGGCTGTCCAGAGAATGTTCACTAGGTTGGTATCCAGTATGGAGGGACTGTCTTATGAAGTGAAGCTGAGTAGATTGGGCTGGTATTGTTGGAATAGAGAAGAATAAGAGGCAAACTTATTGAATATACAAGATTCTGAGAAGACTTAACAGGATTGATGCTGAAAGGTTGTTTTCCGTTGTGGGAGAGTCTTGGACTAGAGGGCATAGTCTCAGAACAGGGGGAAACAACCTTGGGGTCACATATTTAAGATGGATATGAGGAGGAATTTTACCTCACAGAGGGTTATGAATCTCTGAAATCTTTACCTCAGAGGGCTGTTGAGACTGGGTCATTAAGCGTGTTCAATGCTGAGAGACAGAGTGTTAATGAAAAAGGGAATCAGGAGTTATAGGGAAAAGGCAGTAAAGTGAAGTTAAGCATTATCAAATCTGTCATGATCTCACTGAATGGCAGAACATATCAATGAACTGAATGACCTAGAGCTAGTAGGAACAGCAGATGCTGGAGAATCTGAGATAACAAGGTGCAGAGCTGGATGAACACAGCAGGCCAAGCAGCATCAGAGGAGCAGGAAGGTTGGCGTTTCGGGCCTAGACCCTTCTTCAGAAATGCTGACGTTTCGGGCCTAGACCCTTTTCTGAAGAAGGGTCTAGGCCCGAAACGTCAGCCTTCCTGCTCCTCTGATGCTGCTTGGCCTGCTGTGTTCATCCATCTCTACACCTTGTTATAACTGAATGAGCTACTTCTGTTTCTAAGTCTTTTGATCATATTGATCATATTGACTTAGATAGCTAGGGAAGTGGGTTTTTGCACCATTGCTGGCTTCCCCCAGGTGCAAGATGCTATTGTCTGTACCTACATTATTTTGAGAGCACCCGGTGTTAAACCTACAGAGTTTATCAACAGAAATGGCTTGGTCTCCATGAATACTCAAATTGTGTGTGAATATTGATGTCAAATACTGATGATCTGCACCATAAATCCTGAGAGCTGCCATGGCTCTTACATACTCACAGGTTCTTGTCTCATTCTGAGGTCCTCTGGCCAAATAGTGATGGTTGCTGGGAGATAAATGGCACGTAGCATCTTTATGAATCTGTCAAATTGAATGAAGATACAACACCACTCATTGCTTCCACCAGGGCTATCACAATAACAGGCCATAGAGAATCCTTAAGAATAGGTTTTGATCCTGGTCCATTTCAACAAGGCCCTGTAATATAGCCAAGAAAGGGTGTCCTGAATTATTGTGGCATGCCATAACCTTCTCAACTTGAATTGACTAACGGGGAAGTCTTAGTTACGCTTGAAATAGGGAATGACAGCAATCAACTGAGGATGAAGTTGGTGTTGTGGATAAGGACATTGACTGGGAGGGACATCCAAGCAAGTATGACAGGGAAATGCATTAGGTTGTTGACTTGCTCGCCGAGCTGGCTTGTTCTCGTTCAGAAGTTTCGTCACCATGCTAGGTGACATCAATAGTGGAGCCTCCTATGAAGGAATGTTATTCTACTCCGCTTGGAATTTATACTATCTGGTCCATTATGGTTATAGGGAAATGCATTGTCAAATCTGAGGGATGTACTAATTTCAAGCAGAATGAATGAGCTGGGGTTGAACTGTTTAAGATTTTGTTGGTAATATGGCAAGCAGCTCTTAATTAGTTGTAGAATATGTATATGTTACTATTTTTGCAATCTTTGACCTTATGTGTTGCTGAATACGTCTCATTATCCACCTGAATGTGCATTTCATTTCTTCAGCTGATCCCACTTTCAAGTATCTACACATTACACATCCTACTGATCATTTGGGACAAAGCAGCACTCAGTGACAGACAGAGTGCACAAACATCATGTGGTGCAACAGTTACACAGTTCTTGAGGTTTCCATCAGAATATTACAGCTGAGTCAAAAACAGAAGTTGCTAATTAGCTGCTATTTCTGCCACCTCTAGTGAGATGCCGCCACTAGATACATATTCCACTCCCCTCCCTTATCCCCCTTCCATAGGGACTGTTCCGCTGGGACACCCCGGTCCATTCTTTATTGACTCCCAACACCCCCCCTACAGCCCCACGGCATCTTCCCTTGCAATCGCCAAAGGTGTGACACCTGCCCATGTACCTCCTCCCTCCTTCAGTATTCAAGGGCCCAAACATATGTTCTAGGTGAAGCTGGAAGAACAACACCTCGTTTTCCACTTGGGGACCCTGCAGCCCTCCGGACTCAGTTTCAAGTTCAATAATTTTAGGGCTTCAACTCTCCCATATCCTAGCCCCCTACTCCACACACCAGGCCTTGTTACCACATAGCCTGACATTACACACAACCTATGGTTAGCCACTATCAGTCTCCATTAACAGCTATTCACCCTCCTAGCCAGATCAATATCTACTCCTTTGACCAACTGTTCTTCCCTCTCTTTGGGCTTTATCCCCACCCATCGTTTACTTCTTACCCCTTTCCCCCCACCTTATCTTCTGCATTTAAACCTACATTTTCCTAGCTATCATCAGTCCTGAAGAAGGGTCACTGGACCCGAAGCGTTAGCTCTGACTTCTCTTCACAGCTGCTGCTAGACCTGCTGAGCTTCTCTAGCAACTTCTGTTTTTGTTTCTGATTAATAGCTTCCGCAGTTCTTTCGGTCTTTGTTACAGCTGAGTGCTGTGCAGTTCAGTTTCTTATGAAAGCCAGCAGTTTAAGAGGGATCTCCTTTTCACCCTTTTCACTTTGGTTACACTTCAATGTTTCCACATCCATAGAAACTGCTAGGCTGCCCTGGAGTACTTCAGTGACTGCTCAGACAGCATTATGTTTGCAAGAGGTAACACTTTGCGTAGCTTTTCTTGGCAGATTACTGAGCCAGGAGGGAACAAAAACAGAAATTGCTGGAAAGGATCAGCAGGTCTGGCAAAATCTGTGAAGAGAAATGAGAATTAATGTTTCAGATTCAATGACCCTTGCTTAGAACTGATGGTAGCTCAGAAAAGGTTTTTTTTTACGCAGAGATAACAGGAACAGCCGACGCTGGAGTCTGAGATAACAAGTTGTGGAGCTG
Organism: Ginglymostoma cirratum; assembly: GCA_024137785.1. Lineage (NCBI taxonomy): Eukaryota > Metazoa > Chordata > Chondrichthyes > Orectolobiformes > Ginglymostomatidae > Ginglymostoma > Ginglymostoma cirratum. The sequence continues at coordinate 9,705,862 of JAHRHZ010000268.1, forward strand.
GAAGAACACAGCGGGCCAGGCAGCATCAGAGAAGCAGGAAAGCTGACATTTCAGATCCGGACCCTTCCTTGGAAGTGGGGGGGGGGAAGGGAGCTCTGAAATAAATAGAGAAGGGGGGAGTGGTGATGGAAGGTGGATAGAGGAGCAGATAGGTGGGAGAGAAGACAGACTGGTCAAGGAGGCAGGATGAAGCTAGTAAAGGTGTGTGTAGGTAGGAAGTTGGGATGAGGGTTGGTCAGTGAGGTGAGAGGAGGGGATAGGTGGGAGAGAAGATGGACAGGTCAAGGAGGTGGGATTTTTTATGCAGATGTTAGGGTGGGGGGAGGGAGTAAGGAGTAAACAATAGGTGGGGATAGAGCCCAAAGAGAGAGGAAGTTGGACAGGAAAAGGAGTGGCTAATGATCAACCTGGGAGAACAAATAGCTGCTAATAGGGGAGGTTAGTGGCTAACAATGGCTTGTATGTAATATTGCAGACTGTGTGACATCAAGGCCTGGCGTGTGGGGGTTGGGGTAAGGACATGGGAGAAGGTGTCTCAAGCCCTAAAATTGTTGAACTCAATATTGAGTCCAGAAGGCTGTAGAGTTCCAAAGCGGAAAAAGAAGTGCTGTTCAGCTTGTGCTGGAAGTTCACTGGAGAACAGCAGCAAGCCTGGGGCAGAAATATTGGCCAGAGAACACAGTGGTGTGTTAAAGTGGCAGGCAACTGGAAGTTCAGGATCTTTCTTGCAGACAGAAAATATAGGGTGTTCTATGTAGGGTCACCCAGTTTCCATTTCCCCAGTGTAGATGAGGCCATTTTATGAGCAGCGAATGAAGTAGACTAGAATGCGGGAAGTGTAGGTAAAGTGCTGCTTCATCCAGAAGGTGTGTTTGAGCCCTTGGATACTAAGGAGGGAGGCAATCAATGGGCAGGTGTTACACCTTCTAAGGTTGCAGGGTACCATGGGGCTGTGGGAGGGTGTTGGGAGGAGTGGGCCAGGGTTTTCTGGAGGGAACAGTCCTTGTGGAAGGCTGACAGAGGAGGGAAGAGGTGGTATCCCGCTGAAGGTGACAGAAATGGTGCCTAATAATCCTCTGAAAGTGGATGTTACTGGGATGGTAAGTGAGCACAAGGGGAACCTTATTGCTCTTGTGGAACGGAAGAGAGCAGGTGAGGGCCAAAGTGCGGGAGCTGGATCGGACTGAGGGCCCTGTCAACTGTGGTGCTGGGGAATCCTTGGTTGAGGAAGAAAGTTGACGTTTTGGAGGCCCCCTTGTTGAAGTTGATATCATCAGAACAGATGGAATGGAGATGGGGGAACTGGGGAAATGGAATAAGGTCTTTACAGGAAGCAGGGTGTGAGGATGTATAGTCAAGGTAAATGTGGGAGTCTACGGGTTAATAGTGGATATTAGCGGCCAGCCTGTCTCCAGAAATGGAAACAGAAATGTCAAGGAAGGGAAGGGAGCAGTCAGAGATGGACCAGGTGAGGATGAGAGTGGAGTGGAAATTGGAAGCAAAATTGATAAACTTTTCCAATTCTGGATGAGAGAAGAAAGCAGCACTGATGACATCATTGATTTACCAGAGAAAGAGTTCAGGGTGGGGGCCAGAATAGGAATGGAACAAGGAATTTTCTACATACCCCATAAAGAGACAGGCATAACTGGGACACTTGTGGGTACTCTTGGCCACCCCATTGACTTGGAGAAAGTGACAGGAATTAAAACAAAAGTTGTTCAGGGTGAGGATATACTCGGCCAGACAGAGGAAGTTAGTGTGGATGGGGACGGTTCAGGCCCTTTTTCCAGGAAGAAGCGGAGAGCACTGAGATCATCCTGGTGGAGGATGGACGTGTAAAGGCATTGCATTTCCATGATAAAGTGAAGGAGGCTAGAGCCCGCAAACTGGAAATTCTGAAACTGACATAAAGTGTCAGAGGGATCATGGATGTAGGTGGGAAGGGAGTGGACAGGGGAGAAAGAATGGAGTTGTGGTAGGAAGAGATAAGTTCTGTGGAGCAAGAGAAGGCAGAAACAATGGGAATGGCCAAAAGTCCTGTCTGTGGATTTTGGAAAGAAGAGAGAAGCTAGGAGGGAGAAAGGACATGTGAGCTGCCCAATGTACATCTCCTGCCTTGAATGACAATGTGTTCCCTTGAAAGTCTGCTAAATAAAATAAACCTTTCCCTCCATGGATTGGTGGAATCAACACTGATTTCATACCCTGGGTATGGGTGCAGAATGATACATGCAGGCCAGGCCCTAGTACAATCCCTGCATGTTGTGTTTCACTTCAGTATTGTCCATTTTAATGTGCAATACCTTGACTGCAGTCAACAATATCAGATCAAGGATTCCTGCAGCCTGAGGCTATTTCCTGTCAAAGAACAGTTGTTTGTGAGAGATGAGCAGTGCTTGGCCATGACAACTTCTCTTACCCTTGTGATGCCTGAAGACACCGCTCATTTCTCAATAGATTTGACTTAAACAGCTCTTATAGGAAAAATAACACCAGAGCAGATACTTAGGGAGTGCAAGTGAGGATATACTTATAAAACCAAAAGTTTATTTACAATATAAGTACAGCTCTGATGAAGAGTCATCTAGACTCAAAATGTTTGTTTGCTTTCTCTCCAAGGATGATCATTCCTTGTTGCTTTTGGGTCTAGAGGGCTGAGGCCTGCTGAGAGTGTCCCGCCCAAACATTGACTCCCCCTCCTTAGCTTGTACTGCTGCAGGCTTTGGGATCACAGGCAGGAGGAAGGTGGAGAGGCCAACAACTTCTCAAATGTTCTGGGAATGTTGCTGGCGACTTGTTATCCTCCATGTAGTGGAATCTGGTACCATCCCTGAGATGAAGGGCCACATTGAGCGACATTAACATTCTCTGCCCTCTCACATTGCTACTAATACTGAACACTTCTGACCAGTGTGACACTGAATGTGCTGGACCTATCCCTCCATCATAGGTGCTAACAAGTGAATGGAATCAACATGGATGTGATAATATTGATGGACTCCTCTGTCATTCAAACTGGCTTATTGAGTGCCACTTACAAACCAGCCTTCTGTTCCTGTGCCTGTTTGTGCAGTCTGACAAAGTCATTAATAGCTAGGAACGGGTATCATCTTCTGCCTGGGGCTGAGCGGGTGCTTGGTCCCAAGCAGTCTGCTGCTCGCCTGAAATTTGGGGCATGTCTTCCTCAATCGATGAGTTGCAAGGTCACGTCACTGATGTGGTCACCAGATAGTGCTCCTGAGATGAATCTAGAAAGAGGACCCGTCAAGGCGAACATCTCTGAGAGGGTGTACACTGCAGGTAAAAACCCTGCCTGTGCATCCTCTGAGGATTGAATGGTTTCTTCTTTGGAAGAGGAGCTGAGAGTTTTAGGTGTTGGTCTGTTCTTTGTGGCAATTTGCTGGGTACTGCTAGTGCCTGCAAGAAAGGAGTGAGGGAATTACTTGTCTAAGAGCCTGTGCAAATTAAGAATGAGTTTGTGTCACTAGTTAATGGAAGAGCAGTGCAATCAAACACAATGAAAATTTCTGGTTAGGCTGCCCATTGAGGTCTCACTGTCTGTGCGTGAACAGCCATGGTCTTCACTGGCTAAATCCAGAACATGATGTCTGCCCTGCCTCCCACTGGGTTTTGGACCACCTCGCTTGGTTGTGGCCCTGTTCTTTACTGCAAACCAAACAAGAGGAAGGACTAAGCATGATGGAAGTGGGTGGGAGAGATGTTTGTAGTGCAGGAGCAAGGAAAGCAGCAAAGTGTCCTCAGTGAATGAGTATCAAGGGCTGAGGGCAGGGAAGCTTAGTGGTTTGGGTGGGTATGACTCTTTGAGTGGATATGATACAAGCAAAAGGGTGAGTTGTAGTCCATGAATCTTGGTGAGATACCTTGATCAGTGGCAGAATTAGAGTGAGTTGTGATCCTGTGAGTGTGAGATAGCAGAGAGAAGATGGTTGTATGTACTGTTGCAGAGCACAGAATATCATTGACCTTCTTCCTGTACTGCTGGGAGTCCAGCTTCAGCTGGGACTCAACACTGACCCTACTGCAGTTTGGATCTAGGTATGTCCAATCTGTTGGTGCAGAGTTCCGTGGTTACCTACAAGTAAAACGACTGTCCTCCTCTCCACCATGCATCCACCAAGATCTCTAGATCCCCGTCTGTGAAGTGGGGAGTGAGTTTCGATTTGTTCTGGGCCATGTCCTCAGAGATAATAGTCAACCGTCATAGTATAGCTCACAGCTTCTGACGTGGTGTGAAGCTAGGCTTTAAAACTGGAACAGCCCAGCAGTGGCATGTTCTCCTGCCTCCTCAGCTGTGCGATTCCCTGGAATGAGTGCCCAAGTTCCCAGTTGAATAATTACTGAGGTGAAGAACGAACAATTGTATGAGAAAGGTCACTCTGAGCCGTTGTGGAGCAGGCACTGTGAATCTCACTTGGTAAAACATATTCACTGAAAATGGGAAAGTTCAGCCCATAATGTTTATACCGGTATCATAGAATCACAGGATCCCTACAGTGCAGACAGAGGCCATTCAGCTCATTAAGTCTGCACCACCCTGTTTAAGTCTTTGTCTCTTAGTATTTTAGATGCTGTCATGTCTGCAGTGGGAATGCAAAAGTTGATTTTTGCCCCTATTGTCTAAAAGGTCCACATTGTAAATTCAGATTTTGGGGATACACAAAGCTTACTCTGATGCTTTGTAATGTTCACTTGTACATATTGGAGCACTGCAACTCAGCTGAGAAGTTAAAAGGAACGGAACACTAAGTACAATGAGTAATGTTGGGCAAGTCATGTTAAAATTTAATTCAATGATATTGCGGTTTTTGTGATGCTGAGCAATGTAAACAATTTTCCAAGTGCAAAAGCGCACATTAAAGTGCAAGATGACCACAAAAGCATTAGCCTTGACCCAACATGAAAGAAGATGCCGTCACTAATGTGTGATCTAGTTAGGCTGCAAAAAAACCATAATCATCATTTTCATTTTGCCTCCTATTCATGATCTTTTTATTGTACCCAACCACTACACTGAATGGGAAGTTTTGCTGCATCTGTTGCCCAAAATGCTGTATTCTTTCGAAATTGCAGCTCTTCAAGAGATGGTTAATGTATCAGAATGTGCTTCAAGTGGGTCATTTTAACCTAACAGGAAGCAAGACGATGACAGCATCGGATTAAGTAATGTTTTGACAACACACTTTCCACAAACTAGATGCCCTTATTCTGGCCCCTTGAGCCAAAATGATCCATGATGACATAATGAAGTGTTAGATAAAATCTACACAACATATTAACAAATATTGTAATGAAACTTTCAGGTCAGTAACCATCTGATTAGTTGAAATAATTCATAGTGCAATCTAATGTTGTTCCACTAAGGCATATAGCATATAATCAGAATGTTTTGAATACCTTACATGTTTGGAGCTACTCTCTTAAGTTTTTTGTATTGTTTTATGTCTGAAATGTGCACAGAGCATTTACTATTCTGTAGACCAATGTCTGGATAATTTTGATTTCGAGAAAACAGTCAACATTGTGGAACCAGTAACCTGAGCCTGGTCCCTCTTAGTCACTTGGGAGTGATATTAAAGATCATAGAAACACAGAAAATAGGTACAAGAGTAGGCCATTCGGCCCTTCGAGCCTGCACCACCATTCAGTACGACCATGGCTGATCATGCATTTTCAGTAACCCACTCCTGCTTTCTCTCCATACCCCTTTATTTGCAAGGGCCACATCCAGCTCCCTGTTGAATATATCTAATGAACTGGCCCCAACAGCTTCCTGTGGAAGAGAATTCCACAGGTTTGCGACTCTCTGAGTGAAGAAATTCTTCTTCATCTCAGTCCTGGATGGCTTACCCCTTAGTCTCATACTGTGATGCTTTGTTCTGGACTTCCCCACCATTGGGAACATTCTTCCTGCATCTAGGCTGTCCAGTCCTGTCAGGATTTTAAAAGTTTCTATGAGATCCCCCTCTCATTCTTCTAAACTCCAGCAAATATAATGTCAGTCAATTCAATCTTTCCTCATGTGTCAGCCCTGCCATCCTGAAAATCAGTCTGGTGAACCTTCGCTGGATTCCCTCAATAGCAAGAATGTCTTTCCTCAGACTAGGAGATCAAAACTACACACAATACTCAAGGTGTGGCCTCACCAAGAAGGTGTATAACTGCAGCAAGGCATCTTTACTCCAATACTCAAATCCTCTCACTATGAAGGCCAGCATGCCATTAGCTTTCCTCACTGCCTGCCGTACCTGCATGCCAACCTTCAGCGATGACACCCAGGTCTCATTGCACCTCACCTTCTCCTAAACTGCCACCATTCAGATAATAATCTGCCTTCCTGTTTTTGTGGAAAAAGTGGATAACTTCACATTTATCCACATTATATTGCATTTGTCAAGTATTTGCCCACTCAGCAAGTCTATCCAAGTCACCCTGAACCTTCTTCGCATCCTCCTCATAGCACACACCGCCACCCAGCTTAGTGTTGTCTGCAAATTTGGAAATATAATTCAATTCCTTCATCTAAATCATTAATATTCATTGTGAACTGCTGAGGTCCCAGCACTGAACCCTGCAGCACCCCACTCATCACTGCCTGTCACTCTGAAAAGGACACATTTATTCTAACTCTCTGCTTCCTGTCTGCCAACCAGTTCTCTATCCATGTCAATACATTACCTCAGACACCATGAGCTTTGATTTTCCTTACTAATCTCTTGTGTGAACCTTGTCAAAAGGCTTTTGAAAATCCAGATACACAACATCTACTGATTCATCATTGTCTACTCTACTGGTAAAACTGGAAAATCGCTAACATGACACCCCTGTTTAAGAAGGGAGTAAGGCAAAAGACGGGAAATTATAGGCCGATTAGCCTAACCTTGGAGGTGGGTAAGATTTTAGAGTCCATTGTGAAGGATGAGATTTCTGAATACTTGGAAGTGCATGGTAAAATAGGGCAAAGTCAGCATGGCTTCATCAAGGAGAGATCATGCCTGACAAATCTGCTAGAATTCTTTGAGGAGGTAATGAGCAGGTTAGACCAAGGAGAGCCAGTGGATAGTATCTACCTGGACTTCAAGAAGGTCTTTGACAAGGTGCTGCACAGGAGGCTGCTGAGTGAGATAAGGGCCCATGGTGTTACAATCAAGGTGCTAGCATAGATAGAAGATTGGCTGTCTGGCAGAAAGCAGAGAATGGGGATAAAAGGGTTTTTCTCAAGATGGCAGCCGGTGACAAGTGGTGTTCCGCAAGGGTCAGTTTTGGGACCACAAGTTTTCAGTTTATACACTAATGATCTCGATGAAGGAACTGAGGGCATTCTGGCTAAGTTTGCAGACCATACAAAGATAAGTGGAGGGTTGGCAGGTGGGGAGGCTGCAGAAGGATTTGGCCAAGTTAGGAGAGTGGGCAAAGAAGTGGCAGATGGAGCACAACATGGAAAAGTGTGAGATCATGCACTTTGGTAAGAAGAATAGAGGTATGGACTATTTCCTAAATGAGGAGAAAATTTAGAACTCTGAAGTGCAAAGAGACTTGGGAGTCCTAGTCCAGGATTCTCTCAAGGTAAACTTGTAGGTTGAGTCAGTAGTTAGGAAGACAAATGCAGGTTTGGCATTTATTTCGAGAGGTCTTGAAGTTAAAAGCTGGGATCTACTTCTGAGGATCTATAAGGCTCTGGTCAGGCCACGTTTGGAGTACTGTGCACAGTTTTGGGACCCATATCTCAGGAAGGATGTGCTGATCCTGGAGCAGGTTCAGAGGAGGTTCATGAGAATGATCCGAGGAATGAAAAGCTTAACATATGAGCAACGTTTGAGGACTCTGGGTCTGTGCTCGATGGAGTTTAGAAGGATGAGGGGGGATCTCATTGAAACTTACAGAATACTGAATGGCCTGGACAGAGTGGATGTTGGGAAGATATTTCCATTGGTAGGAGAGACTAGGACCCTAGAGCACCGATTTAGAGTAAAAGGAAGACCTTTTAGAACGGAGAAACTTCTTCAGCCAGAGAAACGGTGAATCTACGCAATTCACTTCCACAGAAGGCTGTGGAGGCCAGGTCATTGAGTATATTTAAGACAGACATAGGTAGGTTCTTGATTGTCGAGGAAATTAAGGGTTAAGGGGAGAAAGTGGGAGAATGGGGTTGAGAAACCTAGCAGCCATGATCTAATGGTGGAGCAGACTCGATGAGCTGAATTGCCTAATTTCTGCTCCTATGACTTATGGTCTGGTCACATCCTCAAAAGATTCCAGAAGATTTTTCCCTTTAGTGAATCCGTGCTGACTAGGATCGATTCTGTCACTGCTTTCAAAATGTTCAGTTATTGTATCCGTAATGATTGACTCCAGCAATTTCCCCACCACCAATGTCAGGCTAACCAGCTGTAATTACCCATTTTCTCTCTCACTCCTTTTTTAAAGAGTGGAGCTACATTAGCTGCCCTCCAGTCCATTGGAACTCTTCCGGAGTTTACAGGATGCTGAAAAATGATCACCAATGCGTCCATTATTTCTAGGGCAACTTCCTTAAGTACTCTGGTATGCACAGCATCACGCCCTGGGGATTTATTGGGTTTTACTCCCATCAATTTCCCTAATACCATTTCCTGACTAATAAGGAGCTCCTTCAGTTCCTCCTTCACCCGTGACCCTCTGTCCCCTTGCATTTCCTGAAGGTTATTTGTGTCCTCCTGAGTGAAGACAGATCCAAAGTATTTGTTCATCTGGGTTGCCATCTCTTTGTTGTCCATCACAAATTCATCTGATTCTAACTGCAAGGGATCCACCTTTGTTTTCACCAGTCTTCTTCTCTTCACATATCTATAGAAGCTTTTGCTGATCAAATGTTATGTTTGAATAAATTTACTAGGTCAATATAGAATAATCTAGATGGACACAAATAATTGTTGCTACTGCATCAGTCCTACTATTTTGAATTAGAGAATCTGGAAATTCCTCTCACTCATTCTAATGAGAGGAACAAATCATGTTGCTGTGATTGTACATTTCACATGCATTGGCTTTGTCCTGTGTAGATAAATTAGTTCTGCGGCTATGGCATCATCTGAAGCAACAGATACCTGTAGCCATGAGAAGTCCCCATCAGAAGATAAAATTGACATGTTTGGTCTGTATGCTTGTCATAATAGAGTTTGTGTAACCTTCTCTCCTGATGCCAATGGGCATGTCTGAGCATGAACTGAATGGACTTGCAGTAACGTGACTAACTCCCTCCAGATGTAAGATTCTGGACAATACAACTGGAGTTGACTGAAAGGAATGACTTAGTAGAAAATAACATAGCAGTGACTAAGCTGTACTGCTACACTCCCACACAACATTTCGAATTCTCTAAAGCACCTTAGGTGGCTGTCAAGGTCACCATGGTCTTCAGATATGATCTGTTCTGAGGCTTCTACGCTGTGTAACTCCACCAAAGCTACAACAAGGAAGCCGCTGATGTTTTATTCCGTTTCAGCTCTGAACTCTATCAACTATTTGGCTGAGTTACAATTACATCACACTGTTGCCTTTCTAGATTGTACCCAGTCAACCATCTATTCCACACTCACAACACACGGTTCTATTCCAATGCTGTTTAACTAGTCTGCAAGTCCCAGGCCAGCGTGAATTCCCGGACATGCCCTTGACATTCACCAGTTTATTATTATTTTCCTTTCAAGTTTTCCAAAGAATACTGAAATTGACCATCTCTGCACTGCCTAGAGAAGGGATAAATTAAAAGAGTTATTGAGGACAGACGTATAGCATGCAACTGGAAACCTGTGGAAGACAGCAATGATTGAGAGTATGTGGATGATCTCAATGAAGGTATCTCCAGGGATGATGTTAAAGAATGGTTGCAATGAATGGAATTGTCATTTTCTTAACTTCATCTTTCCCAAATTCTCACCTCTCACATTGAGGGCTTATCTTCACTTCTTTATTCATTCGCACACCTTATTCTTGGATGGCTTTTTACCCACCTTATTTTTCAGTGGATTGTAATTCTCCTGTACTGTATTGATATCCAATTTAAATATTGCCCAAATTCCACTTCATTAACCTCATTCCCTCATAATTGGTATTTTTATCATTCTATCATTTCTTTTACTTTATCAAAAACTCTCCCAGAATGATCTTAATGAAATACTTCTGTTAATCTCTTTGTAAAAATGGGCAAACATCTGCAATAAAAGATGAACTTGCCTCTGTGAAGTGCATCATTATGTTTCTTAGAAACACATCAAAACATTTCAAGTATAGCAACTTGCTTTGAAATGTGTAAAACCAGACCCCTTCAAGGCTCCCTAATTCACTAAGGTTCCAGAAAAGATTCCTTGAACTCTAAAGCGATGAACTGGCTCCCCTTCTTTATTCACCCACCCCCTCAGTGGTTTGCAGCAAGGTTAATTGAAATAGGATCCCTTCCCTTGAGGATACAGTTCTCTCAGACCCAAATGAAGGTATGTTTTAAAGGGAGCCAATTTAACCAGACTTTCTGGAATTAACAGACAGGGTGAATTTATTAATTACTAAACACAAGAAGAAGTAACAATGCAACAGACGTGCGCACACATTAGGGGTAAGAGGTCAGGGCAAAATGATAAAAGTTTGAAGAAAAATAAATATACGGATCAATTTCTGAACTACTCGCAAGGAATGGTGTGATGACTGCGGTGGAGGCTGTAGGTATCATTAACTTTGGTAATTGAATGGATGATTTTGGAAATTCTTGGTTTTGTAAGCTCTGCCAGTTCCTTTGAGCTCATTCCTTTTTTAACTAATTTTCAGCTCTTAGAGGGAGGGCCTTCACCTGTAACATAGACGTAACTAGAGGCTAGTTCTTTGACTGTAACATTCATAACATACTTGAACCCTGGAAGGTAGACACGAAAACATTTTAATCCCGCAAGTGCACTCCAGTATAGTTAAAACTGTTTTTTTTAAAATCTTTATCATTGTGTATTCCTGGACGGTTAAACAGACAGATCAGCAAAAGGTAACTTTATGCTGAATGGTCAACCCCATCATTATCTCTTCTTGTGAAGGCTCACCCTGTTTGAAGTTTCCCTGAAAATTTACATGTGCGACATTCCATTGGTGTAACATGGAACATCACTAGACAGTCACTGAATTTAAATCAAACCTAAAGAACTGCAGATGCTGGAAATCAGAAACAAAAACAGAAATTGTTGGAAAAGCTCAGAAGGTCTGGTAGCGCCTGTGGAGAGAAATCAGGTTTAACATTTTGGGTCAAGCCACCCTTATTTAGAACACTGCAGAAGAGTAAAGGGTAAAGTTCAACATTGGCTGTGTCGTACTTGAAGATTTTAACTTTCCAAATTTTCAAAGCTTCTTGCATCTCTCCCACTTGATGAAATCATGTTGAGAGTAGCCAATCAGCAGATGTGATAATGGCTACAAACCAGAAGAAATAGGAGCAGGGTAGGTCATTTTCAGCCCCTCAATCCTGCTCTGCCATTCTATAAAATTAAGGCTGTTCTGCTCCAGGCATAAATAACTGTTGTGTACCAGCCTCTCATAGCCTGCAACCCCTCAATATTTTAAAAATCTATCTGTACAAACACAAGAACAGGAGTAGGCCATTTAGCCTCTCAAACTTGCTCTGTCATTCAATGAGATTATGGTTGCTCTGTGCTATAACTCGACTGTATTTTACTTTGTGCTTTCTAAAATGTACCCTAATCTATCCTTTCTCGGTCTGGAACGGATAACTTCACACTTGCTTATGTTAAAATACATCTGCCACAGCTTTGCTTGTTCACCCAATCTATTAATACCCTGTTGTAATTTTATGTTGTCATCAACACTGTCTACAATGCTGCCTAACTTTATCTCATCATCAAATTCGGATATTTGAATTTTAATGCCCATGTCCAATTCATTCATGAATATTGTGAATAATTGACGTCCCAACATAGATCCCTATGGGACACCACTAGTCACATTCTGCTAATTTGAGTACTTACATATTATTCCAACTCTGTTTCCTGCCACTCGACCATTTCCCTATCCATGTCAGTAACTTGTCCTCAATTCCATATGTTTCCACCTCGGCTAATCTTTCTGGAAGTCTATACAAACAACATCCATTGACTTACCTCTGTCCAGCACTTTTGCCACTTCTCTCAAAAACTCTATGAGGTTTGCCAGGCATAACCTACCCTTCATGAAATCATGATGACTCTTCCTGATTAACTGAACATTTCTTGAGGTGATCAGTTACCCTATCCTTGATTATAGACTCCAACAGCTTCTCCCATACAGATGGGCTAACTGGTCTGTAGTTCCTTGGTTTCCGTCTGTCACACTTCTTAAAGTGGAGTGGCATAAGAAAATTTCTAATCCAGAGGTACAACTCCTGAATCCAGGGAACTCTATAAGATTATAGTTACAGCATCAGCAATGTGCTCTCCCCACCTCCTTTCACATCTATGGATGGAAACCATCACTCATGGGAATTAATCCGCTAATTTCCCCATTATTGATGATTCACTTAAACTAATTTTATTCATACCCTGTCCCTGACCCTCTGTTAATTTCAACAAGCTATCCTCCATTCCCGCTGTGAATACTGAAACAAAATAATCATTCAGCATTTTTGCCAAGCCCCCATGGTCATGGACAATTCCCCACTATCAAACTTAGTGGGCAAACAGTACTCTTAACCAGTCACTTTCCCCTTGTATAACTTTAAAATCTCTTCTGTCTGTCTTTTATGTCCCTTGCACGTTTTATTTTATAATCATTTTAATTGCTCATATAAGCCTTTTTCTGATCTTTTGCTGATCTTTGTATTTGTCGCATTTTGTGGAATTGTACTGTTTACTCCACTTTAAACATTTTCAGTGTTTTAGCCTTTCTAACTCTCTATGGTAGACAATTCCAAACATTCACTACATTCTGAGAGAAGAAGTTCCTTCATATCTTAATTTTAAACATAACATTTATTCTGTAACTATGCAACATTAAATTCCAAATGCTAAGTTTTTGCTCATTGACTCAACCTACTTATATCCCCTTGCAGATTTGTTATACCCAGATTGCAGTATGATCTCCCACCAATTTTTGTATCATCAACAAATTTGAATACATTATACCTTGCCCCCTCCTCAAGCCTATAATATGAATAGTAAACTAGGGCTGATCATTCCCTCACTTGATTACGTACATCTTTCTAACCTGTAAAAGACCCATTGATCCCAGCTGTCTATCTTCAGTGTATTAACCAATCTCCATTCTATACTAATGCATTATACTCCCATTTCTATGAGCTTCTATCCGATGCAAAACCATTTATGTAGCACCTTATCAAGTGCCTTCCAGAAACCCAACACAATATATCTAGAAGCTCCTCTTTATCAGTTCTACTCGTTTATATCCTCAAAGAATTCTTTCAGATTCATCACACATGATTTCCCTTTCTCAAAACCCTGTGGACTCTGTTTGATTGTGTAAAGATTCTCTAATTATCATGCTATTTCTTCCTGATAATGAGCTGTCACACATTTCCAACAACAGATATTAGACTAACTGGTCTATAGATTCCTGCCTTCTGCCTGTCTTATTTATTGAGCAGTGATGTCACATTATCAATTTTCCAAACCACTGGAACCTTCCCAAAATCCAATAAGTTTTGGAATAATTCCCCACATGCCTCCTCTATCTCTGCAAACACTTGCTTTATACTTTCGTAATCAATTTTTGACCATTTTACGAGCTTTTTAGTCATCCAGCGCTGGTTCCAAAAAATATGCCAATCCTCTGGATGTTCAATCTAGTTTACTAAAGTGAAGTAACAGTTCGAGTTTGCATTCAAGCTCATTTATAAATGCAAATCTTCTATGGACACTAAATTCAGGTAGCATTTTACAATGTAATTGGTTTTATTCCTCCTTTTTAGTTAACAATATTTCTTGATGTATTTAAGATTGGTAACTTTGTGGAATCTAGTGTCTTGTGAGGGCAGAAAATTAGGATTTCATAGTAGAGTTAAAATTAGATTTAATACAAAGGGAATAAGCATTTTTAAAAATTGTTCCCAGTCCACCATTTGCATGAAACAGGTATTAAATAACAGAACCTGGTTTTATACAGAACTATTAACCAGTTGTACAAGTGTACACTAGTCAGTTTCTTAACAAAATAACTTAATTAATAATAAAAATCATTAAAAATGTGTTTTGCACCCTTAAATCCAATAAAGCTTATTTTTAAAGCACCTCCTTGAAAGGCTGCAAACAGATGCAACTGTTGGAAAGTAGCATGGAAGATTAATTTGATCTGGGGTCCTGAAGAGTTTTAAGATCAGACCTGGATTCCAGAATGGTATTTTATAAATAAATGTAAAAGATCCTGAACTCAGTTTGTCCTGAATAAAGTTTGCAATTAAAATTCCTCAACCTTTTACAATAATTTGGTCAAATTACAGATAAAATTGTGTTTGAAAAAACATAACTACCTAGATCAAACTCGACACTGTTATTTGCGTCATATATTGGGAACATTGCAAAAATTACAAATGCACAAATATATCACCAACAATCCAGACATTACTGAACCAGTAGTACTTTATGCCCACCCAGAATCTTTCATGTCACATAAATGAATGATGTGACAGATGTGATATTGACCACTGCACAAGAGGACAATAGATGTTGATGTTCGTAAACTTTTGGCATGAGTGATGTTTTGTTTCATGACTTACACATCATTATGTTCATTTTCCAGGGCCAGCATCCTGTCTCAAATTTACATTTACGTTGTAAATCTTTATCCAAAAAAAGGAAACCTTAGATATTTAAAAAATAGGTACTTAATGTTGAAAATGGCTTTGAACTAAAGAAGTCACACGGTGCAAAAGGAGAGAGGCATCTTTATAGCACGGGGTTTGAATCCTCCTCTGTATTTTGTCCTATACCTTGGTCTACCCTGGGAGCAGGATTTTCCATTGGGTTATTGGGACCCCCAAAATGGCACCAAACGAAGGGCCTCAAGCTCACACTTAACGGCAGTGGCATCAGCATACCTGCTGATGACCTCCTAACTAGCCAGTTCCAATCTCACCATCTAATTTAAGATTCTGGCCATGATCCTGAGTCTGCTCGCCCAATCACAGTGACTCTGAATTCTTGGCAGTTCCATGGGGAGAGTTATGTCCTTCTGAGGTAGGTCAGGTTGTGTAAGGCACTTTAGTATGGAGGTACCTTTAAAGAAATGTGTTTAAGATACAGAGGCGACAATCAGTGAAGCCATTGGAATTAGAAGGAACAAAGGTTAGGATGGCTCAGTTGGAACCATGAGGCTGGCATTCCAATCTGCAGACCTACCTTTGCATCAAGGAGATTCTCCTTCCAATGGTGGCTTAAACAAGTATAGCTAGGTCACTTCCATAGAGCTGGTAGCCCGTGGTAGGGGATGCAGCTTCATTGTCGGTGACATGGCAGTGAGCCATTTAAATGATCCCAAATGGGATTCTTAAATATGGTGATTGACTGCCCATCTCTGGTAAACGTGAAATTAATCTCAATCCCCCATTAGCACTAGGAATCTTTGCTGGCAGGAAGAATGAGTCAGGGCACTGTCACCATCTGGCTCCAAATGTTTTGCCAGAGCTTTTGCCTCCGCTTCCGGCACTCTGAGATTGGGAAAATTCTACCTTGCATTTCTAACTGTGCACTGAGTATGGTTGTCAACATTCCAGAATTGCCCTATGAGCTTCCTGGAATTTAAAATAGTCTCCAAGACATTGCTGTGAGCAACGTAAAAGGAAATACATAACACAATTAAAAAAAACTCTGCATCTTCATTGTTTTCCATCAATGCTTTTTAAAATTTGTTGCTAAAAATAACAGATGGAATAAAGGGGAAGAGAAAGGTGTTTGGCAAAGAGTCAACACCTTTTGGTAGGAAAGAGCCTATTTGTTCCTCACTGACGCAGGAAGAGAATGTGTTACGGGAAGGAACATGTTTGTAGACCAATGATAGAGAGGAAAGCAGAGGGATAGGAGATGCCACACGATGAAACTTTTAGGAATATGTTTATAGAAGCATTAGCAAACCTGTTAATGAGTAGGATGCAGACCCAAACCCAAACTGGGTCCAAAATCATTTCCAAAGAAATATAAGTTAAGCAAAACCCAAAGCAGCAATAAATCTTAGTGCAATAGATGCTCAGCTACTGCTGCTCCTCCAGCCTACTGCTTCCTGTGCACAGAGTGATATATACAACTGTACCAACTCCAAGCTCTCTAGCTTTCCAGTTACATTTATTCTTGTGTAGTATCTTACAAAAAAAGAAAGAAGTTGTTTTCTTATTCAGCTCCAAAAGTTGAGAAATGGAGAAGAAAGGATGCGTTTTAATAGTCCCATTTTGCAAGTACGAAGATCCTGCGACTCTTGTGGTTTTGTTTTGATGTAAACTGTGCTTTGATAACTGCTGTTATCAGAAAATCAAAAAGTCATCTTTGGTGTGAATATATGACTACCCAAACCTTCAAACAACATCAATAAATGAAAGGATGTATGGTGTGACAGCTTTTAAATGTTAGAGAAAAGTTGTTCAAAGTGCTAATTTCATGTCTCTAATTTAAAAAGAACATGCATTAAATTACTCCTTCCTCATCCTCAAGCACCTAAGTACTTTGAAGCCATTTAATTGCAACCGAAACACAATTAGAGTTGCCACACGGGTAAGCATGACAATCAAAGTGTAAACAGTAACAGGCCACATAAATGTCAACCAAGGGCACTGGTTTGTTAATTATTTTCAATGCCGTTGGTTCAGGAATAAATTATGGACAGAATGTCTACATAAGTTCCTGCTTTGCTTCAAGTAATGCTATGAGGGACTTTTAATTTCTATTTGAGTAGACTTTCGATTTCTGAGTTGAACGTCATTCTGAACCTTACATCTCTAATACTTCATCTATATTGTAACTTGATTACACAAATCCAAGAATGCTGTTTGAATGCATCCTGTATTCTCAAATTTAATTACTTCATTGTCCATCTTTTTCTCGTTAGTGATGGTGCAAACTAAATTTGTTTGGGGCAAAAAAATAGTGGAAAGGCTAACAATGATGCAGTTCTGTAGGGTGCAGGCTTTCTTTTTGATTTACCACTTCAAATTGAGATGCTACCCATTTAAAAAGTCTATTTTGATCTAACACTTAAAGCCTGCAACTCCTCAATATTTTAAAAATCTACCCATACGAACATAAGAACAGGAGTAGGCCATTTAGCCCCTTAAACCTGCTCTGCCATTCAATGAGATTATGGTTGCTCTGTGCTATACCTCTACTGTATTTTACTTTGTGCTTTCTAAAAAGTACCCTAATCTATCCTTTCTCATTCTGAAATGGATATCTTCACAGTTGCTTATGTTAAAATACATCTGCCACAGCTTTGCCCATTCACCCAATCCATTAATACCCTTTTGCAATTTTATGTTGTTATCAACACTGTCTACAATGCTGTCCAACTTTATGTCATCATCAAATTTGGATATTTGACTTTTAATGCCTGCGTCCAATTCGCTCATGAATATTGTGAATAATTGAAGACTCAACATTTTGATCTTGAAATCTTACAAGCGGCAATGAATTATAGAAGTGACATTTCTGTTAGAAGTCACATCCGTTATCTGTGTGTGTTCTGTATTTTCTTCTAAAAGAAACTTATTGTTTCCTTAGCGGTTCAGTTACAAATGCACTCAAATAGCTGACACATGAGAAACAAGAGAAAATGTCAGAGAAAGAAACAGGTACAGAAACAGTGAAAGGCAACTACGCATAAATAAAGGAAGAGACACAGGTTCAATCTTTGCAGATATTGGTGAAGTGTCATTTATTTCAAGTTTCAATGGAGAGTTACACTCTATGAGGCCTAGCATATTTTCTTATGTTTTTGTCTCAAACTTGCCCTGTTAGCTACGCACAATGCTCCTATGGTGGTCCGCTTAGCATATCTTCTCACTCACCATAAGCAGGAGTACCTATCACTGCTGAGATATACCAGGATTCCTGGTGCCTGCACAATATGTTATACACAGTTGTGAACTTGGTCACATACTGGCAGACAAAAGCTGTCCTGTGTGGCTTAATTAAGTTCCCTCGGACATAGCAGATCAGGAGTAATTGGTGCCCATTCTGCAGATGGGGACATAGAGATCCTGTTGGATAGGGTGGTACAAAGGGCCATCCATTTCTCGCAGGATCATGAAACCAGGCCTTTCCAGCCTAGTCCAAGGTTCCCACCCAGGCCAGCGTATGGTTCAAAGGGACACCCAGCTGTGTAGGAAGAAGGCCAATGACGTTCTGTTCTCCACTAGGGTAATTGGCACCTTCATCTTTCTGCTACCTCACCATCAGTCTTTTTTCTGCTACCCACACTGTCCCACCAAATCTACAACTCTCATAAACGTATGCAATGTCTTACCTCACTTACAAACACCCCAAACCTACTGAACTCATATGGCTACATTACTGCCTACTCCCTCACTTGGAAACCTCATCATCTTTCTCCACCTGCACTAGCACTAGCTGCTGTGGCTTCCAATTTCATGTCATTCAATCTGAACCTTTGATTCATTCCAGGAGAAATCAGGAGAAGATAGGGTGGAGAGACTCAGGATGGGAGGTGGGATGGTTCATAGTTTGGTCTTTACCTCCCAAGAAGGCAAGATCCCAGCCTTGGCAGGACTGCTCCTGAGGAGCTGCTGAAGTCTCCATGTGCCAGCAACCAAGCAACATCCATTGTTTATCATTCTGCTCCGCTCCCATTGCTGCCACAGTGAGAATAATGTGAACATTCACAAATTTCTACCCCTTGTTTGTAATACATTCTTTCTTTTGTCTCCTTCAGATCCCAATGGAATCAGCATAAAGTTGGCATACAAAAGGCAAGATGTCTACTGATCCACCTCTGAGGGAGCTTAGAAAATAGGAGCAGTCCAATAAAACCTTTGTTGCATTCCCTCCGTAGTCAGAACATCCTTCCTTAGATAAGCAGACCAAAACTGCGCGCCGAAAGCAATGTGAAGAAAACAAGGAAGTCAGATCCTGATACCTCAATGGGTACTTTAGCTCAGTTAGAGTTGGAAGTACCTGGCTGATCACATTGTTCTCATGTCTTCACAGTTGATCAAGGGAAATATGCCTCTGGTCACTGTCACTCCAGAGATCTGGAGGAATAAGCAGTGAGCGAGTGTCACCAAGTAACCGTGTAGACTTTTCTGTCAGGAAGTGTTACCGTTTAGTTTCTCTCCAGTGAGAGGGAGAATGGGAAACTCAGTGAGGTGAGACTAACTAATAACGAGATGTTAATGTATGTAAATAGGCTGCCGCTGCTTCCTCTTGAGAAACTTGTCTCACTATTTGACACTTTTTTGGAAAATAGGACTTTCTGCTCTCGATATTGAGAAGCTCCTTGCTGGCCACCTCATGTAATGTTCCCAACTTTCTCATTGTGGCCCATACCATTCAGGGGCTGAGAAGATTCAACTCAGCTTCACATCAAGATGGAGAGAATTAAAAGACACCCTACCATGGAGAACGCCAACCACAGTTACATAGAGAGGGAAAAAGAGAGACAACCACAGATGTGCATGGCGAACATAAATAGACTCATACAGGAAGAGAAAGAGAAAGAAATCAATGGCCACAATAGCAACAAGAGCAAAAAAACATAAAAAGACATAGGGATTCAGTGAGATGCAACAGATGTGTCCACAGTTGCATTGATGAGGGACGAAGAGTCAAAATGTCATAGTAGGATAGTTAAAGAAATAGTTCATTACTTAAATACAGAGAAATAGAGGGAGGAGTATGGGGCTACGGTATTTTCTGAGTATGTAACTGGGCTAGACAATTATGGGCTTGTGAATTCATATCCCATCACAGCAGTGTGAGAATTCTAATGCTTTGTTTAATGGAAATAACATTACAAGAGATCATGATCAAGTTGATGGATTGTTGTCAAAAACCCAAATGAATCCCTATGTGTTTAAGGATGGAAACCTAGCATGCTTACCCTCTGGTCTGTTGAATAATGCTAACAATTGCTCAGTTGTAGACACCTTTTATTGAACTGTTTCAACTCCCTAGCAGAGAGAGCTCCAGATAGAGCAATATGGCAAAATATCTAGATCTTGCAAGTTACTAAAATTAGAACAGCCAAAAGGTGATTGCAGTCCTACACTAACATGATTGATTCTTAACTGTACTATGTATTGGCCTGGCAAGGTTATACAAGTGATTTGTTGAGAATGGCAAGAATCAGTTGGGAAAAATCACCATCAAGTGGACTATGACAAGAAAGCACATCATATTCTCAAAGCAATGAGGGGTGGGAATTAAATGTCAATTGTGACCATTTCCTGGGACTGGATTTACAAAAAGAACTAAAAGTGGTCAAAGAAAGACTCACAAATACACATAAGCAAATAACGAGACAAGGGACAATGGACATGTATAGCGAGTGTGAGATAATGAAACACTTAGGGAGATTTTGAGAAAATGTATTTTTCTGTTTCCTTGTGTACCTGTCTGTGTTATGAAATTGGCAGCTGTATTCTTAGTTAACCCCAAATTGTAACATAGTCAAAAGATGTTTCAATGAATGCTACATTCAAAAGGATGTTCTAATGTAAATTACTTTCGATCCTACCTAGGAAAGAAGGCAGAACTTGTTGTGAGGACACTCAGGTGTTATTGAAAAGCCAGTTTTAGCTCCTTAGTTAGAGGCAGCAGTGCAGCGTTTTTCTTACTCAGGGCTGCTGGTCAGTCAGTTAACAGGAGGAAGGGATAAAATCTCATACTGAAAATGTGCTACATAGTAGCCTCCAGTCGGTTAGAATTCTGGGACATCTTGGGAGCCAGTGAACACAGCTAAGCATCAGAACTAGGACTTCAGACACAATACTGGTATCTATCCAAAGTAGTTAAGTCTTAGAAGCAGCTCTGGAAACCATTGATGCTTCAAGCAGCTGGCAGTGGTGGTAAAGGAAGCCCACAAGCTGTATTTTCTGGGTACAGTTGAGAAATAGTGAGACCCAGAGAAAGACAGCTTAGTGAAGCTAGCTGTCTGCTAAAGAGCTGGAATTGTGTCTATGATGAGGTGCTGTTAGACTGTAGTCTCAAGAATCCTGGGAGTGCAGTCCCAGGAACAAAGTGATCAAACTTGCAGGATAAGCAGTCTTTGAGGAAGTACATGAAAGGGTGGTTTTTGATAGTTTGAATGTGCATAATTGAAGCCCCTTGTGAAGGAGACAAAGTTTGAATGAGATTTTGTGACCCACAGTGTCAGTCTCCCCGGATGGACTGCAGTGAAACCAAGTTGATGCATTCGGTGCACTGTCTGACAATAGTTTGCCTCTTAACCCTTAAATACCTTCGGTTAATTCTGGATGATAGAGTGCAGTATACATCATAGGTTATCTCAGTGTTCTGAATTGATGCAGCAAAATTTAACTTATCTGTTCAAAACCAATAAGTACTTGAAGATCTCAATCTTCGACTACGTTCAAGAAAAACCTAAATGGTCCCTAGCCAAGCCATAATTTAACCAAATGCTGCCATTAGATATTATAACAGAAATAAAGAACCACACATATGAACAGATAGCAAGAAAGCAGGAAAGCTGCAACTGGTACAAGAGGTTCAAAGCTGTAAGAACATTTAGGGATTGACAGTGCAAGAGCACGGCAAATACAGCAAGAAAAGGACCCTTCTCTCACCCAGCTTTGTTTGCTAAAGGCCAATACACTTTGGTGCACTTGGTGTTTTATTGAATATCAGACAATTCTGCTTCCATGCTGCTATAAACATTGAATGATGTATGCTCCAGGTTCTGTTGAACCCTTGAAAAAAACTACTCGGTCATGATGCAGTTTCTGTACTGCTAATCTCATCCCATAAACATTCCCTCCTTGGACTGATCTGGCAAAAACTAATTAAGTTGTGGTGAAAAATAAAAATGTATGATAAATATCGAACAAAAAGTAATAAGAAATACCCGAAAGTGTTTTAATGCAGTACCTTTAAACTGAACATTAGGTTACCTATTTTTGTTACAACGAAGGGAGTGGGGATGCAAAAATCAAAAAGGCAGGACTTTCTAAAAATAAAAACCAAAAGAACTGCAGATGCTGTAAATCAGGAACAAAAACAAAGTTGCTGGAAAAGCTCAGCAGGTCCGGAAGCATTTGTGAAGGAGAAAACTGAGTTAACGTTTCGGGTCTGGTGACCCTTCCTCAGAACTGATGGTGGCTAGGAAAACGTCAGTTTATATGCAGAAAATAAGGAAGTGGATGGGGTAGGGAGTAAACGCTAGGATAGAGCCCAAAGAGAGAGAAAGGCAGTTGGACAGACAAAGGAGTTGCTAACGATCAGGCTGGGAGGGTGAATAGTTGTTAATGGGGAGTGTTAGTAATTAACATCGGGGGTGTGTAATGGTAGCTATGTGGTAAGAAGGCCTGGTGTATTGGGTAGGGAGCTGGGACATGGGAGAGTTTAGGCCCTAAAATCATTGAACTCAATAATGAGTCTGGAGGGCTGTAGGGTCCCCAAGCGGAAAATGAAGTGTAGTTCCTCCAGCTTGCGTTGGGCTTCACTGGAACACTGCAGCAAGCCTGAGACAGAGATGTTGGCCAGAGAGCAAGGTGATGCATTGAAGTAGCAGGCAACAGGTAGTTCAGCGGTCACCAAGTCTATACTTCGTTTCTCCAGTGTAGAGGAGACCACATTGTGAACAGCGAATGCAGTAGACTAGATTCTGGGAAGTGCAAGTGAAGTGTTGTTTCACCTGGAAGGTATGTTTTGGGCCCTTAGATACTGGGGAGGGAGGAGCTAAACGGGCAGGTGTTGCACCTTCGCCGGTTACAGGTCCCTACGGAGGCGGACAAGGGACGGGAGGGGAATATGTATCTGTCCTACAGCACCTTCCCCTGTAAACGGCAAAGGTATAACACCTGCCCATTTACCTCCTCCCTCCCCAGTATCCAAGGGCCCAAAATATACCTTCCAGGTGAAGCAACCTTTCACCTGCACTTCCCAGAATCTAGTCTACTGCATTTGCTGCTCACAATTTGGTCTCCTCTACACTGGGGAAACGAAGTGTAGACTTGACGACCGCTTTGCAGAACATCTGTGTTTTGCTTGCAAAAAAGACTTTCAACTAGTGGTGTGCCACAGGGATCTGTTTTGGGACCACTGCTGTTTGTCATTTTTATAAATGACTTGGACGCAGACATAGGTGGATGGGTTAGTAAGTTTGCAGACGACACTAAAGTCGGTGGAGTGGTGGACAGTGTGGAAGAATGTTGCAGGTTGCAGGGAGACTTGGATAAACTGCAGAATTGGGCTGAAAGGTGGCAAATGGAGTTCAATGCAGATAAATGTGAGGTGATGCACTTTGGGAAGAATAATAGGAAGGCAGAATACTGGGTCAATGGAAAGATTCTTGGTAGTGTGGATGTGCAGAGGGATCTGGGTGTCCAGGTACGTAGATCCTTGAAAGTTGCCACCCAGGTTGATAGTGCTGTTAAGAAGGCATACGGTGTGTTAGGTTTCATTGGTTGAGGGATTGAGTTCCAGAGCCGTGATGTCATGCTGCAACTGTACAAAATGCTAGTGCGGCCTCACTTGGAATATTGCCTACAGTTCTGGTCGCCCCGTTACAGGAAGGATGTGGAAGTATTGGAAAAGGTGCAGAGGAGATTTACCAGGATGTTGCCTGGTCTGGAGCAAAGGTCTTATGAGGAAAGGCTGAGGGACTTGGGTCTGCTCTCATTGGAGAGGAGAAGGCTAAGAGGGGATTTAATAGGGACATACAAAATGATCAGAGGATTAGGTAGGGTGGACAGTGAGAGTCTTTTTCCTAGGATGATGACGTCGGCTAGTACGAGGGGGCATAGCTGCAAATTGAGGGGTGATAGATTTAAGACAGATGTCAGAGGCAGGTTCTTTACTCAGAGAGTGGTAACGGCGTGGAATGCCCTGCCTGCCAATATAGTTAACTCAGCCACATTAGGGGCATTTAAACAGTCCTTGGATAAGCATATGGATGATACTGGGATAGTGTAGGAGGTGGGCTTAGATTAGTTCACAGGTCGGCGCAACATCGAGGGCCGAAGGGCCTGTTCTGCGCTGTATTGTTCTATGTTCTCTGTTCTTAACTACCTGTTGCCTGCCACTTCAATGCTCCACCCTGCTTCATGGCCAACATCTCTGTCTCAGGCTTGCTGCAGTGTTCCAGTGAAGCCCAATGCAAGCTGGAGGAACAATATCTCATTTTCCGCTTGGGGACCCTACAGCCCTCCAGACTCATTATTGAGTTCAATAATTTTAGGGCCTAAACTCTCCCATGTCCCAGCCCCCTACCCAATACACCAGGCCTTCTTACCACATAGCTACCATTACACACCCCCGATGTTAATTACTAACACTCCCCATTAACAACTATTCACCCTCCCAGCCTGATCGTTAGCAACTCCTTTGTCTGTCCAACTGCCTTTCTCTCTCTTTGGACTCTATCCTATCGTTTACTCCCTACCCCACCCACCTCCCTATTTTCTGCATATAAACTGATGTTTTCCCAGCCACTATCAGTTCTGAGGAAGGGTCACCAGACCCGAAACATTAACTCTGTTTTCTCCTTCACAGATGCTGCCAGACCTGCTGAGCTTTTCCAGCAACTTTGTTTCTTTTTTTTTCTAAAAATAAGTTTGTTTCTAAACTGCATTGGCTTCACACTTCGACAGAAACCTACGCAGTGTGCATTTCTAATGGGTAGAACTTAAGAACTTAAAAGTAGAATGCTATAAGAAATATACAGAATCTCAAGACATTTTAAAACAGTTACTTAAGTTTCCTAATCTAGTGAAATATGCAGCACTTGCTTTTCTGTTTGATCTTCATCCAGTACTTTTCTTTGTTATTTGCAACCTTTAAAGTCTGCCAGAGTGTCAATTCATTTTGAGTTGTAGAGATCATGAGCATAAAATTAGGAAGAAAGCCAATGAAGGCCTATTGGCGGTTGTGGAAGTTGAGAAGGGACATTGAGAAAGAAAGTGCTATCATCCCCACTGTACTCAGTGAAATTTCACCCTATTAATTTGTTACAGCTGACACTAAGAGGGAGAGAACATTCTCTACTGTAGGGCTCAGGTGATCCAGGCGTCTTTGCCCCTAACAGTCCTCCTCAGATCCTGTGAGAGAAAGGCAGACTGGCAGCTCTTGTGCAGCTCTGTGTTGGTGGCAATTGGCCTGTTTTTGCTACATTGCAGGGGTATAAAGGGGCAATGATAGGTGGCTCTGAGGTTCACAGCTTTGGTAGGTATGTGAGAATGATGGACTACCTGACAAGCTAAGATTCATTATGTTGGGGGTAGTATATTAACACAGATAGACGATTGGCTAATTAATAAAAGACAGAGAGCTGGGATAAAAGGGTGTATTTTTGGAATGGCAACATACAACTATCAAAGTGCCCCAGGAATCAGTGCTGGGACTGTGATTATTTACAATATACATTAATGACTTGGATGAGGTGAATATCACTGTCATCAAGTTTGTGATGATACAAAAATAAATGGAAAAACAAGTGGTGTGTGTGGCAAAAAGAGCTGCAGATGAACATCTGCAGGACAAAAACTTGGCAGATGGAATATAATGTAGGAAAATGTGAGGTGATGCTCTTTGGCAGGAAGAATAAAGGAGTTGAATTTCATTTAAATGGAAAGAGGCTGCAGAAAGCTACGCACAGATGAATTTGAGGATTGCTTGTACATAAATTACAAAGAGCTAGCATTGAAGATCAGCAGGTAATAGGGAAGACAAATGAACTGTTGGTCTTTATTTCAAAGGGAATAGGAGGTAGAAATAGGGAAGTCTTGCTAAAACCATGTAAGGCATTAGTTAGACCACACTTGAACGCTGTAGATAATTTTGAACCCCTTATCTAAGGAAAGCTATACTGACATTGGAGGCAATCCAGAGAAAGTTCACTAGGTTGATCCAGGGTAAGGAAGAATTGTCTCATGTGGAGAGATTGAGTAAATGGGCTTGTACACAATGGAGTTCAAAAAAATGGGAAGTGACCTTACTGAAATGTACAAGATTTTTAGGGTCTTGACAAAGTTAAAGAGGAGAAGTTGATTCCATGGATGGTAGGTTATCAGATCTGAGGACATAATCTCAGAGTAAGGGATTACCCTGGTAGGATACAGATGAGGAGGAACTTCTTCCCTCAAAGATAGTCAATCTGGCTGTAAAAGATGGGTCATTAAGTATATTCAAGGCAAAGATAGACAGATTTTTAATCTGTTAAGGGTTATGGAAATGTACAGAGTTGGGGATTATCAAATCAGCTATAATCTCTTCCAATGATGGAGCAGACTTGGTGAGATGAATGATCCACTTCCACTCCCATGTCTTATGGTCTTAAAATGACACGGGGCGCATGGATGCTGAAGGTGAGTCCTGTGTTCCAAGGAATGCCACAGGATCAGGATGAGTAATGAAACAGCATTGAGCAGTGTGAGAAACTGGTGGTGACGTCATGATGAGTAGGTGATATCATTTGAGAAGTAATCACTGACATGCACCACCTACATAAGGTCATTTGTCCCCAGTGCTACTACTGCCAGGACATCAGATTCATAATCCAGGAACTGACCTCCCTGACATCCTGCTCCCAATCTCTCTCAATGTGATCCTTGAAAGTTTCCCAAAAACAGTGCCCATTCATCTGTTTGGATCCCTCCATTTCCCAAGTGTTTCATTGCAATAACCTTTGAGCCCACCTTCCTTTTAATAGACAGCTTGCCTTTAAAAAAAAGAGCACACAGTTTGTACCACATGAGTGACAATGCTGCTGGACCATCTGATTGGGTACAGATCTCACACAGCAACTTTAAGAACAAGTGATAAGCATCAGAGACCAGCTAGCCAACTCCACAACCATTCAGTCGAAGTAGGAACATACATTGCAGGTCACCCATGTCACTGTTAATGAGCGTAGGCCTGCTGAAAATTGTAAACACCCCACCTGAAAAATGAGAAGAGGAAATTTTTTATGGTCCTTGCAAAGATTTGTAGCTCGGGTTGTGGATGAGGTTGTTGGCTTGCTTGCCAAGCTGGCTGGTTATCATACAGACATTTTGTCACCATACTAAGTAACATCATCAGTGTGGCTTCCCCTGAAGTGATGTTCTACACTGCTTGGTATTTATATGATCCGGTCTGTTAAGTTGGGTTATGCATTTCTGGTTCCATTCTGCATAGGTTTGTAGAGGGGTCTAATTCCACATGTTTGTTGATTGCATTACAGGTTGAAAACCAGGCCTCTAGGAATTCCCATGCATGTCTGTGGTTGGCTTGAGCTAGGATGGTCACGTTATCCCAGTTAAATTGACGGCCTTCATTGTCTGAGTGCACTGAGATGGGAGAGAGTTTGTCGTGCCATTTTGCTGCTAGTTGGCGTTTTTGTATCCTGATGGCTAGTTTCCTCCTGGTCTGGCCGATGTAATGTTTGTTGCAGTCACTGCAAGATATTTTATAAACTACATTGGTCATCGGTCCTGCATGTCATGGGTATGGAGTCTTTGGTCCTACGAGCTCCTATGACCACTAGGAATTATGGTAGTACACAAACCCACAGTCACACTGCAACAGACATTCACAAGTCGAGAATCTATTAATTTATCTATCTCAGCCTTAAATATTCAAAGGACAGCTCTCTGTGGCAAGGAACTCCAGAGATTCACAACCCTGTGAGAGAAGAAATTCCTCCTCATCCCGGTCTTAAATTGGTGGCTTTTTACTCTGAGACTATGCCCCTTAGTTCTAACTCTCCCATGAAGGGAAACATCTTTTCAACATTCACCCTGTCAATCCCTTTAAGAATCCTTTAGGTTTCAATGAGATCATCTCTCATTCTTCTAAACAGGTCCCAACCTGTTTAGCCTTTGCTCATAAGAGAATTACTCCATACCAGGATAATCCGAGTGAGCCTTATCTCTACTGCCTCTACCGAAATGATATCTTTCCTTAAATAGCATATCTAACTGCCTCAAAGATGACTCACACAATAACAAAAGGTGGGTGGGGGTATGTTGGGCAGGGTGAAGAATGGATGCAGATTGATATGAGGGCCCAGGAAGGTGCCAACCCCTCCCTGACCCCACGTTACATTGACCAACAGCACGCATGGTTAAACCTGGTGGGATACGCATTGGGCACAGACCTCTCCCTCCACTGTTTAAGTCCGAGTGGCAGTGGGAAGAGGTTCTTAATGGAGCATCAATTGTCAACCTAGAGACCTCACTGGACCACAGGCAGATGACCAATCTGACAGCTCCCTACTATCCATAAAATCACAGCAGGGCATGTACAAGCGAGCCAGAATTGAGTGGGTATGACATTAATGGCACTGTACCCCAATTTAATTCTTATTTATCCACCCATTTGTCTTCCCCACTGTGGCTGGCCTGCAAAATTCAGCCTTTTTGAGCTGTTGTTTTATTTCCTTTTTATTTTTCAGATATTTATATCGCATATATTTGGTGACAGAGTGATAAAGCCATGTAACACAAAGAACAAAGAACAAAGAACAGTACAGCAAAGGAACAGGCCCCTCAGCCCTCTAAGCCTGCGCCACCACATTTTGCCCTTCCATACTAAAACCATCTACACTTGCAGGATCTGTATCTCTCTATTCCCTTCTTATTCATGCATTCATCCAGGTGCTTCTTGAATGCTGCTATTGTATCTGCTTCCATCACCTCCTCTGGCAGCACGTTCCAGGCATTCACCACCCTTTGTATGAAAAACTCGCCTCACACATCTCTTTTAAACTTCCCCCATCACACCTTTCACCTGTTTCCCCTATTAACTGACCCCTCCACTCTGGGAAAAAGCCTCATGCTTTCCACTCTATGCCATTCACAATTTTATAAACTTCCATCAGGATGCCCCTGAACCTCCTGTGTTTCAGTGAAAACAAACCCAGTTTATCCAAGATAAAAGGAACTGCAGATGCTGGAGAGTCCGAGATAACAAGGTGTGGGGCTGGATGAACACAGCAGGCCAAGCAGCATCATAGGAGCAGCTCCTATGATGCTGC
>JAHRHZ010000268.1:9745036-9784796 GCA_024137785.1 Ginglymostoma cirratum
ACTGGTTTGTGATAAGATAACTGATAGTGGTGTAGACTGGAAGTTAGATGCCAGCATGGTCTGAAAGTTTATTTCTGTATTGTCTAAGATCTTGTAACTAAAGAAGCTGAGCCTAGGTACTTTTGTTTCCAAGTTGACGCTGTATAAAATTTTCACTAAAGCCATCAAGTATATGTGACAATAAAAGCTGATCTATTCTGTTCTAATGAAGGAGCTCAACTCAGCAGGTACCTCCTTCACAATTAATGTGCGATATGGATGCACATGGGCAAGAACAAACTCCTCATTTTCAGAGAGGACAAGGTTGGAGAAATTTATCATGTGGTTAGTGGCATTTTTAATTGTGCAACCAAGCTGCTTTGGTTTAAGTAAGTTCATAGTGTGGTTGTCCATAGTGGTACAAATGGATTAAATAAAAGACTGAAAGAAATTTGCATGCTTCATAACAAGCATGGAGTAAGTCACGATGTAGATGAGTAACCATGCCAGCAGTCTGTTCAATCAAATAATTTTTATCTGTTGGGACCAACGAAGGAGGAGTGAGAGAGTGTTTCAACAGGAGGCAAACCACTCCTTCTGACCTGATCATGACACATGACCTGCTTATCACTCAACTCCTACGTTAGGGGTCAGTGCACGCCAGGTTGGGTGCTGTGCTTTTTGTGGCTCTCCATGGTAGTGATTTCCCTCTCTGCAGTAAGCCATGTACTCACGTTCCAGAGAGATGGCACCACTCAGGACATAGATGGATTCCTCCACTGATTTGACAGGGGTGTGAACAACTTCTGAAATCTGATAGTTATCCACACATCTCCGACTACCACCTCAGTGTCTGCTGATCTGTCAATGACTTCCAAGAGTTATCACCTGAGTGAAGCTTTGTATCTAAGCCTGTACACAGTTCTCTGATAGGGAATAGCTGCCACTACCTGTTGTGTGCATTGATGCCCTGTTCACCAGTTGATGGCAGCCTTTCTAACCATGGTTCAATACCTGCCGATATGAGTGTATCTGCACTGAGGATGAGCTTGTATGGTGTGACATCTAATCAGTTGGCGGATCTTCCTTTCAGGTCACATGTGTCCTAAGGTGGTTGTTGGTCCTTCATCTAGACCTGTGGATGATTTGTATCTTCGAGAAAATGTGTGCTGCTTACCCTGATCTCGAGTCTTTTTCAAAGCAGACAGACTATAGCTAGCATGGGTCAGAATCATTGACCCTTGCACTCATTGCATAGGTTCCTCTGTGTGGGCTCCGCACCCACCCCTCTTCTCAATAATAGTGTTGCCCTACTGCAATATGTCTAGCTTCCATTGGCTCTTCCACTATTAATCATTCTCCATTGAATGATGCACCACTTCCAATTCCTGTCCACTGCCTAGTGTTCTTATGGGAACATAGTTTTATTTGTGTTCTGTAATCTAGATGTATTTAATCACTTATGTTCCTTTTTGTGCACAGCACCATGTCAATAGCATGCCATGTGAAAGCAGCCATTCAGTCTTGCCAATGCACTGATCCACTCTGGCAAACCATGGGCCTCAGTGTGAGTCAGGCCTTCAACTCCCTCACACCACTGGTCCCTGATCAAGCTGGACTGTTAATCCAGAGATCTAGATAATGATCAAGGGACCTGGGTACAAATCACACCGTGGCAGATGGTGGAATTTGAATTCAATAAAACAAAAATATGGAATTAAGAGTCTAATGATGACCATGAATCCACATCGATCATCAGATAAAACCATCTGGTTCATTAATGTCCTTCAGGAAAGGAAACTGCCATCCTTACCTGGTCTGTACCTCCATGTGACTTCAGACTGACAGCAATGTGGTTGACTCACAACTGCTCTCTAGGCAATGAGGGTCGGGCAATGACTGCTGGCCCAGCCAGCAACGCCCACATTCTGTGAATGAATTAAAAAAACTAATGATATTATCAGCAGTACCTTAACACAATGGTCAAAAGAGATCCAAGTTAGAACTTCCTGCTGCCTGTCACCAGTTATTGATTGAGTCCCCTGGATGAATGGCCTTTAGTTGGCTGCAGTGGAGAAAATTTGAGAGGATGCTGCACCTCCAGACTTCCATGTAGATGGGCACCCAAAACAAATACAACTCCAGCATCAGGATTTTCTGTCAATTGCAAAAATCCTGTCCATTCTTTCCAAATGTATTGCTTTTCTCTTTCTTTTTTTCCTGTTGTCCTTTCTGTTATGCAGTAGATGTCTTATGAAATGGCCTAGCAAGGCACTCAGTCATATCAAACTGCATGAGCAGAAAACCCGCCATGTTGTATGATGTCATTTGATTGTTCCTTTCACAATGTGAACATTTTTTTGTTTTGAGTTCTTCTATCTACTTTAATTCATGTTGTTATTTCAAAATGGTTACACCATTGCTGTTGCCCTTACATGATCTGATCATATGACCTTACACTGGCCAAGTTGAACCCCAGTGAAGCTTTTGTAAAAGGCTCATTTCCTGTGTCACTGTGAAATCTGGCTGCAGGATCTGTGACGCTTGCTGCAGCAGGAACTTTTGCAAGAAGTAATTCTAGTTCGTCCAGAAGCAAAGGTGATATATTTAAAAATAAATAATGATTTTTTTTTTTCTAGTGAAGATTCTCTGACAATGAATGACATATCTGATGTTATGAAAGAGTTGATGATTACATGGAAACATCTTTAGGATGAATTGTCAAATAAATTTCAAGCCCATCATGCCGCTTTCAAAAAAAAAAGTGGAGGAATTGGCATCGTTCCAATAGTTACATGTTTCCTGTGTTGGTATCACATGGAGTCTGGCTATGATTTAATACTTCTTACTAAAGTGTGTAATTTTTCTGTTTTTTTTCCACATTCCTCTATGTGTCATACATTCTCTCCTTTCTTGAATAGGAAATCCCCCAAATACAGTGATATATAAAAGGACAGAGCTCAATAGAGTCAGTACAGGGCTCTGGCTGGCTGACAGACCGTGCTTAATCAATAGATAAAGTCAGTCTCTGTTAAAGACTTCACTACTTCAACAACATGCAACTGAAAATTGCTGTGGTTCTTGTTCTTTTCTGTGCTGTCTCAGTGCTCAGTAGATCATGTAAGATTCTATATTTATTTTAAATACATAGTCTTGTGACTGACATTTTAGTCATTAATAATATTTATTTACTATACCATGTGTTTCACAGTACCATTGTAGAAGGCTGGCAAGGGATAGTAATGCAACACAACTGTAACAATTAGCAGGCAAATAAGCTACTGCAGATCAATACTAATTCCAAGTGACTACTGAGAGTTAAAATTGGGGACATTATAAATTATAAAAAAATTGAGCCAATCTTGAGTCATGGAGGGTGTATTTAATGAAACCTGAAGTAGAGATAAAAAGAACTTAATTAACCTATTGAGTTGGCTGTGTATAAGAGATATGAGCAGTAGGTGGCTAACATTGAGGATTTTCCATTAGAATACTTGACAAAAATAGTGTTTCACAGCATACAGCTGTATAATTTTTAGGATTGACCAGATCATCATTTGAAATATAAAATCATATTTAAAATGTAAGTTTTTTTTTTTCTTTTGAGCAAAACTGTATTAAAATTATGTATCTTTCTTTTTCAGATCGAGGTCCTGGAATCGTTTCCACAAACTGCTGTACAAAGGTGTCCCGCAAGCCAATTCCATTTCAGGTTACACACTATAGGATACAGCCAGCATTGTCCCCCTGTGTCGAAGCCATCATGTAAGAAACCATTCTGTTTCTTCTAAACAGAAATCTATCCTCATGTTTACTGGTTTATTTTTAAACATTTCTCATTGTTTCTCCTATTTTGTTCTTTTTTTTAAAATAAAAACTTCTTGCTCATTTTCAATTTCTAATGTTCCAACCTTTTTAGATAAAATTTTCTACAACCTTTCTTTGATTTGTGGGAAAATTGAATTTTGATCAAACATTGAGAAATGTTTTGTAATGATGTTAAATGAAAAGACTTTAACAGCTAACCTATTCTTAAAACTGTCATTAAAAAAAATGAAAATAGAATTGAATTGATAAAATTAGCTTAGTGTACTGTAAGCAGATTTGGATCAATTTATTTAAAAAAACACTGATTGTCTAGGGGTTGATTCAGTATAATTATATGCTTAGACAATTTTTAATCCATTTCCCAATGTTTCTATAATGTAATTCCTTCTGCTCTGTTTCAGATTTTACACAGTAGAGAAAGGGCCTTTGTGTGCTGAGCCAAAAGCACGTTGGGTATCAAGAAAGATAAAAGAGATTAAGTAAGTACTGCTCGTGAAATAAGTTATACAGGTGGACATTAACATTAAGAAGGTTTAGGTCACATAAAAAGTAAAGCTGACCATAAATATTACCCTAAAAGCTATATAATAACATGTTTATCCCTTACTTACTCAAACATCCATAATTAGTTGCAGTCTATGACAAACTGTAAACTTTTCCTCCCTGTTCATTGCAATACTGCAGCAACTGTCTTTTCTCCCACCTGTCCAGTTTCTGATGTTGAGCACCCATTCAATCCTTCTCTGATGTTGCATGTTTTTTCCTGATATTTCACCTGCTATTGTTGCCAAGATGAACCTCTCACTTCACATTTTTCAATGATTGTACGTTCTCAATTTCCACTTCTTCACTTCAGCTATAACCCCAAGAAAGACACTGCTTTTCTCGTGGACAAAGTCTCTGCTTTACTAATGTATATGTATATGTATATGTATATGTATATGTATATGTATATGTATATTTATACAGGTAGCTTGTACTGTCTGTTCTACTACAATGGTTGAATAAAATTGCAAATTGGTTAGATTAGTGCAGGCCTCAGATTAAGTAGAGATTCTGACTTTCTTTTAATATGCACTTAACTGTAAGAGTCATTTAAACACTTTCAGTTTACTAGACTTTTTTTTTTGATGACATTGCTGAATGTTATTTATTAACGAGCATTATAAACTAATAGTAAGAGAATACTACTGATTATGTCACTGCTAGGTACATTGTTATGCTATTCTAAAATATAATTATAAAGAAAATGAAATATTAGCATAAGTCCAGCATTCACTGCATAAATGTCCTGACTAAATTGTGTACGTACTTACTCACAAATATGTTGTGTTTCTATCACAGTACCAGGATGCAGAGTAACAGCAGTCAATGAAGCTAAATGAATTGCTTTCTGGAAGATCAAGAAAACGAAGACTGTGGCATTTTCTTATTGCTTCATTAGCTTTTGTGTATAACTATGTGCAATTATTTGACTGTTAATTTATTTTCAATATTATTCTGCAACACAGTACTGTTTCAGTGTTTTTGTCACTTTAATTCACAAATATATAAATATACATGTATTTTATATTTTTGAAAATGTTGGTGCTTTTTTTTTTAGTAAAATAAAGAAAAGGCTTTCTCAAAAAGAATTTGAGTCTTTCTGTAAACATATTGGAAAGAGCAGGTTTTGATTTATTTTGCAAGTTTTTCAAATGAATGGTAAATACTCAGCAGCGAGGAAGTGATCATTTGCACCTGAAGTCTAGCCTCACATCCATTTGAAAATGACGAATTAAAAATCTGCTGCTTAAGCTCAGTGCAGTAGCCTGATGACGTGGAGTCATAGAACAGAGCAGCACAGTACAGTAAAAGACCCTTCAGCCCATCATGTCTGTACCAGTATTGCAATGAATTTGGGAAACTGTCCATTCATTCTCTACGGATGGATTCCAGCCAACATTAATCTACAAAAAAGTACAATTAATTAAGATACATTGGATAAGATTTTGTCCGGTTACTATATCTTAGCATCATAAAATGGATTTATTGAAGTGGACTTAGACTTGCAAATTGGATTGAAAAATCAGAGAAGGAATCCAACAGTTGAAGATAATGTCAGTTTTTTGAAATATTTGGAAATGGGTACTACGATGTAGGATGTATGATTCATATGTTATTTAATATAATGCATTTATTTTTAGGTTTATATGTTTGAATTTGGATTAGAAACATTTTTTTTCTCTGTACCTGAAAGGCTGAATGATTTGTAAGTATATCTGTAGCCATGGTGATCCATTTTAAAATAACTTGAAAGGTGGCTTTCAGAGCTAATGAGTTTTAGAATATATTAGGAGAGTTCAAAACCAAGCAAGGCAAACAATTGTGCATCAGGGTTTCTATTGGCAATTTCTGCACTTAGCTTTTTCAAGCTTAGGGGAAACACTCGGGTTGAAAACAAAGGGTTTTTTAAACTATAAGTTTGGTACGTTTGTACGGAATTCATTGAATGGAGGTTGCTTTCTACATCAATGTTACTGTGAAAGGAAGATTTGTTATCATACATTATCTTAGAGTAATGTCTCCAGCCAGTTTTATTTAAATAAAACCCTGAAGATGTTACTTGAACCTGAGAACATATAAACTCAGCTGTATGAAAGCTTGAGGAACAGACTAGATTTTCCAGACTGAGAGTTGAAGTTATAGTTCTAAGCATATCAAGATGTTAAAGAATACAGCGTGGAGCTGTAGGAACACAGCACACCACGCAACACCAGAGGAGCAGGAAAGTTGACATTCTTCCTGAAGAAGGGTCCCGACCTGAAATGTCAATTTTCTTGCTCCTCTGCTGCCTGGCCTGCTGCGTTCCTCCAGCTCCACACGTTATTGTCTCTGACTCCAGCATCAGCAGTTCTTGCAATCTCCAAGATGTTAGAGAATTGTATTTTTCCCACTAGTGTGAGTACAATATAAAGAATGGATTTTTTGGGTTCTGTTCAAAGATTTGTTGGGGATTAATTTATGTTTTATGCCATGATTCAAAATCTTGATGTTTGTGTTATATATAAATAGAATTGTTTATTCAATCTTCATAAGTTTTGCTCAGTAATCTTGTCTTTTATTATTAAAACTAAATCTGTAACTTTGCATGCTTAGGTTTCAATGAAAGACCTTGCTTAAAAACAAAACAGATTATGATCTATCAAGCCAGATTACAGCCTGGGATCCGACTTTACATTTAGAGGGAGATTACAAAGCAGTATTGAATCTATATTAGAAAGGTTAGGTGCATCAATAGATCTTTTTTTGATTTGTCTATGAAAATATAATGGTAAATTTGTGCATAAAGGAATAACTGCAATATTTATGTTATATCTGAACATGAACTAGATCAACACCCTCATTTGTAGGTTTGCTAATGCTGTTAGAGTGGATTTCAACTGGATTGACGGGGGATGTGATCCTGGCAAGTGCTTTTTTTAATACTCATTCATTGGATGTGGGTGTCACTGGCTAATTGCCCAGTGGGCAGATAAGAATCAATCACATTAGTATGGGTCTGGAGTCACAGATGGACCAGACCAGACTGGGATGACAGGTTTAGAGGTCAGAGAAGCTGAGATGTAATTAGAAGTTAAAACATGAGTAAATGACACTAGAAGGTAGAGAAAACATGGGCTAGACAAGAAAGAAGTGAACTTAGCCAGGCTAAATGGCAGAGATAACAAGCATGGGGCTGGATGAACACAGCAGGTCAAGCAGCATCATAGGAGCAGGAAAACTTGACGTTTCGGGCCTAAACCCATATGTTTTATTACAAGAAGCTTGTGGAATAAGAGGGATGGGACTTGGACTGAAATAGGCACGTGTGGGTTTGTTATGTCTATAACCACGACATGGTGGATAAATTGGCATGATTGACAAACTCAACATTCCTGGTTTTATGGTATTCAAATGAGATAGAAAGGGGGATAGAGTTGGAAGTAGCATTAATAAAGATCAAAGCCTCAATTACAGTGCTGAGCAGGGATGATATATTGGAGAGATCCTCAGATGAGACCATATGGATATAA
The DNA here is from genome assembly GCA_024137785.1 of Ginglymostoma cirratum. Taxonomy (NCBI): domain Eukaryota; kingdom Metazoa; phylum Chordata; class Chondrichthyes; order Orectolobiformes; family Ginglymostomatidae; genus Ginglymostoma; species Ginglymostoma cirratum. Next base: position 9,752,899 of record JAHRHZ010000268.1, read on the forward strand.
GTAAAAAACACAAAAAGGGCAATGATGTCATTGTGTGTATGATCAACCCCCCAAATAGTCAGCCAGAGACAGATGATCAAATATGATGCTGATGAATGCTGATTACAAAGTGACACTTACGCATGTATTTTCACACTTTTATCCAGCCCACTTCCTTTCCATCTCAGTAAGTAATAAATAGGACATGAAGCCTTCACAGGATGAGGTAAGTTTACACCCCTGACCAAACATGCTCTTGCTGTCAATGCAACTGGATGTGGCAACATCACTATCTTGCCTTTTTTTGTTCATTTCCCCATCAGCCAGGAAGACTGTGCTCACATTACTGCTGTGTTACCTTGCTGTTCAGCACATACACAAAGCCAGGAAGCTTGAATTAGTGGTCTGCACTCCAGGGACCCTGGCACAGTGAGTCAAAGGGCAGCCTTCAACACTAGTCCAGGCCCTGCTTCAGGTGCTCAGGGTCAGGTTCCTCTCCTCAGAAGGGGTAAGGGGCCAAATGATGAGAAGCACACTATCTGTCTTGACTTTCCAATTGTGAGATGATTTCCTCATGGAATGAAAAAAAGGCAGACATTCTGAAAGATGAAAGTAGTGGCACAACTTTACTTTTGGAGCAGGTGAGGAATTGTCCAAAGTGAGTGAGTGGGCAGCACAGAGGGCATGCAGAGTTAGTTACATTACATTTTGGGCTGGATGGGGAAGATGTTGTAGGCAATGGTGAGCGTGGTCGAGCAGGAGACTTGGTCAGAGATGGATATGGGTCAGATTTGTAAGTCAGTGCGTGGTATCAGAGAGAAGATGGTGGACCTTACCATGGCAGTGTGGAGAAACGCATTGTCCTTCTTTCTACATTGCTGGGCATTCCTCATGATGGCTGAGATTACTTCAACCAATATGGCAACCTTGAATAGGATGACATGATCTGGTGTCATGGATTGACTACTAGTCCTAGGGAAGGAGGATATCCCATCTGTGCACCACTCAGTCCGTCAGGATCTCCTTCCTGCTGCCTCCCCCCTTTCTGCCATGTCCTTGGCAAATGTCAGGAATCTCGCAGGGTAGCACTGGACTGACATGCTGCTCTGGGTGCACAACGGGCTTTTCAAATTGTAATAGGCACGAGGGATTCTGGTAAATTCTGAGATATCCAGTGAGTGGTGAGTTGTGTGGGAATAACGTCTAATAAAATGGGGCAGAAGTTGGGTGTGAAGGACACAATAAGCGTATAGTTGGCAAGTAATGAGGTGAGTTTTGTAAGACATGGTGAGAGAACTCATTAGGCTCTGCACCATAAATACCTCCATCAAATTCAATGCAACTCAAATGTAGCCAGAAAATATGTAAGATTCAGCCTAAAATTAAGGTGAGTGATACTTCACTGGGCTTGAATATCATTAGAATATATGGCTTGCAAAAAGACTTTGCTCTTGCTGTTTATGATAAAAGTCTTTCCCAACTATCATGTATATTGGCTTTGTTTCTTTCTTTCATTTCTTTTATGTAATAAACTTATGTTATTTTGTCAAATACGTTGGCAGCCTTATGTGAGCATGTTCAGTAGTTGACTTCAAACCAAATTGCACAAATATGACACGCAGTCTTTTAACAAAAACAGAAATCTCTGGTGAAATTCAGCAGGTCTGGCAGCATCTGTGAAAGGAAAGCAGAGTTAACATTTTGAGGTCCAGTTATTCTTCATCAGAACTGCCAGACATGCTGAGTTTCATCAGCAATTTATAATTTTGTTTCCGATCTCCAGCAGTCACACTTCTTTGTTTTATTTATGGACTATTAACCCAGTCTCATTCCGGAATTTGATTTCTCCATGTGAATGATCATCTAGGATCATAACAACGTCAACTGAGATGTGTGTGTGCTATTGTCTTTTCTGGTATTTGCTCAGTGCCAGGTCATCCCTCCAGTTTGTTTCCTGTTCTCATATTTAGCAGCAGATGGATATAACCAAGTGACTAGGTGTTTAAGAGTCAACTACATTGTGAATCTGGAGTGCCATTTAAGCCAGTCCAGTGAAGATGGCAAACTTCTTTTTACAAAAGGACATTGGTAAACTATACCTATTAATTCCAGATCCCCAGGGTAGAGGAGTCGAAAACTAGAGGGCATAGGTTTAAGGTGAGAGGGAAAAGATTTAAAAGGGACCTGCGGAGCAATTTTATCATGCAGAGGGTGGGGCATGTATGGTATGAGCTGCCAAAGGAAGTGGTGGAAACTGGTACAATTACAACATTTAAAAGGTCAGAAGTCAAACAACACCAGGTTATAGTCCAACAGGTTTATTTGAAAACACAAGCATTCGGAGCACAGCCCTTTCATCAGGTGACGTGAAAAAGGGACTACGCTCCATAAGCTTGCATTTTCAATTACACCTGTTGGACAATAACCTGGTGTCACATGGTTTCTGACTTTGCTCACGCCAGTTCGACACTGGCACCACCACATCATAACATTTAAAAGGCTTCAGGATGGGTATATGAATAGGAAGAGTTTAGAAGGATATGGGCCAAATGCTGGCAAATGGGACCAGATTAACTTAGGATAACTGGTTGGCATGGATGAGTTGGAGTGAAGGGTCTGTTACCATGCTGTACAGCTCTATGACTCTGTTTGTTTCTTGAATTCAAATTGGGCCACAGACATTCACCTGCTATTCTGTGTTGGTAATCTATTGACACCACTGCCTCTCCTCTTTGAAATACATTTTTTAAAATATTTTAAAAAAGGAATACTCAAGGTTATGCCAGGATAATAGGGCAGTGAAATTAGTGTTGAATAGGTCCAGCAGAATATTATCACAGAAGCAATAGGAAGAAAGATCTCTTATAGTAATATCAATGTAAATGATATGCTTTGAGGTTTGGGCATTTTTTTTAACCTTTTTTTTGTTGGGTCATTCCTCCATACCTCAATGTCTGCTAAATTCACTGAAGCAAACCTAATGGAACAAAAGCTAAGTGGTAAACAGCATTCCAGAAAGCCGCATTAGCATACTTCAGACAGGAGCAGAGATGGGGGTTCAGCAAGAGGGTGGGATCTCAGCGATGAGCTAAATGTGGCAGTCTGAAAATCAGTGATTATTAGTCAGGATAAGGTTGAATTTGCAAGAATAACAAGGACAAAAATAGAGCAGGGCCAAACTAATTGCACAGATCTTCTGCCTGCCATTTTGATATACCATCATGTCCCCTGGCCAACATCTCTGTCTCAGGCTTGCTGCAGCATTCCAGCGAAGCTCAATGCAAACTGGAAGAACAGCACCTCATTTTCCATTTGGGACTCTGCAGCCTTCTGGACTCTATTGAGTTAAACAATTTCAGGGCTTGAGCTCTCGCACGACCTTATTCCACCCCCACACATCAGGCCATGTTATCATCTAGTCTGCTATTACTCAAACCCATGGTTAGTCACTAACAATCCCCCATTAATAGCTATTCATTCTCCTGGCTCCTTTGTCTATCCAAAGGTTTTTCTCTCTCTTTGGGCTCTATTCCCACCTATCGTTTACTCCTTTCCCCTTCCCCACGCTGTCGTCTGCACATAAACTGACATATTCATAGCTACCATCAGTTCTGAGGAAGGGTCACTCGACGCGAAACGTTAACTCTGATTTCTCTCCACAGCTGCTGCCAGACCTGCTGAGCTTTTCCAGCCATTTCTGTTTTTATATTCAGATCTTCTGATCACTGTCGGAACTCTTGTGTCGACAATGACCAAACAAAAAGTTGTCCACTTGACAACACATGTGTTTTCTGTCCAAGCTTCTGATCAAATGTTCTTTTGAACTCAACCAGAACAGGAAACCTCAGAAAGAGCAGCAAAGAAAATCTGCATAGAAGGCAAATCCCCTTTTAACTGCACCAACTGCTGTGTTCTAGTAAGTAAGAAACTAACAATCTCAAATGGTCCTGATGTGCTTGTAATGAGTGTATGAGTAAATAGGGGAGTGAATGGATGAATGTCGGTAGAAGTTGCATAGCATCTGGATAGTGATCTAATCTATCCTTGTGATCTTCTGTATCTTCAGCAGCATTTTTGTGCCTGATAAGATAATACCTATTTCAGTTTTGGTAAGATAAGAACTAGATGTGGTACTGAAATATTTTATCGATTTTTATTACTGTTCCTAACATCTACATGTATTACAATCATAAGCACGGCCATGTCTCTACTAATACTGAGCAATCTGGTTACAAACTGTAGCATGCTTCCCTCAGTGAACCATGCTCCAACTGGTCTCAGTAGAATAGACCTTTATATTGATCTTTATATGAATAGATCACTTGTCATGAAAAAATGATGATGACATGGAACGTGTCTCTTAAAGTATAATATATTTTAGTTTTGAAACCTAACACATCAAGTAGACTGGAAACTGGATAGGGCCGTAAGGTTGAATTGATAGAGAACTGGGGATGTAAGGGGTAAGTAGCAGAGTAGAGGTGAGGGCAATTAGTTGCTGGGCACTGCAGACTTTTATTCCCACTTTCTCTTGTCTCTCAGATTTACTCTGGATCGCAATAACCCAATGTAGTTCCAGCAATGGAATATGCCCAATGTTCTTTATTTAAATCAAACTACATTGCAGAAAATACTGCAAAAATCTTATCCACATGCTGCTTACAATCACAAGTGAACGCATTTACATGGACTTGTCCAAAGATCCAACCAGAATAGATGATCAGCCTGCTCCAAATCAACTTTTCATCATTAATTAGTTGACCTTTCCAGAGCTAGCTACATCTTACATGACACAAGCTGCTTTAAACAATTTCTATACAGAGAAGTTATGTATTTTCCATTTGACACTATCCAGGCTCAATAAATCGATTAATCTGCCAACTGACAAACATTATAAATATCTCATGTTTTCCACTTTAGTTTGATCAATTAACTAATTAAGACTTACAAGTGTGTCCTTAAAAAAAGGCACAGCTCTAGCTTTTAATGAATTGCCATATAAAACTTTAGTTTGTGCTTGTTGTTTTCACCACTTTCACCAATCAATAATTACACAGCACAATCCCATGACAATCACAAATTCAGACAATAAATAGTCCACATTATCACATCTGATTCACTGTGGCTGTTTTAAACAAAACTTCAGCTCTTCCAATTACTGTGACAGTTTAGTCCGTTACTGCTTGACAAAATCAAACATGAACATTCCTTCAGCTTAACATAAACACTTTAAAAACCCATGACCTCCTCCTAATAATCACTAAGATTCATATGTTTTCACCTTGTTTCATTTTAATTTCATTTCATTTAACTGCATTTCAGCTAACCCTGCAAATTTCAAATCATAGTCATACAGCATTGTCAGGATCACAGCTTGATCCTCCAAATTTTCTTCAACACCTCATGCTAATAGCCTTATAAGTTCCATCAAGAGACATCATCTAAAATAATAGAATGATAGGAGCCCTACAGTGTGGAAGCAGGCCATTCAGCCCATCAAGTCCACACCAACAGTCTGACGAGCAACTCACCCATTCTCACCCCCCTACCCTATCCCTGTAACCCTGTATTTCCCATGGCTAATCCACCTAGCCTGTACATCTAACAGAGCTGGCTTTCCCCTCTTTGGCAGCTCTGTGTATACCCCAAATTCTCTCGAGCTTTCTAATTCTTGCTGTTTGATATCTTATATTAGCTTGCCCTCTAAATTGTTTGCAGCCCCTTAGACTTTCTGATTGTGTGAGCTTCTGCCTCTGATGACAATCCTGGTCTGTTACATTCCATCACTTTGTTAAGTTTATTCTCACTTTCCATCTCCTTCTGAACTGTTATTGTTTGATCTTCCCTTCCTGAACTCCTTTCAGCAGTTTATGATAAATTTTAAGGGCATGTTCATTCCCAGAGCCACTGCCTGAGCTTCCAATGTGTTTCTTACCTTCCAGTTTCATGCTTCATGTTCACAATCCAATTCAACCAGTTAATTAAAAACCAAAAGAACTGCAGATGCTGCAAAACAGGAAGAAAAACAAAGTTGCTGGAAAAGCTCTGCAGGTCTGGCAGCATCTGTAAAGGAGAAAACAGAGTTAATGTTTCGGGTCCGGTGACCCTTCCTCAGATCTTGAGGAAGGGTCACCAGACCCGAAATGTTAACTCTGTTTTCTCCTTCACAGTTGCTGCCAGACCTGCAGAGCTTTTCCAGCAACTTTGTTTTTGTTTCAACGAGTTGTTATTTTTCCAGTCGTCTTCCCTCCTTATTATAGTCACCTGCCTCCCCTGACTAGTCCCTTCTGGTAAATATTTGACTTTAGTAACCTTTTTTGGTAGTTGCCCTTTTGCACTAAAGGCCTCATTTTGATCATCAGAATGATCAGTCCATCATCGGAGAAGCTATCAACTGTCACAGTCTGATGCTCGTACCTGTGTATCAGATTGCCTCAAGAAGTACCTGGTTCAATGTTACTTTCTGTAATTCCTTTAGAATCTGCAAATTTGTAAATTCACACCAATCAACCTTGCAGAATATACCCAAACAGTATTAGTTCCCATGCTCTATGTTATTACATTTTCATCTTCACAGGTGACATTTCCCAGGCCTCTTCACTCTTTAAGGCCCTGTTGTTTACAATAAATCATGTATCCCTGATTGAAACTTGTTTCCGGTGACTTTACATTATTCTTTCAGAGACTTTGGCTTCAATGAAAGCCTTTCTTCCAGCATGCAGTGCGTTTGAATTCTCAAAAAAGACTTGGGCTAAATGTAATTCCTTCCCAACAGGGTCTGATCACTTAGCATTGACAGAACTTTAAGATTTCTACCAAAACTTAACTCTAAGCATCTTGCAAATTGCTAAGATAACAAAGTGTAGAGCTGGATGAACACAGCAGTCTAAGCAGCATCAGAGGACCAGGAAAGCTGATGTTTCAGGTCTGGACCCTTCTTCAGAAAACTGAAGCACCAGCAACTCTTGGAAATTACTAACATGGGCAGACGATGCTAACCCACATGATAATTTACATTTTGGCTGATCTCTCCAAGTTTTACTACCTCCATCATTGTATGGTAACTTTCATATACTCCATTGCTGAAAGGACTTTCTGTTGCTGTTTTTGTAGAAATTACATTCATTTTGCATGCATATCTCTAAATTTATCCTTAGCAAACTTCCTCCCTCACTCTATTATCAGTGACAGTTATCCAAATCTGATCCCAATCCACTTGTCCATTACCTTATGTACAATCATTTCCGTACCTTTGCTTTGCAGCCTGATGAAATCTAGTTGCCAAATCTATAAAATGTAAATTAGAACTTTTTCTTCATCCAACATCTTCATGTATGTAGCCAGTACCTTGTTGAAATCCTTTGCTAAGAATATGCTTACTACAGGCCGTAACAGTTTCCTTTGTTCAGCACATCTATCACTATCTCTTGTATAAGCTTATTATAGTCTTTATCCTTTATTCCTATATCCTTTACTAAAATCTTTAACCTTTTGGAGAATGGATGGGCAAATTGCCTATCTACCTTATACGAATGAATTTTTTTGCCTTCTAAGTTTCTTCCCACTCATGTCAATAACACTTCCTTAATATCTTTAGCAAAGAGGTTACGTTCCATTAAAGGTATACAATTATGTCCAAATAGCATGAATTGCAAATGCACTGAATTTATAAATGCAGCAACTGTAATTTTTAATATCCAGTATCAGCATTTTTTAGCAGAAATGGACTATTTAATAATAATGCTAGTTCACTGGATACTATATCAGTGTTACTAAAATTATTGATTTAGGCTATTTTACAAAGAATGGTTTCTATTTTTTAAAAAACTGTAGTGTGTTATCATCCTCAAATATGAATGGTGGAACGCTCAAATTCCTTAATTTTGTTCCGATCCTTGTTAGTGAGAGTCTCGGTAGCATTTGAGCCAATCTATTCCACCTGCTGTAGGTATACATCTGTTATCTGATCCTGCACAATTACAAGATTCTGCGACCAATATATTCACCTCTGGGCTGGAACTTCCCATTGCCAGCGCAAAGCTATGTCTTTGGTCATATCTGCGTTTTCTTCTTCTGAATCTTACACTTTATTTTTAGGTGTGAATATTTTAATAAGTTGGAGATGATTAATGGTGTAATGCTGAAATTGAAATTGAATCACGGCTGAATATTTATTGACTACACCCTGGGCATTTCTGGGATTTGTTCTTTTATGGTAAATCCCAAATACACTTTGTTCTCAAAAATGTCAAAAAATTTCTGTCCTCATTTCTCTTATTTAAACATATTCTTTCATTCAGTAACCTGCATCTAGATGGTACCAGCAACTTCTTACTGTTGTGGCCTCCATTTTTTTTCGTTTCTTCAATTGCCCAAGTTGCACCATGAACATTAATGGAGAGAAATGCTTTCCCAGGAATTTCCAGCATTTGTTCCAGCAGTATATGTTTATATCCAAATTTAGTTCCCATCAAAACTAGAAGTCTATCTAAATTTGATGTTTCAAAACAGTCTAATAACTTAAAAGCTCATACAGATTGGGCAATTTGCAAACAGTATTTCTGCAGTACAGAGAGAAGGCAGGAAATTGGTGCTGAGGATTATCAGATCAGCCATGATTTCATTAAATTGTGAGCAGACTCTATGGACTGAAAGGCCTATTTCTGCTATTATGTTTAATGGTCTTGCATACAACCTGCTAAATTCTATAATATTTCCTTCTATAGAACTTTCTTAATTCTTTCTGACTCTGTCAAAATCTGAGCACACCTCACACACAATTTGTAAATCATCTTTTTGATCAATGTTATCCATGTAAGTTAATACTTTATCCAAACCTTGTTAGTTCACAGCTGTTAGATGGTCTTTTCAAATCTGATGTCAAGCCAGAGTTGTGCTGAGAAAGGATGCCCTTGTGGGATATGGTCATGGGCACTCATGTCGAGAATTGAAACTTGATTGAGCTAAGTAGTGAAGTTAGGGGTTCAGAAATAGCAACTCAAGTTCTCCCCCTCTCTTACCTCTTAGACCCACATTCCTTTTCCTTCAAAAATCTAACTAATTTCCCCTTGAAAGTAAAAGTTGATTCTATATCCAACACATACTCAGGTAATGCATTCCAGATCCTAAGCCCTAGTTGTTTTAAGATTTTCCTAATGACACATATTGCTCTTTTACAAACCAAGTTAACTCTGTTCCCTTAGGCTCTTGACTGTTCCACCAATTTGATCAGTTGCTCTGTACGTATCTACTCTTTCTGGACCGCTTATGATTTTGAATGGATCTATCAAATTCCTTCTTAAACTCCTCCGAGAGTAACAAACCTGGCCAATTCATTCGAATAACTGAAGTCTGTCATCCCTGGAGCCCATTCTCATAAATTCTTTTTTCTCTATCAGCAAGGTCTTTTCAAATCTTTCATTAAAGATAGTATCAAACTTAGGTTTAATAATCCTTTTGAAAATGAGCCAGTGTTTTAGAAAGGTTCCTCGTTTTTTTTTGAACTGCATGTTACAAGGGGAAGAAACCACTCTACATCTAACATGTCAAGCATCTGAGGAAGCTTGTATATTTCTTCTCATTCCTATAAATTCCAATAAGTATAACATCAACTTAATCAGCCTCTCCTCAAAAGGAAATCCATCCATACCCAGAATCAACTAAGTAAATTTTCTCTGCATTATCTCCAACATCCAGATATCTTTCCATAGACAAAGGGAACAAAACAGTGTTCCAGGTATAGTCTGACATGTAAAAACCAGAAGAACTGCGGATGCTGTAAATCAGGAGCAAAAACAAAGTTGCAGGAAAAGCTCAGCAGGTCTGGCAGATCTGAGGAAGGGTCAACGGACCCAAAACGTTAACTCTGTTTTCTCCTCCACAGATGCTGCCAGACCTGCTGAGCTTTTCCAGCAACTTTGTTTTTGTAGTCTGACATGTGCCTTGTATAGTTTTAGCAAGAATTCCCTATTTTCATGCTCCATTCTCTGTGAAATACAGGCCAATTGTCCTTCTTGCTAAATACAACATACATAAAACCATTCCAAAAGGATTTTGGGTTTTGTTTCGGGAACAATGTTCTTTTTTTTAAGTTTCATGCTTATACTGCTTAGAAGGTGGAATATGCTCATATACCTACTCTTGGGGTTGAATAATGAACTTTAGAAACAGTATAATAAGTAATGAAAGCATTTTAACATCTAAGCCATAAACAGAAAGTCTACTGATTAAAGTTAAATCAGTAATCATGAACTGCACTCACCCTGTCCTCCATGTCAAAGAAAAATAATTTGGGTCAAATTGTTGAAATGACAGAAAAGTTATAAAAATGTAATGGTTTGAAAAAGCTTTATGTGGTAATTTGCAAGGTGTTCATTTTTGACTGTATAGGTTGCACAAACTGTATCGCGATTATTTATTTATTTATCGAAACGTCAGTTTGGCTTAAGGATATGGGTTTATGAGATAGCTTTGACAGGACACAATTTCAAGATGTATAATTTTGATAAAAATGTGTTAAAACCTCAGCATGATGTGTAAGTTCTCGAGCTTTGAGGTCAACATTTTTCTCAAATCAGATATATTGGTGAAGGAACAAAATAAAATACTTTTTAGAAGATCATACAATCCCTGCCCAAAATATGGGCAGTGGAAATTTGGTACATCAAGTGGTCTGACTGGCTTATCTCGAACAAACTAAGATGTACACCAATGATCCAGTGTTGGCCAGCATTAAGGAAAGGAAAATGGTGTCATATGACAGGAGCATCTGATTAGGTTTCAGATGTGTGAAGAAATATTTTCAAGTAGATGACTCACACAAAACGAGGCACCAATTCTGGCATTCATGAGTATTCTGCATCAAATTAAGAACTTTGAGATCCATCTTGACATTAATGGGGTCAACAGTGATATGATCCCAGAATGAACCCCAAATCTTTTACAACTGTGGATGAGAACCACATTATAGCTGGTGACCAGTAACTTATTTTGTTCAAATAAACCAAGCTTGAAATCTGAGGTATTTACTAAGAGAAAAAAAAAACAAGATTCTACTGTTTGAAAGCATGGACATTAAAAAAAACGCTGTTCTACTGGTGACGATGAAACATTTGTCACTCATCCATAAGCCCACATGAAACTCAGATCTGCAAGTTGGTTGTCTCCTAAATCCCCTCTGAAACGGCCTAGCAAGCCACTCAATTGCCCTGAACCGCTGCAAAGTCTGATAAAGGGAATTAGATTGGACAAACTAAGCAGCATATGCCTAGGCACTAGAAATGACAAAGGCACATACAGTCCTGAGAGCCCTGTGAAGTCCTCCTTACTCACATCTCAGACTTTTGCTGTAAATGGAAGAGCTATCCCCCAAGCTAATTGAGTAATATCCAGGTATAGCCATTCTCACAAAGTCATGTCTTAACCACAATGTCACCATCCTTGGGAACATCCGTCCCACTAACAGATCAGATCCACTACAGTGTGGCAGCACAAGGCATAGTCAGGAAAGAATTGCACTGGGAGCCCTCAGAATTGTTTGCGGACCTTTGAAGTCTCATGATATCAGGTCAAACATGAGCAATGAAATGTTCTGCAAATTGCAATGTAGCAATGATAATTATAAAAATATGCAAAATTATGGACAATATATTGTTATCTGTGCCACCAAAGTTTCTTCTTCCTTTTTGTTCCATTACGTCTTAGTGTATTCCTTGCGTCTGTAGCATGAGTGGAGGCTGCCTGCTCTGCAGTGAAGCCCATTGACCCTAGAGGTTTAGCTAGGAGAAACTGGGGGCTCTTATGTCTGTACAGACCAGCCATATCGAGACGAGTTGACCCTCCTCAGGTTGATCTTCCAAGGATTGGGGGGAGCAGGTAGAGTGGTGGTAGAGAGCCCAGCTACTTTTGGAATGTCCTGAGCGGTGCTTTCTGTGTGGCCTGTGTGTGGTGTCTTCCAGCTGGGTGCCTCCTACCATCATCCTGTCTCCTTGTGAGGAAGGATCACCTAGAGTGCATGTCAAGTTCTCTGTCCCCTTGTCACTATGCCTTTGTTCCTGAGGGCCAATAGCTAGGGTATGGTATGCCTGTGTGTGCCTTCCTAACAAACCCAGCAAGTCCTGAGCCTGGGTCCCCATAGCAGTTACCCAGCCTCCATGGACATGCACAATTGCACCGCTCACTGCACTGCAATAAAGGCAATAAGGTCCCATATACCTGTCTGCTGATCCTCCATGTACATGTACATAAAGTTCCTGATTCCTGACACTACAAGGACTTCTCCTGCCTGGGCCTGAGCAGATGGCAATCTCTGGCTATCTCCTGAGTGTCGGGGGAAGCTGAGGCATTTCTTTCTCGACCAGATGCAGAGCTGTTATAGTGCGGTGTTTCCCAGATTATGGTCCCACACTTTCCAAGCCTAGTATCCTCAGCAAGGGGTCAGTACCTTGGCTGATGGGGGTGCATCAGGCACCCTTGCTATGCTTCCTCTGACAGCTCAGTATTCCCATTCTCTGAGATTATGGGAGAGCTGGCCATTTCATCACGGATGTGATAAACACATGGGTTGTACCTGCAAGCCACAGAAGCTGTCACGGCCAGTGATTAGAAGTGGTGTTGAATGAATGACACTCACTATGGGGCCAAAATGAGAGTTACAGTGGAATGAAGATTGATATTTACTTCATTGCTGAGACATAGATATCTCTGCATCCCTACAAGGGAAATGCCAGTGCTGTCCTGGAAGAGCCAGGACTTTTTCCTCTGATGGTATGAGGAGTCTAATGATTGGCACCTCTCCAACCATGCAATCTCTCTGTGGTCAGTTATGGCTCTCTTCTCCTGCAATGAGAAACAGCAAGAATTGAATGAAATTAAAATTGGTGGCATGGCTGTTTATGCAGATGATGGGAAGATGTTCCAAGGTAGTGAGGAGGTATTGCAGAGGTCACACAGGGTCAGTGGTCTGACAGGTTGTTAGGGATGGGGAGTGGCAACACAGAGTGAGTGAGGGAAGCTGTTGTAGTCAATAGAGACTGTAGCAGAAGTTGAGTCTTGGTGGGAGGTAGGTGCAGTAGAAGAGAGAGAGTAGGTGTGTGGTATCAGGGAGAAGATTGTAGCACATACTCTGGCTCATTAACCTTCCTAAGCAGCTGTTGATGGTTCCTCTGGACCATGGAGAGGGCACTGATCCAGGTGGCTACTTCAGACCAGGCCACCAGGAGGTAGTGGCCTGGTCTTCTCCAGGTGGAGGACTCCTCTTCTTTGCATCCATCCTTTGACCAGGACCTCTATGTCCCTGTTGGGGATTTACAGTACCATCTTTTCCTTCACCACATTCAGGTCCTGATGGTCAACAAGTAGGCAGCTTTGAAATGCCGCCAATGTTTGTCTGGGTGCACAGCAGCCTTTTGAAAATGACATGGGAGCAATGGATGCCAAATATTCAGCAGATATTGGCTAAGTGGTGAGTTGTTTGGAAGCAGTGTGAGTTTAGATGGCTCCGGAATCGATGAGGTAGATACTATAGATGCAGGACAGGTTGTTAAAAAGACAGGATTGGGAAGATATGGTGCAATAGTTGAACTATGGAGATGCAATATTGCTATGTCAAATATAGATGGTTCACATGACATGGTAGTGTACTACAATGTTTATGTTTTCCAACAAGTTGATCAAGGTTTAGAATGTAAAATTCTTTGTATTCCATTCTTAATATAAGAACAAATTTCCAAGTCAGTGCTTTGTGGAATTTCATGTTTTCTTAGTAATGATTGTTTTTACATAAAGAAGTTCAATGCATGTTATTTTGCATACTTTTGTTTTTGTCTTGCAATAGTTCGCAGCACACTTCATGAGTTTGTACCATAATATTCTGGACATCCCATGTTGTAAAGCTTGCTCTAGATTCAAGTAATTTTCCACAATCTATTTCGGTGTGTTATCCTGCGAACTGTGAACATGATAGAGGAAGTTGATCAAAACCGTAATCTCATGCATCAGTGTGAATCTTCAAACAAACAGATTGCTGGGTCAGGGACTGCAAAATAAAAGTTCACTTCGACCTTCTTCTCAGGGTCCTGAATAGAATCATCATTTGTTTTTTTTGTGAGCTTCTGCCTTTTTCTGCAAGTACAGTCTCGATCTGGTTCAAAGTATGGTGGCAGATCCAAATCGCCAGCAGGTCCACATGCTCCAAAAATGTTTTCTCAGATATTCCATTGCCCCCACAGTTTACAACAGACAGAGATTTTCTTCACAGCTTAATGACACCAAGTCCATTATTCCTTCACCTGAAGTTGGTTGCTAGTCATATTGATCTCAAGGACATTGTCATTCCAGACAAAAGAGAAACCATCTCTTACAAGTAAAAATGTTTTTTGCAAGGGACTGTGCATCTCCTTATGAGCTATTGCAATCATTCCTGTTAAGTTAATGTCATTGGAGTTTTCAATTAATGCATCATAGATATCAGCTAACTCAGAAAAGAGGTTTCAGGACATTAATTTAACTTCCCCATCTTGTTTCATTCAATAGTTTTACTGTGAGATTCAGCACAAGATCCCAACAATGTGTTGAATCTGAGAAACACAATAAATAGGATGCACTAGGTCAAATAAAGATATTGCCTCCAAATTACAAATTACACCATAAATAACCACATTTAAAGAATATGTATATGCAAAGAACAATCGTGATTCATTGATGAACATTCAGAACTATTTGCCACAAACAGTTTTCTTCCCCCTTCACATTGTTTCCATTATCATTGCCTTGTTAGCATATATTTCCGGTATAATCCCAACTTTTCTAATTTTTGATGGAAAGTTTCCAAAATATAGCACCAGTTCATTCCTTTAATGGGACAAATCCCAGGAAAAGTTGCTTTTTTGATCTAGTTCCCAATTATCAGCATCTGGAGTATAGATACAAAGAAAATGATCATGATCCTTTTTTCAATGTGGTCTACATTTAGTACACAATCCAGAATGATTGGAGAGTTTGACAGTGTGTACAAATATTGTGATTTATTTTTCTTTGATAATGTTGGTTCAGAGCTGAATCAATTAATTCTGCATATCTTTCCAAGGGCAGTGCACATGTGTCTCTCTATCTTTTATCCTTTGAAGAACTTCAACCATAATTGGGTCAAACTAAGTTAGATATTTTGCAAATTTCATAAAGTTCCCATGATCAGAATTGTTTAAGTTTTTCCTTTATTCCCCAAATGGCTAGATTTTGCAAGAAGGAACTCTCCTGAAAGCAATCAGTTATTCTAAGATTTGCAACTTACATTTCTCTTCTTATTTGGGAGGTAAAAATTTTCTTCTTCAATGCATTTTAATTTCTTTCCACTTTTGAAAATTTTCCCAATGTCACTTCTCTCTTGCACTGTTCAAGTTGACAGATGTTTTCCCAATCTTCGAAGAAAAGAGATGATGTTCCACTGTTAAAGAGTCTGCAGCAGAAGTAAGACATAAAGGGCTGAATTTTTCAGAGAGAAAATCACACACATTTTCCCACTCTGCTCAGTTCTTATATTAAGAAAGAGTTCTGCATTTCTGACAGGTAATTTCAATAAGCGTTGCTTCAGAAATGTGGAAGGGAATGTGAAAGCTGGGGATAGAGCACTTTATCTCCCCCTTCAACCCCACTTTGATTTAGTCCCCTACCTCTCTCACTACCACTCCCTCACCTTTGTCTGCATTGCTCTTAACGGGCTTTGCACAGAATTAATCAATTGAAAAACATAGGTTATTTACTGGTGATGGTTATTATGTGGGAAAATATGACAGATAGTTTAGTGATGGAGAAAGAATACCAGTTGAGTGTAAGATCTTGTCTGTGTAAAAGAAAAGATAAAGGAATGCAGATCATAATTTAAATCTGAGCGGGCCCTCACAGTTCAGGATAGTGAATTAGGGGAAGGCAAATCATATTCTCTTTTTCACAGCGGTAGTTTTTGTATTCAATGATTGAAACGTCCTGCGTCACGTAGTGCCACTTCAGCAGCTCCTGTGAAAGTTTAAATATAAAACTAGGTGCCAGGTGGATAGGGTGCCAGGGTGGCAGATTTATACAGTGCTAAGTGGGTACAGTGCTAGGTGGTTGGATGCAAGGTACCAGGTAGGTTGGGTACCGAGTAGCTAGACCGTCAGCATGCCAAGTGGGTAATATGCTAAGTAGTGTGCCAGAGTGCCAGGTGGGTTGGGGGTAGGGTGTTACCTAGTTAGGATGCTGTGGCCTGGGCTGCGATGGTTTTGTCAGATCAGTTTAATAGTTACCCAGAAGTCGGGCGAAGTTTTTGATTGCTTATCTTTTTTGAGAAGCTATTTACTTGACTGCAGCTGACACCTCTGAATTCTCAGAATTAAACAAATACTTTTGGTGGGCTCCAGGCTTAAGGAAATTGTCCATTGGAATTTTCAATTTTTCATTCAATTCCCTCAAAATCTGCTACACTGGGAATGCTGCAGAGTTATGACCCACAGCTCTTACCTACTCTGCAGAGATGACTATCTGGTGATCAGAAAATCTGGACTAAACTCTTTTGACTTGAAATACTAGAGTCGCTGACAGTACAGTTCTTCTCCACTGGTAAATATCCTTTTCTAATGATATGTTGAAAAAAATTTTTGCTTATACCTTTAGGAAAACTGAACTGTTGAAATTGTTTTGACCCATGTTTTACCAGGATCTGTCCTACAAGAGCATCCCATTTGAGCCCAGGTCACCAAAATATCTGTGGATAGAAGGAAGTTGCCACCAATTCTCTTCCCTTGACAAGGCCTAAGGGTCCATTAAGCACTAAAGGAGGGACAGGATTGGGTTGGGGGTACTGTACAGAAAGAATTCTCACTGCTGTAATTCACTCTTCCTATCTAGAGGGATCCACTTACACAGGAGGAGGACAGCACAAGCAAATACCTCCAACTCTGCCTTGAGGTCACTGGTTATGGTCCTGCCCAGATGCAACCCCCAGGACCAATCCCAATGTCCCAGAAATACGAATCCCTATTCGCTCCCCCAGACCATTTCTGCAGCCATGCATTAACCTGGTATCCTGTTCTTTCTACTCTCACTAGCACGTGTTGCTGGTATTACAATCCTGTGACTATTACCTTTGAGGTCCTACATTTTAATTTATATCCTAACTTCCTATCTTCTACTTGTAGGACATCATCCCTTTTTTTTAAACTTATGTTGTTGGTACCAGTAAGTGCCATGACCACTGGCTGGTCACCTTCTCCCTTCAGAAGGTCTTATAGCTGCTAGTTGACAGTTTGCTCAGGAATAAAATTTCTGTACTAGCACCTGATCATTTCAACTTTTGACAATCCAGAATATTGAATGTGACTTCGTTGAACACTTCTTTTTGATGAATAAATCCTTGTCACAAATATTTCCCTTTTAGTGAACTCTAACCTTCGATTCTGTTTGAGATTATTACAAATTAGTGAAGGGAGCTGAAGGCGGTTATTGTTTGTTGCGGTTTTCTTTTAATTAATGCGTGTCTCCCTTATTTTATTGTAGCAATCATGGGGTTGAAATTATCATAAAAGTTCATTTGTCTGGTGGTTGACCAGAAAATTTTTGACCAGCAACTGAACTAGTGGTGTGAGGTTTCTTTATAAACAATATTACAAAACAGACGTCTCTCGTAAGACCATTGTGGGGCGATGTTGATACTAGCTGCAAAGCCCTGACCAAGGACAGAGACGGTACTTTTGTTTCCAGAATACATTTCCACATGACTGTCATGAGCTAGGCTATTCAATACCATGTATGTTTTACATAACGTTTCACATTAACTTAAGCTTAAATGCTCAGAGCATTTCAGCTAGTCATTTGTTAAGTTTCAATTGTGTTCAACCACAGACACTCAATGTCGCCTAAAACTGAAATTGAATAGTGCAGAAAGACCATCCTTTCACCCAAATGAGACATTAGTTTTGGTTCCTATATTGTACTCACCACGATTATGCAGCATGCAACAAAACACTGCAATTTCCTGTAATTCAACGTTCAAAAATAGCCATGCAGAGGTTATTTTGTCTATTCAGTGGATAAAAGCATCATATGACTTTGCTTAAAACCATTCAGAAAGGGGAGGTTTCAAGCTTTCCAATTTAGTCCGCGAATAAGTTGGACAATCTTAAACAGAATAGCAAGGTTTGCATACTCCAATTCAGCTTTACTGGACCTTGCAAGGCAAATTCCAACCAGTGCTCTTGTTCCTAATCATCCTCTAGTGACTCCTGCCAAAAGGTGTGTTTGACTTTCTTAGGTGATATAGATTGGGACAGTCTTATAGCCTGTCTATGTTCAGTTGTTGGGAATGCCATGTATGAAAATAGCCAATTTAGATATGGGAGATAATTGGTGTTAGTGAGTGCCAAAACTTCATGCATGTAATCTCTATTTATGTCAAGTACTGGTCATGCATAACCTCTATGACATGCATTGGTTTCTGGTTTGCCATCTTCAATAATTTAAACTTCTCACCTTTATGTTTAGATCTATTATTGATCTCACTCCACCCTATTTTAATAACGTCATCCAGCCTTACAACTCTGTGAACATTACGTCCAAGGCTGGCCACAGAGTCCATTTCAATTATCACCTGATTTATCTCCACAGAAGTGATCAACTTGCTCCCATCCTTTTGCACAATTGTGCTCAGTAATTTGGTTCTAACACTTAAGGGTCAGGACAGGAGTGAAAACTGATTGCTTTCCATTAAAAAAACAGGCCTTGAAGTTTATCCTGAAACAACAACAAGACCGTAGACTTGCAAAAGGAAGAAAATTAATTGAATAAAAAACAGTGAATATAACGATTAAGAGCATGCATTGCTGCTGCAATTTAACTATTTTAATCTAAGAGTTCTCAATGCAAATTATTTGAAATTTATCTCATGTTGCAGAAATTAATATGGTCAGCATTTAGTGAAAATCAAATAATGAAGGACCTAATCCTTCTCTGCAAGCATGATGATGAGCATCATGAGGGCTCTTGATTGTTGTAAGAACCACAACTAATTTCAATCACTTTCTATCAACTAAATTTATTTGTCAAGCTATCTCAGCAAGACCACAGATTAAACCTTGAAACTTTCAAGTCTGTACAGTTTAAAATTAAATTGACCAGTGCAAAAACCAAATGAAGTCCTCAAAGTTTCTACTCTTTTAACTAGTTTTAAGTTCATTAAAAATAATCTTAGTTGTGTACCATTAGTCAATTCAGATTTTCAGCTTGTTCCTCTGAATTCTGGATTTAGTGAATTTGAAAAGTTCAGATTCAGAATAATGATGTCACTTCACTCCTATTTTTATCTTATTTTCCCATGAATTATGGGCATCATTGCCAAGGCCAGAATTATGGTCCAACCATAACTGCCCTTGAGAAGGTGGTAGTGGGCACCTTCCTGAGCTGCTACAATCCCTTGGAGTGCATGTACACCCAGAATGATCTTAGGAAGCGTGTTCCTGGATTTTGACAGGATGGTTAAGGAACAGCAATATAGTTCCAAGTCAGGATGGTGTATGGCTCGCAGGAGAACTAAAAGGTGGTGGATTTACTGTACATCTTCTGCCCTTGTCCTTCTAGCTTCCACAGTAGGAGTTGTGGGTTTGGAAGGTGCAATTGAAGGAGCCTTGTTGAATTGCTGCAGTACATAACCTACAGTGTAGCATGTCACTCTAGTAGAGGAAGTGAATGCTTAATGTGGTGAATGTAGATCAGGCAAGCAAGCTGCTTTGTTCTAAACTTTAGTCAGATCACCAGGAACATTCTGAGTGTGCAGAAGTCTACAACAGGTCAATAAGATTGGTAACATAATCCAAACTTCAGGTTGACTTCATTTCTTCCCATGTTTAGAGTGGTGGTGTCCTCTGACTATCCTTTCTGTTGCAGTCATCTGGACAATACAAAGGGACTTGAGAAAATCTAACAGAAAATATGTATTGTTCAGGCAGGTAATGATTCCAGTTGAATAAGAACATTTACAGAAGTAAATAAATAAAAGCGAAAGAATAGCAACAGCCATTTTGCACTGCAAGTTGGTGTTAAAATTGATATTCCACATAAGGAAGTAATCCTAAACATAATTACTTGTCCCTTTCCGCTATCTTTGTACTGACTATTCCTTTATACAGTCGTATAAGGTCAACTTGAATGTGGTGAGTAATATATGCAAATTGAGACAATGGCTGTCCATAAGTAACCGCAATAAAGCAGCAAACTTCATGAAAAATTGAGTTCACTAAAAAATGATTACAGTCCGAAAACCTGTGACTGAATCAAGAGCAGATGGTGTAATGGTTTCAACAAGCACAATGGTAAACCCTTAGTATCATAAGTAAGACTTTCATCATGTTTAAAGCAAATGCAGCAGAATCAAATAGGCATCAAGTGTGACCAAATATTCTGCACACTGAGTGGAACTTAATGTTCACCCTCAAAGTGAGTTTGATGAGAGTTGCAGGGACATTTAATGGGTGAGCGGGTATTGTGTAGAAAGCCTGCTGCCTTCCTCCTTCTGTCTGTCTGAGTCTGAGACAAGAAGGCTCATGGATATTCTTGCTGACCTATCATCAACTGCGGTCCTTAAGCGGTTAATTAATGGTGGGTGGGAAACTCATTATGCTGGAAACCTGAAAAGCAAATCCTCCCACCTTCAGACCCTACAGCAATACCATTCCATTGAGCCTCTTTCCCAGTAGTAGGCCCTGGCAACATATTCCTTCGAAATAAAAACAAAGAACCGCGGATGCTGTAAATCAGGAACAAAAACAGGTTGCTGGAAAAGCTCAGCAGGTCTGGCAGCAACCGTGAAGCCTGAAAACGGTGGTGCTCAGACCTGACATCGTGCCTGAGTTACAGGCTACTCAGCTGTGTGGTGGAATGCCACCTGCATGTACCTCTGCCCAGACAGAGTTTCACATTGGCCCCAGAGTATTGAACCTCCCTCAGGAGCTGGCACACCATAAGCTGAGCTGCCTCTTTGGTATGTGTAGTGTGTCTTCTTGCCTTGCAAAGAGGCATGTTTTGCTGCTACATGCCATCTATGTCATACATCCAACACCCAGATACACCTTGGCAAGTTGAGCGGGCAGCAGGAATTGCCTACGGAAGGCTCTCTGGAGTCCTCCCTGTTTCCATCGGGGTCTCAGGGTGGAGGGGTTTGCATGCAGCAATCCTGTATAAGCACAGCTTATGACAGTTCATGGGCTCCCAGCCTAAATCTTTATTTTTGCAGTGCAGTGGGCCATGGATTTTTTGGCTGTGGGCCACTGCACCCCCTTTTTAGTTATTTGAAAAACTCATTCGTTGTGTTTTTGGTTGCACTTCAGCTTTACGCTCCTGACCTCCAGGCATCCGGTGCTGAGGGGTGTGAGCAGATTGAAGGACCTCCTTGTGCGTTTGCTCCTGTGCCTGACCCGGCTGGCTATAAACAGGTCCAGGCAGTGGGCCGTAGAGGAGGGTCATCTCTGCCAACTCTCTGCTTCTCTTCTGTGGTTACTACCCGTGTGTCTTCAGAGAAGAAGCATGCAGTGTTTTGCTAGAGGTGAGCACTGTGGGGGATACAGTGCTTTATCTATCCCTCCAAATTCATTTTTATTTAGCCCCCTCCCCTGCTCACTACCACTCCCTCACCTTTGATGGTCTGCATTTCCCTTAACGGGTTTTGCATGCAAATTAATCAGTTGGAAAACACAAATGATTTACTGTTGGTGGCTAATAGAAGAGAAACAAAATGTGGTTGATTTGATGATGCGAGAAAAGAACTGTTCCATTGTGTAAAAGAGAATTTCTCAACATAAGGAAAAGCAAGCCACTCTGGTTTTCACGGTGGCTCTGTCATTGTCAGGTTGTCAAATCAAGGACTCCAGCACTAAAAAGAGAGTTGCCTACTACAAACAATCCCTCCTTTCTCTATCAACTTCCAGCCGCAACCCCCTTTGGTCAGGTTGTGGTCTGGGTTCCTCAGTGATGCTGTGCCTGAAATGGGTGCATTACTTGGAGAGCCACTACTTTTCCCACGGCGCAGGTGAGTAATGAGGCTCTCCATTCTCACAGCAAGTGCCAACCTAAAACTTAGCTCAGCACCTTTCCCAAAGTAGACGACATGAGGCTTCCTGTCACCACCATTAAATTCCACGCATGGTATACAGATAATGCTGCTACAAAATTTCAAGTCAAAGAGGAAAGATCTTAGGAACAGGAGTGTGTCTGAGATAAAGATACCGTTTGACATATGATTTGATTGGGCCATTACAATTTCTCCGTATATACAATGGAGGTTTAATAATCAAAGGATTCTTTCAACACAATCTATTTACAATATACACTTAGTGCAGAAGATGAGATGTTATTAGCTTTTAATATCAAATTATGAAGACACTGGTGGAAGGAAATCCACAGTAATTCCAAGCACCCAAGAGGCAACCTGGCTATACCAGTCATGTCAGCATATGAGGAGGATGAATTCAGTTATTTTTTGCTTCCTCTGTATGAAATCTGCCCAACAATTGTGATGGTTTCTACATGCAATGTTCCCTTTAGCTTGCTTTTTATTGTGCATTGCCTGTGCATCTCACTGTGGGATTGTTTACATGACTTTCTGCCCTGTTATCGTAAATGAGATTGTTCACAAACGGTATAAGCTCTTGTGAATCTATGCGCTCGTGCCCTTTAGGCAAAACAATGCAGTAAGCGATTGATTATCAATAGATATTATTAGTTTCAGAAATCAATGTCTTCATGAGCTGTTTCAGAGATAGCAGGAACTGCAGATGCTGAAGAATTTGAGATAACAAGGTGTAGAGCTGGATGAACACAGCAGGCCAAGCAGCATCAGGGGAGCAGGAAGGCTGACGTTTCGGGCCAAGACCCGAATTTCTGAAGAAGGGTCAAGGACCGAAAAATCAGTCTTCCTGCTCCTCTGATGCTGCTTGGCCTGCTGTATTCATCCAGCTCTACACCTTGTTATCTCTTCATGAGCTGTGACAACTCTCTGACAAGTCACAGTGCTCATATTTTCCACAATTGTCTATGATGAACCTCTACCCAAAAACGATGCATTTTCTGCTGAGCATTGTAAAATTTTTAAGCAAATCTCAGTGCTGTGGCAGTTTTGTTACATATATGAATTCCTGAAGGGAAAATATCATATTACAATACTTATAATTCAGCAATAAATTTTCCATTGGGGAGGTTGTGTCATTAATAAACGGTGACCAGGTTAGAAATTGTATTTGTGCTGGTATCACAGATGCTATGATTTTCTGAATAGTGTACAATTAAAAGCATTGAAATAGCTTTCTGTATCTTGGCCTGAATTTTAATGGGGATAGAATGGGGCTAGGCCAAAATGGCACTGGAATTCTGATTTTCCGGGCACTATGATTGGAGTGAATGGGGTAGGTTGTAGGTTGTAGGTTGAACATCCAGGTTACAAAGAAGCAATGGCACATGTAAGTGTCATCATCCAGGTTTCTGAAATACAACTCATGGGCTCTACACTCTTCAGGAAGAGGTTTATACATGCTAAATTTACTTGGAGATGTACTTTTGGACAAGTAAGGAATCCTACAGGACAAGTCCAAGGACTTCTTTGGAACAAGAGGTCAGTGCTCTTTTGGATTGTTAAATATAAATGTAAATATGCATTTTAAAAATAAACTGAAAATTGAATGGGAATCGACAAGATATCAATAAATTCAAATCTCCAACTCCTTTTTAAAAGAGTTTTTGGTGTTGATGTTTCATTCTGTTGATACAAGCTTGAGGGTTATCTTTATAGAATTATTACTGCAAGGCTGATTCTAATATTCTCACAGTTGGCTATTTTAATTTGACAACTCCAAGTGTTTAAAAAGTCATTCATATGAGTTATGAAAACATATTCTCATTTTTATAAGGGGTTAAGTCATTGAAAGAATGTGAATGAATTGAATTCCTTTTTAAATGCAAACAAGTGTTACTTTATGAAAAGTATTCTGCAGAAGATATAAGTGCTAGACCAGGTTTGTGGCAAGTGGTGAGGCAACCGACAAGAGGAAAACATCTACATGATCTTAACTAATTCAAAGTTCACAGATGACACTAAAATGAGTCGTGGAGCAAAGTGTGAAGAGGACTCGGGAAGTCTGCAGAGGGATATAGATAGGTTAATTGGGTGAGCAAGAGTCTGGTAGATGGGGTACAAAGTTGGTAAATATGAGGTCATCCATTTTGGTAGGAATAAGTGCAAAATGGACTATTATTTAATGGTGAAAAATTGCAGCAAGCTGTTGTGCAGACGGACTTGGGTGTCCTTGTGCATGAATCAAGTTGGTTTGCAGGTGATTAAGTTTGCAGATAATTAAGAAGGCAAATGGAATATTATCCTTCATTACTAGAGGGATTGAGTTTAAAAGTAGGGAGGTTATGTTGCAGCTGTATAGGGTGCTGGTAAGGCCACACCAGGAGTACTGCATGCAGTTTTGGACTCCTTACTTGAGAAAGGATGCACTGGCACTGGAGGGGGTGCAGAGGAGATTCTCTAGGTAGATTCTGCAGTTGAGACAGTTGCCTTATAAGGAGAGATTGAGTAGACTGGGACTGTATTCATTGGAATTTAGAAGAATAAGTGGGGTTCATAAAGAAGTATGTACAATTATGAAGGGAACAGTTAGGATAGAGGCAGGTAGGTAGGTGGATAGGTGGGTGAAGCTAGAAGTAGGGGGGCATAGCCTCAAAATAAGAGGGAGCAGATTTAGGACTGAGTGGAAGAGGAACTTCTTAATCCAAAGGGTTGCAAATCAAATCCATGAAATTCCTTGCTTAAGGAAGCAGTTGGGGGCTACCTCATTAATTGTTTTTAAGGAAAAGATAAATAGATTTTTGAAGTGTAAACGAATTAAGGGTTATGGCAAGTGAGCAGGTAAGTGGTGCTGAGTCCAAGAAAAGATCAGCCATGATATTATTGAATGGAGGAGCAGGCTCAAGGGGCCAGATGGCCTACTCCTGCTTCTATTTCCTATATTCTTATGCTCCTATGTTCTACATCTACCTGTTGTCAGCATACCCATCCATGGTGGTATCGGTAAGAGTGATTTTTGAAAAATCCTTGTGGTGATGAAGTTCTATCATCATATTGTGTGGTATCACATTTCCAATTAATCTAGTGACTCAAAATCCATGATGCGGTGTAGGTCACCAGCAGCAGCAAAATTGTATTCAACCACAATCTGTAACCTCATGGAATGCCATATTCGCCTCTCTACTTTCAAGCTGGGGGATCAACTCTGGGTCAATGAAAACTATAGGAGATCATGCTATCAGGCATGCCTAAAAATAAGGTATCAGCCAGGTGAAGCTACAACACATTACAATTGGACTGAGATTAGTGCTGTATTTATTATTATGCTCTACATCTCCACAAGTCATGGCAAAAAACATATAGAAGTCTCAACGCAGTCACCAAAATTACAGATTTGGCTGACTGACTGCTAAACCAGGCCAAAAGTGAAATAACCACACCAGTTTGTTCTCTGAAAGTAAAATATAATTCAATTTACTATAACACATGTAAATTTAACATGCACTGAAAAAGTAATTTATTTAACTTAAATGCAGCCCATCAAGCTCCGAGGCAAGCACATACTCTCAGATTTAATCACAGTTAAGACAGACAATTTTTTTCTCTACTCGTTTGTGGGATGTGAGTGTCACTGGCTGGCCAGCATTTATTGTTTAGTGCATTATTCTGTGGGTTGAAAAAGAACATATACCAGGTAAACAAAATTCTGAAAATCGAAACTTCAGGCAAGAGGTGTTGCGTCCTGTTTCTCTCACAGTTGTTTTGAGCCCATTTCTGATGAAGGGTCTAGGCCCGAAACGTCAAGTTTTCCTGCTCCTATGATGCTGCTTGACCTGCTGTGTTCATCCAGCCCCACGCTTGTTATCTAAGGTTTTCTGTATGGTTGTGGTCATCCTTCAATTTGATGGTTGACCAGTTACTTAGGTCCTCCCTTGTAAGAATTCCTTCTCGTAAACTTTCTGGGGTTTACTGTCGTGTCCCCCCACATGAATGGGGTGGGGGTGGGAGTGGAGCTGCAAGGGTCCTGTCTACGGGAATTTAATTTCCACTTCTCTTGGCACTACTGGCTTTCTAACACTGCCACTCAACCAATCAGAGAGCTGTTACTAGACAGAAATTACTTAAAATATATCTGGTGCTGTTCTGTCTTGACTTCCTCGGAAAAGCAACCTTGCGTGGCACAGCTCAACAACATGCAATGTTTGTTTTGCAAGTTGCCAATGTTTTTTTCTTTACCAGTTGAAGCAGTCTAACTTCTATTTTGGGTTATAGTCCAAGAATATGAAAAATATTTGGTTTCTTACAGACATAACTACATGCATTCTTGAAAGGGGGAGCAGAGTACAATAGACAGGGCTAAGCAATCTCACGGCGATTGGAAACATTCCAGTCCAACAACAGCCAGTCATGAATAGTTGTGGACAATTAAATAATTAACAGAAGGTGAGGGACCTACTGTGGGAAAGCAGGGAAAACTCCTGGGAACACAGCATAAGGGATGATGGGTGTATTTGCGAGAGGCCGATCACCTCAGGCCCAGGACATCAATACAGGAGTTCCACAAGATAGTGTCCTAGGCTAACCATCTCGAGATGCTCTATCATTGACCTTCCCTTCTCCATAAGGTCAGAAGTGGGGATGTTCACTGATGATCATACAATGTTCATCAGTGTTCATGCTATGATAAATGGCTGGTAACAATTGCACCACTCAAGTGCCAGGCAATGACAATTTCCAACAAGAGAGAATTAACCTTCACCCCGTGACATTCAAAGGCATTACCATGGTGGAATTCCCCTGGAGGGTGGGATTGCATGAGGTAGCATGAGTTGGAATGGATGCACAATGTGGAATTGTGCAGAGGTGAGTGACAGAGTGAGGGTTCAAAGGCTACTTATTGTTTTGTTCGTTTTCTTACACATCCCAGAGTACCGAGACTGCTGTTTAATACAGCTGCCTCTGCACCTGGCAGTCACTGTGGCTGCTACAATGCACTTGAAAACCCTAACACCACTTCACTTCATCCCCACAATCCATTAAGATTTCTTACAATTGCACTGGTAGATTTTGACTTTCATTCACTCTGTGCTCCCAACTTTAAAATGAAAATCCAGGACATTTTCTCTACTTACCCTGCCTTTTCAAATTCATGTGCAGATCCATTGAAATCTATGCTAGTGTCTCTGGTATTTTTCAAATGAGCATTATTATTGTAAAACTACCCACATTACAGATCATCTCTGTCAATGCTCATGCAGGTGCACTTTCAGGAATTACTCATGAATAGCAGGTGGAGACAAACTCAGAAGCACCAAGTTCAGTCATAGACTCTATCATTACTACAGTCAACACTGAATGAAGACTGAATGGGAGTATTTCCTAATCTTCACACAGAGTGGCTAACCATCTACTGGGAAATGAATCTGCTTTCCCTCTGATTTTACTTTCAATTGATTTCAACAAGTGAAAACTTACAGCCGGAGGTTTCCTCGTTTGTGTTTGACCTGATGCCATGTGACTTTATGTAATCCTGATTCAATGTTGAGGACCCACAGGGTCACTCCCTCTGAAATACCATGGTGTCAGCACCTCTATTGAATCTGTCCTGCTGGTGGGACAAAACATACCCAGAGACAGTGGTGGGACGAAAATGGGACACTGGATATAAGATGTAATTAAGCAAAGATAACCAGGTCAGATTGTTCCTTAAACAGTCTGTGGGACAGTTTACCTAATTTTAGTAAAGTCCCCCGATGCTAATGAGGAAGATTTTGCAGCATCAGCTGAGCAGGGTTGTGGACTGCCTTTGTTGTTTCCCTGGCCTGGTGAAAACTAGGCCACTTTTTGGCTTTATACTTGATTGAAGAGGGCAGATTAGAAAAATTACATTGCAGTGGATCTGAAGTCACATGAAGTGGGAGGCTGTGGGATAATATTATTGCACTGTTAATCCAGAGATCCAGGTAATGTCCTGGGGACCCATGTTTGAATCCTGTCATGGCAGATGGTGGAATTTGAATCCAATAAAAATCTGGAATTAAGAGTCTAATAATGACCACGAATCCATTGTTGGGAGCATTCATCTAGTGCACGAATGTTATTTAGAGAAGGAAATTGCCATCTTTATCTGGTATGGCCTAAGTGTGACTCCAGCCCCAGAGCAAGCTGGTTGACTTTTAAGGGGTGGGCAATAAATTCTGGCCCAAACAGCAACACCCACATCCTGTGAATGAATGAAAAAAAGAGATAGGTTTCATTCACTAAAGGACATTAGTGAACCAGATAGCTAGGCAGCATCAGAGGAGCAGGAAAGCTGACGTTTTGGGTCGGGACCCTTCAAAACATCAGCTTTCCCACCCTCTGATACTGCCTGGCCTGCTGTGTTCTTCCAGCTCCACCCTGTGTTATCTCTGACTCCAGCATCGGCAGTTCTTACCATATCTTAGTGCAGATGGAATTTTTTTTATTGCAATCCAGTAGTTTCCTGGTTACCATTACTAATACTTGTTTTTTTCTTATTTGAATTTCATTTCATGAATTAATTGAATTTAAATTCCCTATAATGGGATTTTACTGTGTCGTTATTTCAGGATTCTGGATTACCAGTTGAGTATAGTTGAGTGGAACAATTTTATGTTTGCACTGCCTTGAACATGCATATGTTCCAATTGAAAGTAACATTTGAAAAATGCAGTTATGCAAGTCTGAATGTTTAGCAAATAAATGTGCAAACAATCCTCCAGCAGTTAGCACTGCTGCCTCACAGTGCCAGGGACCCAGGTTCAATTCTAACCTCGGGCAACTCTCTGTGTGGAGTTTGCTCATTCTCCTCGTGTCTGCATGGATTTCCTCCAGGTGCTCTGGTTTCCTCCCACCGACCAAAGATGTGCAGATTAGGTGGATTGGCTAAATTGCCCCAGAGTGTCCAGGGATATATTCAAAGACAGAGCTTTTTCAGCCTTCTTGGGTAGAGAATTCCAAAGCTTCCCCACCCTTTGGAGAAATTCCTCCTCACCTTATTCCAAAATGGCTTACCCCTTATCTGAGGATAATGTCTGCTAGTTCATGAAGAGAGTCCACTACCACCCTTTCAAGAGAAATGAATAATGGACTGTATGCACTGGCCATACCAGCAATGTCCCAGATCAGCAGAATCAATATAAATCATACAACCATTAGATACAGGAGCAGAATTAGACCATCTGGCCATCGAGTCTGCTTCGCCATTTGAACATAGCTGATATGTTTCTCACTAAATAAAAACCAAAAGAACTGCGGATGCTGTAAATCAGGAACAAAAACTGATGTTGCTGGAAAAGCTCAGCAGGGAGACTGAGATTTTCCAGCAACTTCTGTTTTTGTTCCCTATATGTTTCTCATCTCCTTTCTCCTACCTTCTTCCATAGCATTTGATCCATTTAGAAATGAAGAACTTATCTATCTTTGTCCAAAATACACTCATTGACTTGGCCTCCCCAGCCTTCTGCAGCAATGGGTTCCACAGATTCACCACCCTCTGGCTGAAAAAATTCCTCTTCAGCTCAATTCTAAAGGGCTGTCCCTTCACTCTGATGCTGAGCCCTCAGGTCCTAGTCACTCCTGCTAGTGGAAACATCTTCTCTACATCCACTCTCTCCAGGCATCTCAGTAATCTGTAAGGTTCAATGAGATCCCTTTTCATCCTTCTAAATTCCATTGACCCGGAGTCCTCAACCGCTCTTCATATGACAAACTCTTCATTCCTGCGATTATTCTTGTAAACCTCCTCTGGACCCCATCCAATGACAGCACATCTTTCCTTAGATGTGGGGCCCAAAACTGCTCACAATATCTCAAATGTGGCCTGAACAGAGCCTTATATGAGCTTAACAGTACAGTATTAGCTCTTGCTAGAAAGAAAAGATATCATGAGCAATTAGAAAAAAAACTTAAGGAAAATGCATGGGAAGTTGTTTATCTTTGCAGATATATTGTAAAAGAGGAGATGGATGTTTGAAGCACCATGGAATAAGTTCATAGCAGTTGGAAGAGCTGAGGTTGTATTTTTTGATTTTGAAAAGTGCATAATTACTTTTAAACCAAACCTTCCAAGTAACAGCCCATTCAAATGAAACCACGTAGACGAAGCTGACAGGCAGACCGCTTTCCTGTGGGTGCACTTTCTGATAATCATATTGAAAAGGGAAATAAGTAAACATATCACAGCAAAAACATTTTTAACCTCATTGCAGCAGCTTCTGACGAAGTGTCAAGTTGAAGCAAAGTCAAATTTCTCAGAGAACATCTACAATGTATACCAGGGGATTGCGCCAAACCGCTGTCATTTTTCTGCTTTTTGGGAGTATCTTTGTCTCATGCAGCTCATGTAAGTTTTCAATATCTACATCTTCTGCTTTTGATGAACAAATAGAGCATCTTGATTGGAAAACTTGATTTCTTCACACTTTACCTCTTTTAATTTTCAGATCTCCGGCCAAGCAGGGTTACCACAAACTGCTGCAAAAAAGTGTCTGTGAGGAAAATCCCCTTTAACATCACACATTACAGGATACAGAATGCTCTTGCACCATGTGTGGAGGCAGTAATGTAAGTAACGACTGTAAACGTTTACCTTCAAATGTTCGGTGTTTATTTTTTTCACAGGAAGATAATATTGTTGGTGAGGCCATCCAAATTGCTCATGACCAAATGGTACTGAGTCTTGAATAGAACTGAATGACTTCCTAGACAGTCTCAGAGGGAATTATGAACCAACCATATTTCTATGTTTCTGGAATCAGAGATTGAATAAGAATAGCAATCTTCACTGAAGAAAATCAGTGAATTGGCAGTTCAAGACTATAGCTCACTACCATGTTTCCAGAAGCAATTAGGAATGGGTGATGAGCTCTGGTGTGTAAACTACCCAAGTCCACTTCAGATGAAAGAATAAAACTAAGGTGGTTTTTACTATAATCTGGTTGTTTCTTGTTCATTTTAATTCCCCATTTGATGAGCCAGCATTTGAAGTCATGTCTCTAGATCATTACTCTAGGGCTCTAGACTATTAGTTCAGCAAAACTTTCACCAAGTATCTTCTTCACAAGTTCTCCCCTCCTCTGACCCACAACTTCCACTCAGCTGAAGACAAGGAGACCAGTACCATAACCACATCAGCCAAAATGAGATTGAAAACCTGCCTATTCTCAATGAACCTACTCAGAGACGCAATGATAGACTCCTGGAGAAGGGGGGACTTGAACCCAGGTCTCTGGGCTCAGATGTAGAGACACCACCACTCCACGACAGAGCGCCTCAAACCATGCTTTTGGCACCTGACCTAATTCACACCAACTGTCCAGCCAATCAGGCCCCTGAGCAGTCCAAGTTGTTGGGACAGCAAACACTTTTGCTTGCATGTTTTAACTTAGAGCTCGGGACAGTGATGGTAGAGGCCCCAATTTTTTTCTATCGCATGGCTGACCAGGAACTGCCCCCACCCATACTGACTGTCATTGGTGTATGTTAACATTTAACCTGTTTGACCATGTTATGAATACACTTGCCTTGACCCTCAGGTTTAAGAGTAGGTCTTGAACCTGGAGCATATGGCTCAGAGGCAGGGAAGTTAGCGCTGTATCAAAAGATCTTTCTCATCATGCTACCGTACCCATACATAGAAGCTTATTCTTATATTTCTTATGTTTCTTTTTCTTTTACATTTGCTAGATTAATTTAGGATATCTGATTGGCATGGGCGAGTTGGGCCAAAGTGTCTGTTTCCATGCTGTGCTTCTCTATGACTCTATGACACTTTGGCCCAACTCGCCCATGCCAATCAGATATCCTAAATTAA
>JAHRHZ010000268.1:9785196-9811867 GCA_024137785.1 Ginglymostoma cirratum
TTAATTTAGGATATCTGATTGGCATGGGCGAGTTGGGCCAAAGTGTCATAGAGTCATAGAGAAGCACAGCATGGAAACAGACACTTTGGCCCAACTCGCCCATGCCAATCAGATATCCTAAATTAATCTAGTGTCACTTGCCAGGATTTGGCCCATGTCCGTCTAAACCTTTCCTATTCATATACCCACCTAGCTGTCTTTTAAATGTTGTAATTGTATCGGCCTCCACCACTTCCTCTGGCAGCTCATTACATACATGCACCATCCTCTGCATGAAAAAGTTGACCCTTAGATCCTTTTTAAATCTTTCCCCTCTCATCTTAAATCTATGCCCTCTAGTTTTGGACTCCCCTACCCCGGGGAAAAGACCTTGACTATTCACCCTATCCATGCCCCTCACACCTCCGACAGTCCAGGGAAAATAGACCCAGTCTTTTCAGCCTCTCCCCATAGCTTAAACCTCCAACCCTGGAAGCAACCTCGTAAATCTTTTCTGAACACTTTCAAGTTTATTGACATCTTTCCTATAGCAGGGTGACCAGAATGGCACACAGTATTCCGAAAGTGGCCTAACCAATGTCCTAGATAACAAGGTGTAGAGCTGGATGAACACAGCAGGCCAAGCAGCATCAGAGGAGCAGGAAATCTGACGTTTCGGGCCTAGACGATTCTTCAGAAAAATGACTTCACAGTGGGGTAAAAATTGTTTCAGAAATAGTAGGAACTGTAGATGCTGGAGAATCTGAGATAACAAGGTGTAGAGCTGGATGAACACAGCAGGTCAAGCAGCATCAGAGGAGCAGGAAAGCTGACGTTTTTTCTGAAGGAGGGTCTAGGCCCAAAACGTCAGCCTTCCTGCCTCTCTGATGCTGCTTGGCCTGCTGTGTTCATCCAGCTCTACACCTTGTTATCTCAGATTCTCCAGCATCTGCAGTTCCTACTATCCCTCTAACCAATGTCCTGTACAGCCACAACATGACCTCCCAACTCCCATACTCAATGCACTGACCAATAAATGTGAGTATACCAAACACCTCCTCACTACCCTGTCTACCTGCAACTCCACTTTCAAGGAACTATGAACCTGCACTCCAAGGTCTCTTCGTTTGTCAACACTTCCCAGGACCTTACCGATAAGTGTATAAGTCCTGCCCCACACATTCTCTAGATTAAAGTCCATTTACCACTCTTTGGCCCATCAGCCCAGCTGATCAAGGTGCTATTGTACACTGAGGTAACCTTCTCTGCTGTCCACTACACCACCAGTTTTGATGTAATCTGCAAATTTACTAACCATACCTCCTAAATTGAGGGCCAAAGGGCCTGTGCTGCGCTGTAATGTTCTATGTTCTATGTTCACATCCAAATCATTTATATAAATGACAAAAAGCAGTGGACCCAGCACCGATCCTTGCAGCACACCGCTGGTCACAGGCGTCCAGTCTGAAAAGCAACCCTCCACTGCTCCCTCTGTCTCCAACCTCTGGCTAATTTTGTATCCAAATTGCTTGTTCTCCCTATATTCCGTGTGATCTAACCTTGTTAACCACTGCTCTGCCTTCATCAATCCTCTTTGTCACTTCTTCACAAAACTCAATCAAGTTAGTGAGATATGATTTCCCATCACAAAGCCATGTTGACTATCCCTAATCAATACTTGATTTTCCAAACACTTGTAAATCCTGTCCCTCAGGATCCTCTCCAACAACCTGCCCATCACTGATGTCAGGCTCACTAGTCTACAGTTCCCTCGCTTTTCCTGACCACCTTTCTTAAATAACCACATTAGCTAACCTCCAGCCTTCTGGCACCTCACCCATGGCAATCAGTGTTACAAATATCTCAGCAAGGGGCCCAGCAATCACTTCCCTAGTTTCCCACAAAGTTCTAGGGTACGCCTGATGTGTTATTTGATATTGGTTGGAAGAGGATATTGTAACAAACATCATCTAGGCACACTCTAGAATAATGCCCAGAAGGACAAATACTTTTTCAAACAGTGATGTTATATACCAGCTACAGCCACCATAAAGAGTGTGGCAGGCCAGATGAACCACCTGATTATTCAATTTTGTACATATAGTGTTCCTCTTGTCCTCACCTTCTGCCTCCACATGGGCTATTCAATATTTCATTCTCCACCATTTCAGCCATCCCCTATATATGATGCCACCAAATACAGCAATTACTCACCTTTCAGCATTCTGAAATGACCGTTCCTTCTGTGACATCCTGGTCCATCCTGCAATCACTCACAACATCACCTCCTGTTGATGTTATACGCTTCTAGGTCAGTGCAAGAGATACGACATCTCACTTTTTACCTCCTCCTTTCTCACTGACCAAGGGCCCAAATTCTCCCTCCAAAATAAATAGTGACATACTTGTAGAAATTGAAAGATGCTGTAAATCAGAAACAAAAATTTGACCCAAAAAGTTAACTCTGATTTCTCTCCACATACGCTACCAGGCCTACTAAACTTTTCCAACAATTTCTGTTTTTGTTAGTGACATACTTGTTATTCTCTCAATTTAGCATTCTGCATTTGCTACACATTACTTGGCTTCCTTACATTGGAAAGCCAAATGCAGATTGGGGGACTGTTTTGTAGAACACTTCCATTCAGCCTGTTAGCAAAGGGCTAACATTCTTGTTGACTGGCATTTTAATTCTTAGTCTTCCTTTCACTCTACTCTCTCTCTCTTCAGCCTATTGTGGTGTTCCAGTTGAGCTCAAATCAAGCACAAACAGTAGCACTTCTTCTTTCAATTGGACATGTTACAAACTTCTGTTACAAAATACTGAATTCAACAAATCGACAATAAGAACAGAAGATCATCAAATATAGGAGAAGAATTAGACCATTCAGCCTATTGAATCTGCTCCATCATTCAATCATGGCTGATATGTTTCTCAACCCCATTTTCCCGCCTTCTCCCAGTAACCATTAATCCCCTTACTAATCAAGAACATTACTATCCTTGTCTTAAATACACTCAATGTCTTGGCATCCATAGCCCTCTGTGGCAATGAGTTCCACAGATTAACCATCCTCTAGCTGAAGAAATTCCTCCTCATCTCAGTTCTAAAGGGTTGCCCCTTCACTCTGAGGCTGTGCCCTCGGGTCCTTGTCTCTCCTGCTAGTCGATGTATCTTCTCCATGTCCATTCTATCCAGATGTCTCAGGATTCTGTAAGTTTCACTGAAATCCCTCCCCAACCTTCTAAACTTCAACGAGTTCAGACCAAAAGTCCTCAACCGCTGCTCATAAGATAATCCTTCATCCTTGGGATCATTCCTGTGAACCTCCTCTGGGCCCTATCCAAGGCCAGCATGCCCTTCCTTAGATACAGGGCCCAAAGCTGCTCACAATATTCCAAATGCAAGCTGACCAGACCCTTATACAGCCTTAGCAGTACATCTCTGCTCTTGTATCCAAGCTCTCTTGAAGTCAATGCTAACGTTACATTTGCCTTCCTAACTGTCAACAGAACTTGCATATTAACCTTAAGAGAATTCTGAACTAAGACCCATAAGACCCTTTGTGCTTCAGAATTCTAAAACATTTCCCCATTTAGAAAAGAGCATCTAAACCTCCATTCTTCCGACCAAGGTGCACAACCTCACACTTTCCCATGTATTTCATCTGCAACTTCTTTGCCCTCTTTCCCAGCCTGTCCAAATCATTCCGCAGCCTCCCCACTTACTTAACACAGTCTGTCCCTCCATTTTTCTTTGTGTCATCTGCAAACTTAGCAACAATGCCCTTAGCTCCTTCATCCAGATCCATAATGTATAATGTGAATAATTGTAGTCCCAACACAGACCCCTGCAACTAGTCACCAGCTGCTATCCTGAAAAAGACCCCTTTGTTCCCACTCTCTGCCTTCTGCCAGTCAGCCAATCCTCTATCAATGCCAGTACACTGCCCCTCCACCATGGACTCGTAATTAGCAGCATCCTGTGCAGCACTTGTCAAAAGCCTTCTGGTAAACCAAATTGATTACATTTATTGGCTCATCTTTGTCTAACTTGCTCGTTACCTCTGCAAAAAATTCTAACAGATTTGTCAGGCATGACCTCCTCTTGATGAAGCCATGCTGGCTGAGTCCAATTTTACCATGCACTTGCAAGTACTCCACAATCCCATCCTTAATAATAGACTTTAAAATCTTAGCAATAACCAAGGTTAAGCTAATAACCTATACATTTCCATCTTCTGCCTCCCTACCTTTTAAATGGGGTTGTTAAATTAGCCATTTTCCAGTCCTCTGACACCTTCCTAAACTCCAATGATTCCTGAAAGATAGCCACAAATGTCTCCATAATCTCTGCAGCTATCTACTTCAGAACTCTGGGGTGTTG
The DNA here is from genome assembly GCA_024137785.1 of Ginglymostoma cirratum. Taxonomy (NCBI): domain Eukaryota; kingdom Metazoa; phylum Chordata; class Chondrichthyes; order Orectolobiformes; family Ginglymostomatidae; genus Ginglymostoma; species Ginglymostoma cirratum. The sequence goes on from JAHRHZ010000268.1 coordinate 9,789,563, forward strand.
TCCATCTGGTTTGAGTGATTTATCTATCTTCATACCTTTCAGCTTCCCCAACACCTTCTCCTTAGTTATGGCCAGCACACTCTCTTCTGCCTCCTGGCTCTCTTGAAGTTCTGATAAGCTACAGTTATCTTCCACCATAAAGACTGATGCAAATGTCCTATTCAGTTCCTCCCCATTTCTTTATTCCCTATTAAAATGTCTCCACGCTCATTTCCCAACAGTCCAGTGTTCATTCTCGCCTCTCTCTTACTGTTTTATATAACTAAAAAAAGCTCTTGTGATCTTCTGTTATACTATTAGCCACCTTACTCTAACATTTCATCTTTTCTCCCTTTATTGCTTTTTGAGCAATCTCCCAGCGATTTTTAAAGCCTTCCCAATCCTTTGGCTTTCCACTAATCTTTGCCATATTGTATGCTTTTTCTTTTGCTTTTATGCTACTCCTGGCTTCCCTCGTCAGATACGATTGCCTTTCTCCCCCCAGCTTAATATGTTTCTTTCTTCCTTGGAACAAATTTCTGCTGTGCCTCCCAAATTACCCCCAGAAACTCCAGCCATTGCCGCTCAGTCATCTTCCCTGTTGGGCTCCCATTCCATTTCAACTCTGGCCAGTTCCTCCCTCATGTCTTTGTAGTTACCTTTACTCAATTGTAATACCGTTATATGCGATTCCAGTTTCTTCCTCTCAAACTGCAGAGTGAATTCTATTATATTGTGATCACTGTTCCCTGGGGCGGGTCATAAGAACATAAGAACTTGGAGCAGGAGTAGGCCATCCAGCCCCTCGAGCCTGCCCCGCCATTCAATAAGATCATGACTGATCTTTTTGAGACTCAGCTCCACTTACCAGCCCACTCACCATAACCCTTAATTCCTTTACTGTTCAAAAATTTATCTAGCCTTGCCTTAAAAACATTCAGTGAGGTAGCTTCACTGGGCAGGGAATTCCACAGATTCACAACCCTTTGGTGAAGAAGTTCCTCCTGAGCTCAGTCATACATCTGCTTCCCTTTATTTTGAGTCTATGCCCCCCAGTCTTGGTTTCACCTGCTAATGGAAACAACCTCCCTGCCTCCACCTTATCTATTCCCTTCATAATCTTATATGTTTCTATAAGATCTCTCCTCATTCTTCTGAATTTCAATGAGGATAATCCCAGTCTACTCAGTCTCTCCTCATAATCCAACCCTCTCAACTCTGGAATCAACCGAGTGAATCTCCTCTGAACTCTCTCCAGTGCTAATATATCCCTTCTCAAGTAAGGAGACCAAAACTGCACACAGTACTCCAGGTGTGGCCTCACCAGGACCCTATACAGCTGCAGCATAGCCTCCCTGTTTTTAAACTACATCCCTGTAGCAATGGCAGACAAAATTCCATTTGCCTTTTTAATTACCTGCTGCACCTGCAATCTTACTTTTAGCAATTCATGCTCAAGGACACCCAAGTCCCTCTGCACTGCAGCGTGCTGCAATTTTATACCATTTAAAACATAGTCCATTTTGCTGTTATTCCTACCAAAATGGATGACCTCACACTTCTCAACATTGTACTCCATCTGCCAGACCTTTACCCACTCACTTAGACTATCTATGTCCCTCTGCAGACTTCCAGTGTCTTCTGCACACTTTGCTCAACTTAGTGTCATCTGCAAATTTTGACACACCACACTTAGACCCCAACTCCAAATCATCTATGTAAATTGTAAACAATTGCAGTCCCAACACTGATCCCTGAGGTACACCATCAGCCACTGACCGCCAACCAGAGAAACACCCATTTATCCCTACTCTTTGTTTTCTACTAATCAACCACTCCTCTATCCATGCCAATACATTACCTGTAATACCGCGCAACTTTATCTTATGTAGCAGCCTTTGGTGTGGCACCTTGTCAAATGCCTTCTGGAAATCCAGATACACCACATCCACAGGTTCCCCATTGTCCACCATGCAAGTAATGTCCTCAAAGAATGCCACCAAGCATGACAGGATCCCTTCACCTTAAGCTCAACAATCAAGTCTGCTTCATTACACATCACAAAATCCGGAATTGTCTGTTCCCTAGTGGGCTATACCACAAACTGCTCCAACAAAACCAACTCGTAGTGATTCCACAAATTGCAGATCTTGGGGTCCACTACCAGCCTGATTTCCCCAATCCACCTGCATATTGAAGCCCCTCCATGATTATTGTAGTGATGCCTTTCTTACATATCTTTCCTATCTCCTGATGTATTTTTTGCCCCACATCCTAAGTGCTACCGGGGGCCTGTACATAACTCCCATCAGAGTTTTTTTTATCCTTAGTGGTTCCTCAACTCTACCCATACAGATTCTATACCTTCCAACCCTATATTGCTTCTTGCTGTCAATTTAATTTCATTTCTTACTAACAAGGCAACCCTGCCCCGCTGCTTGTCCTTTCAATAGGATGTGTATCGTTTGTTATTTAATTCCCAGCCCTGATCCCCTTGCAGTCATGTCTCTGTGATGCTCACAACCTCATACCTGCCAATTTCAATCTGTGCTACAGGCTCATTTACATTGTTTCATGTACTGCATTTAAGTATAACACCTTCATTCCTGCATTGCTGTCCCTCTTCTCATAGTTGTCCCCTTGTCTGCTGTGCCTGAAGTTAGATTCTTGACCTTTTCCATACTCTCTTTACTATTACTTGTTCCAAAAACTTTAATAACCTCTCCTGAGTGCCCCTCCACTCCCCAAACAAGTTTAAAGTTCTTGTGACCACCCTATTTGGCCTTTTTGCTAGGATCCCAATCCCTGTTTGGTTCAGCTCCTTCCTGTCCTAATACTGATGCCAGTGCCCACAAAATGGAAATCCTCTTTCCTACAGCATTCCTTTAGCCACACATTTGTTTCTCGAATTTTCTTATCTCTATGCCGATTTGCACATGGAGTGGGTAATAATCCAGGGATTATAACCCTTGAGGTCCTATCTTTTAATTGCCACCCTAATTCCTGATATTCCCCAAACAGGAGCTCTTGCCAATGTTGTCATTCCAACATGGATCACAACAACTGGATCCTCCCTCTTCCACACCAATACCCTTTCAAGGCAATTCAAGGTGTCCCTTACCTTTGCGCCAGGCAGGCAACACACCATAAGGGACACACGATTCCGGTTACAAAAGATACTATCTGTACCCCCAGTTAAAGAATCCCTTAGCACTATCGCTTTTCTTTTTGCTTTCGCTGCTTGAATGACCTCCTGTACCACAATGCAATGGCCAGTTTGCCCATGCTCCCTTTTCCCAAATCCATACAGGGAGCAAGACACTCATACCTGTTGAACAAGGTCAAGAGCTGAGGTTCCTCCAGTGCTAAATTAAGGATTTCTTTACCTGCTTCACTTATAGTCACACCTTCCTGTTCATGACCACTGGCCATATTTGAAGTACTTAACCTATAGGGTACGGCTGCCTCCCAAAACACAGCATCCAGGTAACTCTCCCCCTCCCTGATGAGCCACGATTCACAGCTCAAACTCTAGCTCATCAATTCTGAGCCAGAGTCCTTCAAGCAACCAACACTTGATGAAGATGCGGTCACTATGAACCATTTTAGATCATTATCCCTATTTAATTTTTGTTTCTTTCATTGCTTTCGTACCGTTCCTTTTCTATTTCATTCATTTCGATTTTGTACAGCAGCTACACTACCATTCACACCTCATCTCGCCAGATCTTGATTCTTTACCACTCCCATTATCACCCCATTCAGAGTTACAAGAACTCTTTTGTAATTTAACCTTTCATTCCACTATATCCCAGAACTTACCTTTAGTGCTTCTTCCCACCATTTCTCCTTGCATCAATTAAAACGTATTGTATTTCAAACTTCTCCCAAGTCTGAAATATCAGTTCTGACCCTCTACACAGATTCTTCCTGACCTGTTCAGAACTTTCAGAATGTATTGTTTCTGTTTGAGATGTCCAGCATCCACGACATGTTGATTTTGTACAAATCTTCCAGTACAAATTTCAAAAACCTGCTCTACAAAGTAAAAAAAAAAGACAAATCCTAGCTACTTCCCATTATTGCCACTGTTTTCTTTTGTACTGATTTGTTGTAAGCCTCTATTGTGATAATTATTCAGCACATGAAACTTGCTTGTTGTGAATAGAAAAGTCGTGTACCATGCACGCTGGAAATCAGAAATAAAAACAGCAAATGCAGCAAATATTTAGCAGGTCTGACAGCAATTTATCCTCTTCAGAGTTGTAAAAATGTCCTAACCTCTCTGCTGTTTTAGTTTCTACACAGTAGAGAAAGGAGCCATCTGTTCTAATCCTGCTGCACGCTGGGTCACAATGAAGATCAGAGAGCTGCAGTAAGTTGAAGTAACATCAAATAGATGCTTGTCTTCTTGGCTAGATACCGACGCTCAACGCAATTCTCACTTTGTCTGCTGTGATTTAACATTTGTAACCTGAATCCTCAGCACACTTCTGTGGAAAGTGCTACCAGATCACCAAATAGGATAAAAAAGTATAAAAAAATTTTATGGCTTTTATTTAGGTCTGTCTGACTATTAACATGGTTAAGAACATTGTTGTCACTGAGAGTCACATGCCAATAATGGACTGGGTTTTTTTTCAGAGAACCCTTACTAAGATAACAAAATTCAGGACCCTCGCCATTGGTTTTGCAATAGCAATGTTTATTTTCAGTTATTGTCAGTTTTATCCCCAGTTGATAAAAAAAAAACATTATTATAGGTACATTACATCTGATTCTTTAGCAGGCACATTAAGTGAATAAGCACAGCTAATAGTTAACCTGGTGAAATATGCAGTGCAGTAAACATAACACTTGAACTAGGAATACAGAAAAGCTAGAACACTTCAGTTAATTATGACATTGCTAAACCTTAAGATTATGCTGCATTAAAAGGTAGAATATAAGAAATATTAGTTGATAGAACCAAGTTTTGGTAAGAAAACTCTGAGTCAGTGTGTTAACTTTCCATTTTGTAGTATTGTCTTCTAACAAAAAGCAAGTTTTTTGCACATAAAGCAATCTTTTTCCTTAGATCTGTTAGTATCTGTCATAATTTTGAGGGAAATTTCTCACAATGTATTACAAATTATTAAAATGCATTCCTTTTCTCTCTGTGTTTCCTAACATTCCTGTCTTTCGTACATCCTTTCTTTCCCTATTTTGTTTATAATTATATATTTGTGGTTTCATTGACTTTTGTTCCTTCATGCTCCTTGCAACACATCTTCTGCCTCTTCACATTTCCTGATGGTAGGACTAAGTCTCCTCATAGTGCCTATTTTAGCCCATTCTATCCCAGAATCTTAAACTCTGGTCTTCACCTAAAATCTTGACATCACCTTAAAACAAATTTTTGATTTCTCCTATCTTTGCTTTCACTCCTTTCAAGCATGTCAGCATGAGCCTTAACTCTTCTCCTCGATTTCTTAGTAAAAGTTTCTTCCGTCTTTCCCTCATTTATTCTCCACGTGTTAGTTTTCATGTTCATTTTTCTCTCCATTATTGATAACTATCTCTTTCTGATTGTTCCAATATTGCAATCCTATGAAACATTTAAGTTCATAAACAGAATCGTGACAGTGGTTTGAGGTTATCTTCTCTAATTATCTTTTGTTTCTTTCAAGAAATGCAATGGAGACCGGCAGCGCCTAAAAATGAGAAAGGATGAAGAGAGACCCCCAACATCTTTCACTTATGCAAATGTCCGTATTTTTGCTGCAATGTTCTACCCCAAATCACTTATATTTTTCAGAAATTCAAAGGATCTCAAATTTTCCTTTCATTATAATGACAAAGTAAAAATTATGCGAAATGTTATAATTAATTGAACTTCTGAAACCCATGATTGTCAAGTAAAAATGAATATCAAGATGTTTTATTGCCACCTTGTAACTGAATTCTCAAGTCAGTCATAGTGCTTGACTATCAGACCACACAGGAATGAAACTGATTGCTTTAGAATTTTCAGAATATATCATCTGTAATCCTATAACTTTTCAATGTTTTAAAGTTTCTAGGGTTTGGAATATGTTGTGGACAATCTTTCAAATCTTAAAGTAGGCACATTTGTATCTAGAATTATATAGTAGTAAATTTCTTAATGCTTGAAACGCAATATTATAGTACCAGAAACATTATTAGATCTCAGATTCCAAAATAAAAGCTTTGCTCATATTTCCAAGTTGCATACGCACACATACAGTCATTTATAAAGCAATTAGTAAAATATGTTTGCACAGTATTGACATTCTATTCATAAAATGTCTTCAGCATGTTATATAAAATGCGATAATGTGCAGCTATACTATATATGACAAGATCTCAATACTGATCCGATGCTTGTTTTATATTATTCATAAGTTGAACATTTGTAAAGCTTATTAATCTTCGGTTTGTATGAACTACCTGTTCAGCAAAGATATAAAAGAATATGAGGTTAAAGTTATAAATTAAATTGAGGCACAATCAGCCATGATTTAATTGATTGGTGGAGTGGACTTGAGGGATTGAATGTCTGCTCCTGTTCTTTCATTTTGAGTATGTCATCCATCAGATGGTTGAAAACACAAATGGATTTAGCAATGTTTATGAATGAATTCAATTTGGAAATTTAGTGAAAAGTTATTATAAAATCTTCACTGTTAATGCAGGTTTTGCATGATGTGCAACTATATTCAAAAAGTGTTAAGGCAGCGTCAGCATTATTACTTAGAATATCATGTAACTCTTGCAGGGTACATCATTAATACATCATGAATTTATCTTAATGCATTCTTAAGCATGTTAAGCACCTCATTTTATATTTTCCAAATTTAGACTTTGTTTTTACTTATTAATAAATGATAATATACCCTACCTTATACGTCTTCCTTCAAACAAGCTTTGCTATGGTTGTCATGTTTCTACCAGGTATTATATCCCAATTCCCTTGGAGATAAAAATACTCATGGCATTTCTGTTATTTCTGATTACAATGATACTCATTTTGTTGTACGTGATCCAACTGAAAGGAATTCTTTGGCTCGTTGTTTGTTGCTGCTTCACTCTGAAACTTTTCTGTTGGTAGTTTTTTTTTGTCAGGCATGGTTGCCATGGCTTTTGAATCTCAGAGACAGAGAAAAGAGGCAGATATCTAGCCTACTGGAGCAAGAATGGCATAAAACACGTATTGTTCATGTTATTCTAAGCTAAATAGTAACTATCCAGTCATCTATGTGTTGCAAGTGTTATAGAAAATTGCTTTATCAGCCAATAGCTACATGTAATAAAATTCTTGCCTATTAAGCTTTACTACCTAAAAGCATAGATCCAATATCAATCTATTCAAAATGGCATCTCTGGAATCTATAGTTTTTCAAAAAAAAATGGGAGTTCATTTCTACGTAAATCGGGTATAAAAAAAATAACATAGATGCACTGTTATTTAAATTGGCTACTGAGTACATGAAACAGGCTATTACCTAACAGTCCATAGAAGTAATGTCCTCAATTAAAAATATAGAAAATGTTAATCAAATACAAAAATGTACAAGAGAACCATTATTAACTCAGAGATGAGTGAGCAATCATAAATTGGAACATCATCAATTAGAAACATATTATTTGACCCTCAGTTAAACCTAAAAAAAGTTTTAAAATTATCATGAAAGAGGAGACTGTTTAAAGTAAAACAATTGTATAAGGCATTATAAACAATTTGATTAGATAAAAGCCCACAGCTGCAAAGAAAAGGTTTACAATCAATAAATAATTAGGATTTTTTCAATCTTTATTTAGGAATGACATGAAGATGAATGAGCTTAAATGGAAATTTGATAAACCTATACCAGGAGGTAATGCCCCCATTTGCAAGGTAAAATCATTAGATTAAAAAATAGCACAAACTTGAGATATTAGGATCTAAGTTTCAGATGTGTTGATCTTCAACAAACACTTTGCATAAAGTGCCTTTTCTCTTAACTGAGAGGGGATACCTTTCCATCCATTGGGGGAGGCTTAAAGTTGGGGTTAGTCAATTGTTAACTTTGGATTTTGATGGATACTCTATGACAGTTGGCTGTAACATTAAACATTTAAATTGTGTATGAGAAATAAGATTTCACTTTCCATCTTTGAATAGTTTTTAGTATAGTAGTAAACTTGGCCATTGAAGTTTATCGTCAGTTAGTTTCTATGAATAATGTTATAAAAGTGAACGATTGTTCCATCCATTTATCTGTATACATCTGAGTGGAGCTCATGTGTATACAATCCTCGAGTGGAGAAGTGTATTCTGAAGGAAGTTTCCCAGAACATTATAATATCTGGGATATTTATGGCCTAACTAATATTTATCAATGAAAAGTAAGTGATTTGGAAGAAGATGTCTTTCCTTGAGGAGTAGCTATCTTAGTTCTTGTGGCCCACAAATAAGCATTTGGGAGACCCTAGTGGTTAGAAAATAAGAGGTTATCAGGAAGTTTTTTTCTGATCATGCATTGCTCTAAAATAGGAGCTGTGGCTCAGAAATCACTTTGATGCTTGAGAAATGGGAGTCAGTTAGTACAGCTGTCTGAATGACTGCTTTGTGATGGAGAACAAAACCAACAGCATAACTTCCATTCTGACACCAGTCAAAGTTGCTGTGAAGGGCTTTCCTTCTCAATCTCTTGCGTAAGGCTTGTGACCCTCAGACTAACAAACCATCAGTTGCCTCTCTCTAATGAGGGAGCAGTTCTATGGTTTTGTAGGACTATGGCAACCTTACCTATTGCTTGAAAAATTACATCCTATTACCCAATCAGGGTGTTGACAGGAGGAGGGAAAAGGAAGAAAAGCAGACTATACCATCTTTGCTGTTTTGTCACTAATTACAAAGTGAATTCCCAGGTTTGTTAATAGCCAATAAATATCTGCTGAAGTGCTTTGTGCTTTTCTATATGCTAGCCCACATAAGCACATACTACAGAGAGTCAAGCTTTTGTTGAGATAGATGTCTTGAAGTTTGTTAATAACACTAAATAGTAACATTTGCTACAATATCACGGATATACAGACTTGGTATTGGTTCTGTGCTTATTCAAATGACTATATATTACACACACTTAGCTAACTGTCTCAATACACTAAACTGACTCCATGACACAAAGAGACAGACAGAGAGTGACTGAAGGCAAGATGGGTGCCTTTGTACTGAAGCATCATTTGTCGTAAGGTCACATAATTGTTTTGAAGGTGCAGGCATTTCTGGTCTAGAGTCTCACTCCACAGAATATGTAAGACTATAACTTCTAGTAAATAAAGGAATTTGGGAAATGCTTTTCCATGGGGAATATTTGAGGTAGAGACTGTTGCAACTTTTATGGAAAAAGTGATTAAATCTTTGTGGCAGATGAAGATCCAGGATGATATAGAAGAACAGATGGCGTGATTAATTCTGGATTGATTGAACAAAGAACTGACAGAGATGTAATGGATTGAATGTCCTTTTCCTGTTAAACACTTACACCATGCTTGACTTGCACATCCATTGACATTATGACAAAGCCAGTTGCAGAGGTTATAGAAAATAAAGAAATAAATTTCTGGAAGTTTGCCACACTGAACATGTTCTCTGCGGTTACATGGCCTTCTGAAGTCACACGGAGTTGACCATGAGATGTCAGCTCACTTCAGCCCAGTATTTGTGAATGGGAGCAAAATATCCAGCTTAACAATCTGTTCACAATCAAATGTGAACTGCCTGATCTTTCCAAGCAAATTTCTAACTACTACTGCGACGTAAGTTCATGTTGAAGAAATTGGAAATGCAAGCTAATGAAAGACATTTTCTTTTCTCTGCTTCATCTATGATAATTTTACAGTTAGGTGCGGCATAACTAAGTGTTGACCTTTACAGGGCACTGGAATACTGTCTTCTGTGATCAATTACTAGCACTGTCAAGGCAGTGATGATACAAAAATTAACCATCTTTTATGTATGCAGGAAGGCCACGAAAATGCACAAATATTTTTAAAAGACAAAAATGAGTGTACCAATAGACACAAACACCTCCAATCTGCTGCAATTGACTGCATTCAAACAAACTCTCAACTTTCTGACAAAGTGTCACCAGATCCAAAATGCTGACTCTACTTTTTCTTCACAGATGCTGCCAGACCTGCTGAGCTTTTCCAGCAACTTCTGTTTTTGTTTCAAACTTTCATTTTTGTCAAGTGTTCAGCAGCATAACAATATTGATGTAGGAAACAGTTAATACCTGGCACAGAAACAGCCAATTACTGTCAGACATTAATAGTTACACACAAAAGTCCCACCATCAATAAAAGTTAACCGTCTCTTACAGAAGTGGAGCACGGGTTGGTGCTTTCAAAGAAAACTATTCAAACATTCAATATTTACAGAATGTGCAACTGTGTACAGAATAAACCTGAAGCAAGGGGAATATTGTAACAGATTGAATGATGTTCTTCCCTATAGGGTCATATGTCACACAGCAAAAAATTTCAAAATATGGCAAAGTGGTAGGGGACTGGATAAAACAGAGCTTGTATTCACCTTTTGCTAGTTCTTCTTCCTTTTCCTAATCACTTACTCACCCTGTAATAAATAGACAATACAACACAACTATCCTCCAAACATTGACCACTCAATTTGCTTTGAAAGGATATTTTACTTACCGTGTTCTCTTATTGTAGTTGCAAAATATTCTTGGACAATATGGAAGCAGTTAATGTTGTAACAGATTTACAACAATATAAATGTCTATGTATGGGTTTCAAGATTGAATTCTCGTGAATGTTATAGCAAATTTCAATGCATTTTATATTCCTCCTGCAGCATTGCACATTCCCGTCTGCTTCAGAATTTAGACGCAGTCATGATTGAAAAGAATGCATTGCAGCGCCCCTTAACAATTCTTTCCACCAGCTCCAGCTCAAATAGCATTGTGAAATGAAACTGATAAAGAGTTTTCTCCAATGAATTAAACTTAAAAAAGCATGTTGCTGTTTGGGGTGCTTCCTGAAATATCATGAAAACTGATGGGTGCTAAATAAATGTAATTTATTTATTTTGTTACATATTTTACAATTTACATTTTAAATTGTTTTACTTTGAAGTTGTTGATTATTTGATCAATGGCAGACATATCTGCATAAACGTCTGTAGCACAAGTTCTGGAGAATCAGTCTTAACAATAAATTATTGAAATTTAAAATAAAATAATAATAATTAAAACTTTGATGGAAAAATAATCCTTTATGGTGAAAAATGTTAATTCATCTTCAGAGGTCACTTTGTGAATCAAAATGATCTAAAGTTTGTTTGACCGAACTGAACTGGCTAAGTGATCTGGTTATTGTGAACATCTCGAAGGTAGAAAAGTTGCTGAATGAATAGAAAGACAGAGGAGTAAAATCAATCTCAGTGTGAATCATTAACCTGAGACTGAGAAACTGAGTGTTTTAGGCCAGGAAATCACAGAGGGAAGCCAAATGTCCTTGGTTTTGGTGAGAAAATTTGAGGAAGTGAATTTAAACTGTAATCGCTGCACGGAATCCCTTTCCAGATGTTATAGAGTCAAAAAAAGTTGAATAGACTACTCTTGTTGCTATGTTCCGGTGATGATATTTTATCACTGCTGCTTTCTCGAATGTTTACAATAATGAACGTTTTTCTATAAATCACAGGTTCAAAAGCATATTTCAAATAAAACATCACATTATAATCCGATGAACAGATGATGTTCCATCAAGGACTCCTTCCCTGATAAGTCATTCCACCAAGTCTGCCATACTCCAAGCAGTTCTGACATGCACTCTGGCCAACAGAATGACCTGGGTGCTTGTCTCTGCATACAAAGTGTCCTGGAAGTAACATAGCAATGAGAAGCGCCAATGCATTCCAAAATGTAGCACTGAAGTACAGACAGTGCTGTAAGCAGATTGAAACTGTGCCATGAGCTGAGATTAGTGCATGCCTGATTCCAAGGATAATAAATGTGGAGTGTGTGTGGCCACCGCCCTTGTGCACGCACTGAAATGTCAGTGCCAGGTGTCCAAGATGGAGTTTCAGAGGAACAGGCACTGAAACTGGAGTCATTGGATACCCGCTCAGATTTTTATGTTGGCATTTCTGTGGTATCTACCAAGTGGGTGGGAGAATAGGAATCTGCACATTAGTGAGGTGAAATTAGGTAACAATGAAGGTGATAATGAGTGATACTTAATACAAATAGGTCTCTCACCGCTTACTAGTGAGAATCTTGTCTTGCTGTCCAACACTTGGTTGGAAAATGGGACCGTTCATCCTGACATCAGTGAGGACTTCAATGATGATCTCACTCGATTTTCCCAAACTTCTCATCATGATCCATGCTGCTCAGGGGTTAGAGAGATTCCACCCAATGTTTCCAGTTCTATGTCTTACTCTCTACGTGTTATGTAATGTAAAGTGAATCTGACTGTTCACTTTTGTCTACGTTACTCTAATGCCTTGGAATATTGCAGATTTTGAAACAAATCAAAGAACATGAAGAGCGTCTCACATGATCCCCACTAGCGGTGTCCACTGCAAATAAAAGATTTCTGTTCACTCTTAACATGTAATTCATAAATGTGAACTTAGATCATTATAGATTTACTTTGCTTACAAAAAATGCCATATTTGATATGAAATCAATGTTATCTCATGTAGAGCACTATGTGAAGTTATGGTCACCAGATTATGAAGAGTATATTGATGCATTGGATAGGACGCAGAGAAGGATGTTACCAAAACTCATGGGTATACATAGCAGGAAAGGATTGATAGACTGGGTTTTATTTCTCTTGGAAACAGAAAGTGGAGGTATGACCTGATAAAGTTATTGCTCTATGAAAGTGTGAGGAAGAGCAAAACTGGAGGCCATTTATGTAAGATAATCACCAATAAAAACAATAGTAAGTTGAAAAGAAACTTCTTTACCCAAGAATGTAGAACCCAGTATCACAGGAAGTGGTTGCAGTGGATGGTTTAGATGTACTTAAAGGGAAGTTAAACATATGCATGAAGGAAGAGGGAATTGAAGGTTAACGTGGTAGATGTACATGACAAAATGATGGGGGAGGAGTTCAGCTGCAGCTTAAACACCTCCAGCATGAAACATTTTGAAATAAATGGCCTGTTTGTTTGCTGTATACTCTACATAATACTATCTTATGCAGAAATTGGAGCCTAAACACCACTTCAGCTACAGTGAATTACCCCTTTCACCCATAGATAAAAAAAGGCAGATCATATGTTTCAGCTTAACCTATCTATTGAGATAAATATTTAAAGAAAAAACTCAAATCACCAGGTGACAGAAACAATACTATATTTACTTCTCTCTAATTATTTTATTCTGTGGGATAAAAGATATTATTGTTTAGCCAGGTTTTTCACACAAGTTGAATAACCTGACGTTTATTAAATTCTGTCTGGTTGTGGTGACCTAAAATTACTCAGTGAACTAAATGTAAGTAGCTATTTTCATTCTTTTGCAGGACACATCATTGCTGGCGAGGCTAGCATTTGTGTCTATCCCTAATATCCTTGACAATCTTGCAGTTGTTATTTATTTGCCAATTTGGTATATATGTGAAATGTCTAATACATCCCTGAGCAAAGCAGTGAAAACACCAATTCTAAATCTAGAAGACGTTTATTTATGGTATTTCAAAGTCTCTCGGAACTCACTACACAAGGATGGGTTTAGCTCAGAGTCTCAGGTCTTCCTATAATTTGATCAGTTTCCTTAACTCTCGAACTGCAATGACAGGCTTAATCAGGGGCAATGACCTAGTGGTAGTGGAATCCAGAGACACAGGGAATGGTCTGGAGGCCTGGGTTTGAATCCTGTCATCGCAGATGGTGGAATTTGTATTCAATAAATATCTGGAATTAAGAGTCTAATCATAGAATCCCTTCAGTGTGGAAACAGGCCCTTCGGCCCAACAAGTCCACACAGAACCTCAGACCATCCCACTATAACACACCTAATCTACACCTCCCTGAACACTACGGGAAATTTAGCACGGCCAAACAACCTAACCTGCACATCTTTGGACTGTGGGAGGAAACCGGAGCACCCGGAGGAAACCCACACAGACACGGGGAGAATGTACAAACGCCACACAGACAGTCACCCGAGGGTGGAATCGAACCCAGGTCCCTGGTGCTGTGAGGCAGCAGTGCTAACCACTGTGCCACCGTGCCACCCTAATTTCTACAAGTTATATTTCATCTGCCAATTATTTGCCAACTCAGTGAATCAGCCTATATCTATTTACAGTCTCTTTGGCCAAAACCACAGCTTTCTCATCTACCCAATGTGGTTTTGTCAATGATCGAGGAGACATAAGATTAGGGGGATATATTATTAAGGTGAGAGGAGACAGAGTTAGGACAGACATGATAGGCAAACACAGGAGGTGGTTTTGTGTGGAATGAACTTAACGGAGGAATTTCAGGACAATGTTTAAAAGACAGTTTGGGTAAGTACATCAATAGGAAAGGTTTGGAGGGATATGGGCGAGGAGCAGGCAGGTGGGATTAGTTTATCTTGAGATTATGTTGAGCATGGAGTGATTGAACAGAAAGGTCTGTTTCCATGCCATATGACTTAATGACTCTCTGGCTGAGATAGACAGATATTTGATCAGTACAGGAATCTGGGATTATATTACAAAAGCTGGGAGGGTATGACAAAGGCTCAGAGAGATTCCCAGAGAAGATATGCGAGAGGCTGAGAGAGATTGACAGGGAGGGTATGGGAGAGAATGAGAGAGATTGACAAGGAGAATATGAGAGGGGTTGCGAGACATTGTCAGGGAGTGTATGAGAGAGGCTGAGAGAGATTGACGGAGGGTTTTAGAGAGGCTGAAAGAGATTGAAAGGGAGGGTAAGAGAAAGGCAAAGAGAAAGTGGCATAGAGGGCATGAAAGACGCTGGGGGAGATTGACGGGGAAGGTATGTAAGAGGCTGAGAGGGATTGACAGGGAGAGTATGAGAGATACTGAGAGAGATGGACAGGGATAGGCGGCGAGAGATTCACAGAAATAATATGGGAGATGCTAAGAGAGATTGACCGGGATTAATATTCTTCATCAAATTTGAGCCTTTCTAGTGACAAAGTTTCCTCCTTTGTCACTGCGACCCGGGGAGCTTCTGCCCCAGCCTTTACCAAAGTGGGAAAGTTTTCTTTCATACTTCAGCAACATTCCTTCGTTGAGGTGTAAATCCTCTTGCTGGTGTCAAATCAACCCCACTTCACCTTTTAACAGCCTTTTACTATTTAGGTGCCCATAGAAGATTTTGGGACAACTCTATGTTGGCTGCTGGTCTGTTCTGATAATCCACCTTAGTTTTATCAACTTCCCTCTGAACCTTCAGTATTCCTCTTTGTTCTCAATTTGCTTCTCTGTCTGACATCTATTGCAAGCACTATATTTCTTCTTTGTCTTAATATCCATCAATTTTATTATTGAGCGAGTTTGGATATGTTTATCCTGCCTTTCCCATTGAAGGCGATATTCCTCAACTGAATCCAAACTGTTTCCTCTCTGAAGGTAGAGACTTGACGTTTCGGGCCTAAACCCTTCATCAGTTTCTGATGAAGGGTTTAGGCCCGAAACGTCAAGTTTTCCTGCTCCTATGATGCTGCTTGACCTGCTGTGTTCATCCAGCCCCATGCTTGTTATCTCGGATTCTCCAGCATCTGCAGTACCTTTTATCTCCTCTCTGAAGGTAGTTCATTGTTTAGTTGTTCTTTATTCCTCCCATCTTCACATTCCAGTAAACCCTGCTCAGCTTCATTCTTGCCCCACTGAAGTCCGTTCTCAGCCAATTCATTTTTCTCATTCTCCATTGCTGCATATCTTTCTCCACCATTATCCTGAACCTTAGGAAAGAATAGTCACAGTCTCCCAATCAGAAATAGTAAGAACTGCTGATGCTGGACTCAGAAACAACACACTATGGAGCCGGAGGAGTACAGCAGGCCAGGCAGCATCAGATGGGCAGGAAAATTGAAGCTTTGGGTCGGGACCCCTCCTCAAAAATGGGGGAGGGGTAAGTGAGCTCTGAAGTAAATAGAGAGGAGAGGAGTGGGGCTGGAGAAGGTAGGTGGAATGATGATAGGTGAATGCAGGTAGGCAGTGGTGGGGATTGGTCAGTGAGGTGGGACAAGCGGATAGGTGGGAGCAAGCATCACCTACTGCACTAACAGGAACAGGTTGTGTCAGGTCCAGGAGATGGGGATGAGAGGGAGGGTTGGTCATGGGATGAGACTGGGAGTGTGGAGATTTTGAAACTGGTAAAGTCCACATTTAGGCCATTGGGCTGTAGGCTCCTGAGGCGGAATATGAGGTGCTGCTCCTCCAGTTTGCAGGTGGCATCATTGTGACACTGGAGGAGGCCCAGGGTGGATATGTTGTCCAGGGAGTGGGACGGGGCAGTGAAATGGTTCATGACTGGAAGGTGTTGTTGTTTGACATGAACACAGCATGGGTGCTCCACAAAACGGTCTCCGAGCTTCCACTTGGTCTCACCGATGTAGAGGAGGCCACATCGGGAGGAACAGATACAATAGATCACATTGATCGATGTGCAGATGAACCTCTGTCTAATGTGGAAGGTTTGTTTTGTGCCTTGAATGGAGGTGAGAGGGGAGGTGTCGGGGCAAGTGTAGCATCTCCTGCTGTTGCAGGGAAAGGTGCTGGGGGTGGTGGGTCTAGTGGGGAGTGTGGAGTGGACGAGGGAGTCACAGTGAGTGACTAATGGTGACTAATGACGACCATGAATCCATGGTCGATTGTTGGAAAAGCCCATCTGGTTCACTGATGTCCTTTAGGGAAGGAAACTGCCATCCTTACAATGTCTGGCCTACATGGGACTCCAGACCCACAGCAAAGTGGTTGACTCATAACTGCCCTCCGGACAATTAGAGATGGGCAATAAATGCTGGCCTAGCCAGCAATACCCTCATCCTGTGAATGAATAAAGAAAAAAATGGAATACATACAATGACATAATCAAGTACAGATCATTCAAATCATTGAACACTATAGTGATGACCTGCCTTTTTGAACCATTGCAATCATGCGATATATGCAGACCCATTACAATACTTTTAAATCAAAAATGGCCTCTCATTTCATAGCTGCAATTTTTCAAAGCACCACACAGTTTCAGCTATTGCATATCTTCCTGTTTTCTCACAATGAGAAGCTGCAGACTTAATTAGACAGAGTAAGATAATTTACTGGATAGATCTATTATAGTTCTCTAAGTGCTTTTCTTAATCAAGCCACCAACTACTATTCCTACAATTGCCGTTAACACCAATTCGAAGTTCAGCCAACACAAATTAATTGTACAAAACGTTAAAGACCAGGTGGAAGGTTTCAATTGGCCTTCTGCAGTCGAACTTCCTTAGCTGGTCACAGCAAAGATTTAAATTTTGTTTCGCACAAGGCTACACCGCTCTTTAATTATTCTGGATGAATATAGCAGGTGGATAGGGGTTTTAGAAACTTTATTCTAATAATTAAGCCAATGTGGTTTCCAAGGGAAAAAATTAAGGAGCCCCAATATGTGAGTGACCGACAGCAAGAACTGTTAAATTCTTCAGACCCTTCCAAACAGCTGATCTGGCCACCCCGCTCTGTCTAAAATTTTAGAGGGGAGTGAGTGAGTCCTAGGGCATCCCATTGTTGAGGCCTTTTCATGACCAATTAATGAACAGTCAGAGGCTAATTCTCATTCAGCCACTGTTTTGCAGTGGTGGGAGAAGATCACGGACAGGGTGGGTTAGCTTGGCATAACCATCATGCATTTGGAGGAAGGAAAAGGTACCTCCCTCAACAGTAACCCTCCCTTTTGTGACTGCTGACCCTTTCAAGGTGGGTGATCCTTTGCGTACTCTGTCTGTCAAACCATTCTGATTCAGACTCCTAGACTCTTGTGGGCCCCTCCCCACCCCCACACTCATCACAGGGGAGAGAACACCCTTCCCCACTTAGCTGGGCACACTCTGAATTTGGGGACTAAGTACACTCTCAGCAGTAGCTACTGTCTGTGGTGCTGTGGGATTACTATTGACCGATCTGATTGGCTGGCAAGGAGAGACTTCTTCTCAAGTGATGGATGGAAGTTCTTCCTTCAACCAGTTATTGCTCTGCAGAGCATAAAGTGGCTGTAGGTCTTCTGGCATTGATGGAGATCTGTTCCTGGCCAGCCTTTTCATTGGCGGTGGGGAATCAAAACATGTTGACAAGATTATTTAAAGAGTGGCAGCTTGTTAAGTAACCATGGAAACAAGTGCATAGAGAGAAACTTGATTTATTTTCACCTGAGTTGTTTAATCTGATTCAAAGTGAAAAAGATGATTATCTCCTGTGTGTACTTGTCTGCCTCCTCTTCTTGAGGTCATGCACCGTATACAATGTGTAATCGATGGCAAGCTGCATCAAAGGTGATCTGATGATTTTGTGGTTATGTTTTGTTAGAAGGTAATAGATAGCTTTGTTGGTAACTCGGAGTTGCCTATTTCTCTCCTCAACATAGAGGTAATGTTCAGTGTCACTGAAGCCAGTGCCTCATTGTATTACATGATTCCTCCTACACTTCTTTGAGACCTTTCTCAGTTCTCAAGTACCAATTCTGTTGTGGTTTACTCTCCAAAATGATGTTTACTAGATCATTTCAAGTAGTGTGCTGTCTTCCCACTTCTACACCATCATCTTGAAACCCTATTGAAGATCCATCCAGGACTCTCTGCTCACCCTCATCTATATCCCCCCTTTCTGGAGATATCTTCAAAAGACATGGGGTCTATTTCCAATGTATGACAAATGCATGCTGCCCTCTATCTTCCCATGAACATAAAGTGCCCTCAGTAACCGGGCCCAACCTCGATCCCCAGACATCGAGCAAAACCTACATTTCTTAGTCTCAATCACTGACCTGAC
Source organism: Ginglymostoma cirratum (assembly GCA_024137785.1). NCBI lineage: Eukaryota > Metazoa > Chordata > Chondrichthyes > Orectolobiformes > Ginglymostomatidae > Ginglymostoma > Ginglymostoma cirratum. The sequence continues at coordinate 9,808,559 of JAHRHZ010000268.1, forward strand.
TCCCTCTGCCTCACTGTAGACCCAACACCCTTAATATCCTACCTTTCTGCCACACTTCCTCTCCCCATCTGCCAACTGTCAGCCCAACACCTCACTCACCTAGCATTTTCACTCACTTAGCACCAGCTTCTCCCCATCCACCTGGCACTCTACATTGCTGCCCACTTGACACCTTGTCCCCTCACTTCTCATACACGACCACCTCTCTTAGGGCTATAAAATGGATTTAAATCCATGAAAAGAGCAGGAATTATGACAAGAAAGGGATTTGGTTTCAATAAAGCACTATTTAGTTGCTTGCTGGCTATGTGAATTCCTGGCCTGGGCTTTAGCTCACTGAGAAGATTGCATGGAGAATTCTATAATTAAGTGTATTTTTCTGCCTGATCAGGATTGGTGATAGAGGGGCAGAAACTTATAGGGGCCTGAACTATGTGGTCTGTGTTGAGATTTGTGGTAGAATCATGTGTGAGGCCCTACAGATCTATCTCAACATGGTTATGCATCTATGAGTTCCCACCTATCCAGGGGATAGGAAGAACCTGCAGATCCTGTAGGTGATGTTCAATGCGTTGGGTCTCTAAATGGGAGAAGCATGGGGGCAGTGCATTGTCAGGGTAGTGTGATGCAATATGGGACATAGACACTTTAGTGGATATCTACCAACCAAGCAGGGATTGCTGGTGATGGTGCCTATCGTGAGCTACATTCCCTGTCAAGAAATCTGCCATTGTCTAAATGGGAAGTGCTGCACGAAAATGTCTGGAATACCGCTGAGGGTGGCTGGAGCAAGTGTCAGTTTGATGAGCAAGAGTGTGGGATCCATGTTTGCTGGATGCTACGACATTGAAGCCACAAGTGAGGGAGCCACTTTCAAAGCCCAGTTACATTTAATTTGCAATCATTTCATCACCCGTCGTTAATACATGCAGAGTGAAGGTGCTTAGGGGTCAGATGCTGCTCAAAGGCGCTTTGTAATATCCCATTGGAGATTGAACACTGGCACCTCAATAATATTGAAGTGAGCAGTAATGATGGTCTAAAGGCCAATTCTGACTTAATCACAGAAGTCTAACTTCCAAGGGTCCTGTATGAGGGACCCAACATTGTTTCCTCATCTATCATGAAAGTGTGACAATGGTCTGTACCGAATGCAATGCGAAGTTGAGCAGTTGATATGGACCCAGGGTTGTTAAAGTGCTGGTAGCTGCAGACACTCCCTTGTTGATGATATTGGGGGTAGGGGGTTGGTATGTCAGCTCAAGCAGCCCCTTTACCAAGTTGCTGCACAGGCTGAGCCTGAGTGTGGATGGATCATGGGGACATGTTCTTCATTATCCATATGCAGTGTTTCTCATTGTGTGGAAAAGTGTGTGCTCAGCCATATCTGCAGGGTATACCATTTAATGCTGTCCTGAGATCTTCAGACACCTTTCACTCCTTCATTTACTGAGAATGCCATACTCTGCTATTGACAACATGCCCCTCGTTGTGGCTGCCTCCCCATGAAGGCAAAGGCAGATCAAAAATACCAAGGACAGCAGCAGGTCCAGGAAGAAGAGCAGACTGCGACAGAGGATAAGGAGCATCCAGCTCAGACACAGGACAACGCTGCAGACCGGTCAGGATATGTAGGAGACTCAGAGGTTTGTGACCTTGGCTCCATTCGCTGGGGATGAGTGGGGCTCTGTATATCCCTGGACAGAACAGTGCCAGATTCTTGAGGTGGCGGGGGGACCTGAGGGCTGCAGGGGTGGGTGGCTACCTTGTCCCAGTGGCTGTGAAAGTGACAGCCACTCTGAACTTACAGGGAGCAGTGGGTGACCTGTGTGGGATCTTTCAGCTGTGTTCCGTGAACAGCATCAGGAATGATGCCATCTGTGCAAGATCATAGCAAATCAATTTGTTCCCCATGGGAAGGTCAGTGCTGCAGCCTGGGCAGTCCGATTCAGGAACATAGTTGACAACCAAAGCCAGCACCACCCCCCGCCCCCACCCCAGTTCAGGGTACCATTGATTACACACACTTGGCACTCAAAGGGCAGAGTTCATCAACAGAAAGGGGCTTCATTCTATTAATGTTCAGGTGGTGTGTGAGATCACTACTACCACTTCTTGAAGGTGTGTGCCCACTAACCTGGCATGGCTCCGAAATCCTGGAACACTCCCATGCTCCTGGTGTGTTTGAGGGTCCAGGTGCCTTGCAAAGCTGGTTACTGGGGGACAATGGCTATCCACTGCAACCATGGCTGATGACAACATTGTACACCCCTGTCACTGAAGTGGAGCACTGATATCATGTTGACCATGACCAGAGCTGCGTGGGAGCAGCTGACAGGGCTGCTGAAGATACAGTTCCACTGCTGGGGCTGATCTCGAGGGTCCTCTAGTATAGTCCAGACAGAGTATCACGTCATCCTGGTATATTGTGCTCTGCACAATGGAGAAGGCAATGAGGCAACAGGCAATATGATAAACACTGAGGAACTGGGGTATATGAATAGACTTCCAAGGGGTCAGTGACACTGGGGAGGAGGAAGTTCTCCCTGTCCGTGACAGAACTCAGCTGCATCGGGCACTACAAGCCAGACAGAACCTGATTGATACTTGCTTCGAACAGAACAGAATAACGTACAGATAAAATCGTGAATGCAAAATCCATTTTGGTCATGATGTTGAATTCTGGTTGGTATTATGGGAGTATCTTCAGCCTCAATTAGTTTTGTTTATGTTCCCTTTTGCACTCTGTAAATAAACTTCAATTCCACAATTGCTTGCCCATATGTGATGTTCTCTAATGGACGATGGCAAGTTGTGAATGTACAGTAGGCTTTGGGGACAGGATAGTGCTGATTTAGAGGATGTTCAGACAAGATGTGGCTACAGGCTGTTACACTGTGTGGCTCTCGTGAGCTTTTTTCTCTTGGAAATAAGAGAAAAGGAGGGATTGAGTGAGTTGAATGTTGTTGACACGGCTGTTTATGCTGGTGCAGGTGAACGAAAGGTGGCAAGGAATCCCAGGCGATGCAGAAACCATGCAGGTCTTGTGCTGCGGAGCTTGAAGGAAATGACAATGAGTGAGGGAACATATTGCATGTGACAGTGAGAGTGGCAGAGTATAAGAGTTGGTATGAGGTGGTAACAATGGAGTGAGTGTGAGGCAGCAGAGAGAAGCACTTAGCACTTAACCATGACAGAACCAAAAAGGTCATTGATAACAAGGTGTGGAGCTGGATGAACACAGCAGGCCAAGCAGCATCATAGGAGCAGGAAAGCTGACGTTTCGGGCCCAGACCCTTCATCAGAAAT
>JAHRHZ010000268.1:9816867-9831364 GCA_024137785.1 Ginglymostoma cirratum
CAGGTCTGGCAGCATCTGTGAAGGAGAAAACAGAGTTAACGTTTCAGATCCGGTGACCCTTCATCAGAACGGAAGGGTCACTGGATCCGAAATGTTAACTCTGTTCTTTCCTCCACAGATGCTGCCAGACCTGCTGAGCTTTTCCAGCAACTTTGTTTTTGTTTGTGATTTACAGCATCTGCAGCTCTTTTGGGTTTTATTTAGGTCAAAGGGCAACTTTAGAAGAAATTAGGCTTAAGAAGTTTGAAAGAAAGTAGTGAAGCATCTGGTAATGGAGACATCCAAGAGTTCTCAGAGCTTACTGTTGAAAGTGAGGCAGTACAATAATTACCAATCTTGCACTCTGCTCTTCTTGCTTGTGCTAGAAAGGAAACATTTTCTGCATCTTCACCAACAAACTCTTTCTCTTCTCAGCCACAGAACTGCACAGAGCAAAATAGGTCACAGCCGGAGCCATCCTGTGCCAGCATTACCTCTGAGGAGGGAAAACTGAACTCTCAGAATTTGCATTAACAAGTGGTTCACCTGAAACTTCCATAATCATGGACACAATTACCTTGGTGAATATTCCAACTAGACTCACTAACTCATCTCCACCTTCACCAGTGTAATTAGGAATGGGCAATAAATGCTGGCCCTGCTTACTGTATCACAACTACATTGATGCTCCATTGGGCAAGGGCACAAACCTGTTAACTCTCACAGAGACGAGGGTATCACAGCCTTAGCTTAAAGTAGTAGTCAACATTTTGTTGAACAGATAAATCAAATAGAAAAAAGAAAGTCAGTCTGCGTGGAATGTGGCAAATAACAGCAACCCGAGGGCTAACAGCCAACTAAGCAAATAAAATAATAACAGGAACAGGAAAGGTCTCAATATAGCTCAGTCGTCCTGAAAGTTCGTAGCTCGAAGATTCTCTTTGGCATCTTGAGCGTTACCCTGTTTTCTTCTCTTTAATGGTCCTCTGGCACATCTCAGTGTCCTTCCTCCCATCCTTTTCTTCAGTGGAATACTATCATTCATGTATCTCCTTCTGAGCTAAAACAACCTCCCTTTTGGTATAACAAGGTGTAGAGCTGCATGAACACAGCAGGCCAAGCAGCGACAGAGGAGCAGGAAAGCTGACGTTTCGGGCCTAGACCCTTCGTGACTGAGATTGCAGGGGGTGGAGCACACCATTATGGCCTTGGACAGTCTGAGCTATACTGCATGGCAATCTCATGACTGGTCCAGTCACTGGAACCTCATTCTCAGGAGGCAGACAATCTCTTTTACAATGGCCCTGGCTGAAGTGTGGACAGTGATCCAGGATACAATATTCAGGGCAGCTTCCTAGATGTCCTGTAGAGATCTGTAGTATGTAGCTGCTGTGGTCACTTATTATCTTAAGATTAAACAAGTAGAATCCTGTTCTGTTCACAAAGGTTGCTGGTTGTTGATAGGGCATTGTGATTGCCCCCTGTTCCTGCAGATAACCAGAAAAGGCTGAAATTCCATACTCCTTCAATGCCCAACTCCCACGTCAAATGGGAAAAAAATTAAATGGTAAGTTCTTGCAAAAAGAAATAAGTGACATCCCAGATGCCAGTTGTGAGTTAAGGATGGGGCAATGCCATGGAGGTCCCTGTATCTCCCTCGAACTATCCACTGACAAAGAGATTAAGGGCAGCTGTAACTTTTAGGGCTAATGTGAAAGGATTGTCACCCAGCCCTTGTAAGGATCCTAGTCCAGAAGTTGTAACATGACAGCTCCAGACAGTCTTAATCATCTTCTGGACTGTCTGTCATGTATGTGCATATAGCTGACTGAAGCCTGTAAGACCCAGTGGTGTCTGCTGTTCTTGTTGCCTTAAATGCAGTTGCCTGCCTTGCTTTCTGCTGTGGCTCTTCTGCAGTAGTAGGATTGCAAGAGAAACTGCTGGACTGACCTCTGTCCCTCTTTCACAGCTTGCAGCAGATCTGTATTAATAGGACGTGAAAGCACACAGTCTTAGTAAAGACGCAGTTGGCCCCTAATGTTGGAGCTTCAAGTTAGGTCCTCACAGAGGGTAGTACCACACCTGGCCAAGGTCCCAGTCTGCATGCTCTAGAAAACTGGGCCTATGGAGAGGATAACTCCAGGCCACAAACCTCATAAGAGTGTGGAGGCAATTGCCCTCCAACTCCCAATATTGAGGTCAGAGTGACTATTACGTAACTTGATGCCTCTTTGAGACGGTGCAGTGTTTTCCCACATCCTACAAGTTCCCTCCTACAATTGACAGCTACCACCTTTGTGACTGTGACCATTCTTACCTACTGAATACAGCCAAGCCAGTCCCAGACTAGAGCTGCCTGCAGCCTCAATGATATCATGGGCTGACTCCTAAAAATCCCCCGATTGTGTATTATCCACATCACCCATCCGAATGACTCCAGCCCATGCTTAGACTGCATTTTCAAGACGACTCTGACTGAGTGACCTTTATGGTCTGGAATGCTTTTGTCTGACTACCAGGACGAACCATAGCTCAATCCCTAGACTGAAACAGTGTGGGTTCCTAGACTTGCATTGGACAAACTGCCTGACAGACCGTGGCCTATCCCCTTGATTAGCAATGGCCCAGCCATTGGACTGACTGTAGTGGTATCCCTTAAACTAACTAGAGACAACCCTCCCCTCGCTGAGCATGCCTTTCCTTTCCCTTTTACACATCACTGTTACTTTATCCACATACGACGTGTTTGCTATGCACCTCTGATGTTGATACTGCAGCATACCTTTCTACAACATGCACAATCCCACTTCTCATTGATACTTTACTATCGCACTTCAGAAACTGATGCTGTCATTACCCAGTTGGATGCAGTGATGGTCCATGGGCAAACTGAGTGGAGGCACTTACTGTAGTTCTCGTGGTTCCAGCCAAAGTGAAGACAGCATTCCGAAAGTGTCAGTAAAACATCGAAAGTTGCATATTTAACCAGACTGGAGACAGAGCAACGAAGCTGCCAGGTACACTCCTGGTTTATGTTGCCAAGTTTCTGAATCATTGAGCATTTCAATTAGAGAAGTTAATCGGGAAGGGAAAATTAATGCTGGTGATAACAAGGTGTAGAGCTGGATGAACACAGCAGGCCAGGCAGCATCAGAGGAGCAGGAAAGCTTTAAGTTGTGTAAAAAATTAGCTGCAAATGCATGTATATAGTCTTCCCATCACCCTATAAAAAGAAAATGATCTCACCATTGAAGGACATAGGACTTCACTGCTAGTATTTATCTCAATGCCATTGCTTTTATTTTGATATCTCTCCCAATTAATTTATTGTACTCACTAATAACCTCACCATGTCAGGAATAGGAATATCTCACCCAATAAATGTAATCACCAATTGTTACAGAGCTATAAATTTTGATATGCACATTGTGTTTTCGTTTGTATTTGAGTACTTTGAAACAATTGAGACATCCTGAAAGATGGAAGGAATTTTGTCAACTTTTGAATGAGTGGTGGAGGAAAGAAGGAAACTTTGGCAACAGGTCAAAGGTGCACTCAGGAGACTGAGGGTGGTAAGAATCGAGGGAAGTGTGAAGGCAGTCTTATTCATATCAGATAGGATTTGGCTGCACACCTAATTTAGGAAAAAAAATTACTTCACACCATGATGCATGTAAAGTAGGATTATGCATCTCCATGCAATTCAGACACTATCACTTTGTGTGTTTCCATTAAACTATTTATTTATAAGGCTTTCTTTATTGGATTACAAGTGATTTGCTGAGACTCTCTGTCAATCAGCCCAATAGTTGCTTTGTTAACGACTTTAGGCAAAGTGAAACGGTTAAATCCTTCATTCTTGCAGAAACTAACTTTCAAAAGTCCTTCATTACGTAGAAATTTGGGAGGTTCAGAACTGACCATACAAAAGCAAGTTCTTTTCCTTCCTTCGTAATAAGTATACCAGTGCTACATTTTACTGATGATAAACGAAAGAGAAACATTTATCTAATATATGTATTTGTAAAGTGTGGTCAGATGTCAAAAGATTTGTTTGATGTATGGCTGTTTTGAAATGGGTTGGGGGAGAGCATCATCTGGAAAAGGGCAGGTCAGCAGTAATCAACAGTTAGCTTAGAGAAGGGACAGGACACTGCAAAAGGGACACATAAGTGGTTTTGATTCCTATCATGAGGGTGTTCTAAATGTTTCTGTAAGGGCTTTTAGGATGAGCTATTGGAAAGCTCCAAACTTGGAAATACTTGGCCGAAATTGCAAAACACAAATATTAATTAAGGTGTCAGTACATTTTGGCACAACAGTGAGCACAGGCACTTTATTGCAGCAGGGTTGCCTAAAAGAAGACCTGGAGCTGATCAGCTTGATGGATTATTTTCTGTTGCACCATTTTCACACCTCGAAAATGGGCATAACATAATTGAATTTATGCTTCACCGTTCCACGCGTGGTTACACTAAAATGTCTTCCCTTTAAGTCACTCAGCCTTGTGGTTTCTCGTTCTTGCCTCCTACTATATTTAGCATGATACTTCCTCTTGCATCAATACAGAGACACCCACAGCAACAGTTTGCGAAATTAAGTTTTCAGAAATTTACAGAACCGAGTCATTGAGGAAATCTTTGCTTTGAGACAATTGCATTTCCCCTCATGAGCCAATTTGTGCCGAGATGTTCAGGGAGAGAGACAAAACTAGTGAGGGTGAAGTTTTTCAAAGCAAATCAAATGTTGTCTCTGGTGCCTCAGTCATGAAGTAGAAACCCGTTAGATTCAACTGGACAAGAGTATCCCACCGTTCTGACTAAAGGAGATGGCAACCTAAAGTGAGGACATTCAATTGGAATTACTATAAAGTCAAATTGAAATAAAATAGCATTGGTCTTCACGTTCTTTTATTCTTATTTCACATTTATTATGTTCCACACCCAAAAAATCATCAGGCCACATATTGCAACCACAAATGGAATATGAAATAGAAATTACTTATATTTCCTTTCAATTACTTTCTCTAGAGATTTTGCTCTAACACACTTGCATCTTACACTCCTGTGGTTAAAATTATGTTTGCCCCTGAATTAGGGCACAGTGATTGTGACGTAAGCTAAGTCTGTGCCCCATTCAAAGTAATGGGGGCAGCACACAAACTGTGCACTGCCTGATAAATATGATGATAATGGCATGCAGCTTAGTGATGAGCATATGTCACTGAGTAACTGGATTTCTCAGCAGAGGTCCAAATTGACTAAAACTAGTATCCCCTAAAGCTTAGCTGCGCCACTTAAAACCAATCTGCACCTCTTAAAGATAAAGCACAATAAGGCTGTAGCGAGTGCTGAAGTAGCTTGCAATAAACTACAAGATTCTGTGGAATGTCCAGAGACAATGCAAAAGTCTTTCAAGGGTGGTCCAGGTTTCCAAATTCCATGCTGAAAGCTTTGTTGCTAGAGGTCAACAGGAGACAAATGATTTTCTTCCCTCAAGTGGGATGATATATGTCTCTAAATGAGTGCTAAGAACCCAATGGGAGCAAGTGGCTATTGTGGTGAGTGTATTGTCTTGTCTCAGGACCTGGTTACTTTTCTGTAAGATGGTTTATCATCTAGAATGAATGATCATGGTCAGTAAATACATCCTTGTTTTTCATTCCCCATGGGCTAGGGAGAGGGGATGGCTCAATGGTTATATTGCTGGGCAGTTAATCCAGAGACACAGGCAATGTTCTGGGTACCTGGGTTCAAATCTAGTCATGGCAGATGGTGGAATTTGAATCCAACAAAAATCTGGAAATAAGAATGTAATGATGACCATGAATCAATTGCCAATTGTCAGGAAAAACCCATCTGGTTCATTAATGTCCTTTAGGGGAAGAAATTGGACTGGCCTACATGTGATTCCAGATCCATTACAATGTGGTTGACTCTTAAGTCCCCTCTTGGCAATTAGAGATGGGCAATAATTGCTGAGATAGCCAGTAATACCCTCATCTCATGAAAGAATGAAAAATAAAATTAGCTCAAAAATGACAAGCTAGGCATCAATTAGATATTAGGTGCTGTCAGGTGTCATGGTACCCTTACTCTGAATACTTTTAGCATGTACATTTGAACACCTACAATATTAACCTACTGATCATTTACAAGGGGTGGCGATAGTAACTACCGTAGTAATCTTTTGACTCCTATGGACTACATTGTTGATGACGGCTGTATGTTGATTTTATGTTGATCATTGCAGTTTGGAGAAACAAAATGGAGTGCACTGTACTTTTAACTGAAGGAAAAGCAAAAAGCTGTTTTCACCATTCCCAAACAGGAACATTTCTCATAAGTTTGTACAATGTTGTGCATTGCACTTGCTGATTCTCTATAATGTCGTAGTATCCAATAATGACTTTTGCTGTCTAAATATCTATTTTAATACAATTTACTTTTAAATATGATGGATAGATAATATTTTCATGCTTCTCTGTATATTTTATACCACATTGATAGGTCAACATTCTGGCATTTGTTACAACAATCTGTCAATTTCAAGAGTTCACTAAAAAAAAGCATAAGACCGATTTAAAGAGGGTGAGAAAGGATTATAACACTGAGCAGTCATTTTTGCCAGAAAACCTTTGCCAGATTCTCCACTTCTCTTCTTTTTTCAGTGAAGAAACTCATTTGTGAGTGGCAGACCTGCTTAGGTAAAGAATAAGATTTCAGAAACTGAATGATTCATTAAAGACCAATTAAAATGCTTATATTCTGCGGTTATCCTGCGTTCTACCTGTTGGAACAGGCATTGCAATATAGAGAGCAAACAATGGTAATGTATCACTATGTACTGGAGGGGGAACCTGAGTTTCAGTGTACTTATAAATGCGTACAATGTTGCTACGTACTCTAGAATTGGTGCCTACAGAATTTGAAAGATGGTGGTTTACAATGAGTAGGACTTAAACACCTGACTTTTACATAGTCAAGGCCAGGCGCCAACACCCTGACACTTCCTCCTACCGCCCCCTCAGTCATGACCCCACCTCTGACCACCAAAACACCATCTCTCAAACCATTCATAACCTCATCACCTCAGGTGACCTCCCACCCACAGCCTCCAACCTCATCGTTCCCCAACCCTGCACCGCCCATTTCGATCTCCTTCCCAAAATTCACAAACCCGACTGCGCCAGCCGACCCATTGTCTCTGCCTGCTCCTGGCCCACTGACCTCATCCCCACTTACCTTGACTCTGTTTTTACCCCCTTGGTACAGGAACTCCTTACCTATGTCCGGGACACCACCCAAGCCTTCCACCTACTCCAAGACTTCCAATTCCCTGGCCCCCAACACCTCATCTTCATTATGGACATCCAATCCCTGTACACTTGTATCTCCCACGCGGATAACCTAAAAGCCTTCTGCTTCTTCCTCTCCCGCAAGCCCAACCAGTCCCCCTCCTCTGACACCCTTATCCGCTTAGCCGAACTCGTCCTTACTCTTAACAACTTCTCCTTTAAATCTTCCTACTTCCTACAGACTAAGGGGGTGGCCATGGGAACCCGCATGGGCCTAAGCTATGCCTGCCTCTTCGTAGGATACATAGAACAGTCCCTCTTCCGCTGCAACACTGGCACTAACACCCCCTCTTCCTCCGCTACATCAATGGATGTATCGGCACTGCCTCGTGCTCCCACAAGGAGCTCGAACGGTTCATCAACTTTATTAATACCTTTCATCCCAACCTCAAATTCACCTGGACCATCTCTGATACCTCCCTCTCCTTCCTGGATCTCTCCGTCTCCACCTCTGGTGACCGCCTCGAAACTGACATCTATTTCAAGCCCACCGACTCCCACAGCTACCTGGACTACACCTCCTCTCACCCACCTTCCTGCAAGGATGCGATCCCCTAATCCCAATTCCTCTGACTCTGCCACATCTGCTCCCAAGATAGAGCATTCCACTCCCGCACATCCCAGATGTCCTCCTTTTTCAAGGACCGTTACTTCCCCCCTCTGGTGATTGAAAATGCCCGCAACCGCATGTCTTGTGTTTCCCGCACTTTTGCCCTCAAAACCCCTTCCCCCAACAAAAATAAGCACTGAATCCCCCTTGTCCTCAAAAATCACCCCACGAACCTCCGTATCCAGCGTACCATCCTCCGCCACTTCCTCCACCTACAATCCGACCCCACAACCAAAAAGATAATTCCCTCCCCACCCCTATCTGCCTTTTGTAGGAACTGCTCTCTTCACAACTCCCTTGTCCACTACACACTACCCACTAACATCCCAGCCCCCATCAAACCCAGCGCCTTTCCTTGCAACCACAGGAAGTACTACACCTGCCCCTACACCTCCTCACTCACTTCCATTCAAGGCACAAAAAAAACCTTCTACATCAGACAGGGGTAGTAGGAACTGCCGATGCTGGAGAATCTGAGATAAAACATTGTGGGGCTGGATGAACACAGCAGGCCAAGCAGCATCAGAGGAGCAGGAAAGTTGACGTTTCGAGTTGAGACCCTTCTTCAGAAGAGGTTCACCTGCACATCCATCAACTTGGTCTACTGTTGTTCCGGATGTGGCCTCCTCTACATCAGTGAGACCAAGCTTAGACTCGGAGAATATTTTGCAGAGCATCTGCGTTCTGTACATGACAAACGACACCATCTTCCAGTCGTGAACCATTTTTACTCTCCCTCCCACTCCCTGGGTGACATGTCCATCCTGGGCCTCCTCCAGTGTCACAATGACGCTACCCACAAACTGGAAGAGCAGCACCTCATATTCTGCCTTGGGAGCCTACAGCCCTATGGCCTAAACATAGAATTCGCCAGTTTTAAAATCTCCCCACCCTTGGCCTCATCCCATGTCCAAGCCTCCTTGACCTGACACAACCTGCCCATCTTTTCTCCCACCTATCCATCCCACCCATCCCACTGACCAATCCCCACCACTCCCTTACTGCACTCACCTATCACCATCGCACCTACCTTTCCCAGTCCCACCCCTCCTCTCTCTATTTATTTCCCAGCTCCCTTCTCCCTCCCCATTTCTGAAGAAGGCTCCCGACCCAAAACGTCAGCTTTCCTGCTCCTCTGATGCTGTCTGGCCTGCTGTGTTCCTCCAGCTCCACACTGTGTTATCTCGAAATCCAGCATCTGCAGTTCTTGCTATCTCATTGTTGAACCACCATCATTCTAGAATTAAGTAGGCTAAATAGCAACCATTAATTCCACATGACTTACATTTATCAAGCAAAACTAATGAAAATCATATTTTGGAAGTGTTGCATTTGGACATTTTTAACATTAAATTGTAGCTCCCCTATTGTTATTAGGCAGCTTTGAATCTTACAGTAATGGCAGATAAACCAGCATAAAATGGCATTTCAAAATAAGCATGCCCTACTCACCGGAGTTGTTTGATCTTCTTCTGTACCCATTTTGCTTTAGGGTGAGCACAAATTGGCCCCTCCTCTTTGGTGTAGAATCTAACAAGAAATAAATAATAGCAATTTGCTGAACAAATAAATCAACTGCAGTGTGAATTTCCCCTTTTAACGGAAATATGAAGATACCTGCTTCATGATTTGCAAATGACGCAGCATTCACAGAAATGATATGTTTCAGAGTAAATCATTTATTACAAAGAAAAGACAATTATTTCCAAATGGATTCCTTCTAACCTGTTTTACTAAATCCATCTTGGTCAGTAATGCTGGGCAGAATCTTCCCAGCCCCTGAACAATAAGAGGCTTAGTATGAAGGTTCAGAAAGTTTCATGAAATGGTCAGTGAGGAGCTTAAGACCATAAGATGAGAGGAAGAGAAGTACACTGTTTAGCCCATCAAGTCTGCTCTGCCATTCAATGAGATCATGGCTGCTTTGATAATCCTCACCTCGACTTTCCTGCCTTTTCCTCATAACAACTGATTCCTTTACTGATTAAAATCTGTCTACCTCAGCCTTTAATATTCTTAATGACCCACCTAAGCAGCTGTCAGCAGAAAAAGTTCCACAGATTCACTACCCTCTGAGAAAGGAAATTCCTCCTCATTTCTTTTTTAAAGGGACAACTCCTTACACTGAGGTTATGTCTTCTAGTCATAGTCTCTCCCACGTGGGGAAGCAACTTATTCTCTGTCAAAGTGCCTAAGTATCATATATGTTTCAATTTGATTCAATAAGTCTCATGATATCAAGAGCAACAAATTCCACTTTCCAACCAAGCATTAACAACAAGACAATATTTTCACTGGTAAGCAGCAAAACGCTTATTTTCCACATATCTCCATCTTAAATGAATGACTGCTTACTCTGACATTATCCCTTTCTGCCCCAGACTCTTCCTCAAGAGGAAAGAAAACCTCTCTGCATCTATCCTGTCAAGCCTTCTAAGAATCTTATATGTTTCAATAAGGTCGCCTCTCATTCTTCTAAACTCCAGTGAGTACAGGCCCACATTACCTAAGCGCAGTTTATAAGAAAATCCCCTTACACCTAAGATTCACCTAGTGAACCTTCTCTGGACTGCCTTCAATGCTAAGCTAATTTTTTCCTACATGAGGGAACCAAGCTGTTCACCAGGCATTCTGGCCTGACTAGCGCCTTGTTTAACTTTAGCATGACTTCCATATTTTTATACTCCATTTCCTTTGAAAGCTAACATTCATTTGCCTTCCATACTGGTGAATTTGGATGCCAGCTTTTTGTGATTCATGTATGAAGATCCCCAAATCCCTCTGTGTTGTAATTATCTGCAGTATATCTCAATATAAACATTATTCAGCTCCTTTGTTCTTCCTGCCATGGTGCCTAACTTATTTTTCCTCCCAGATTATATTCCATTGGTCAAGTTTCTGCCTACTCATTTGAATTAGAACATAGAACGTAAAACATAGAACAGTACAGCACAGTACAGGCCCTTTGGCCCACGATGTTGCGCTGATCTATTATCCTACTCTAAGATCAAACTACCCTGCATACCCTATATTATACTTTCATCCATATACCTACCCAAGAGTCGCTTAAATGTCTCTAATGTATCTAACACCACTACCACTGCCAGCAGTGCATTCCATGCTCCCACCATTCTGTGTAAAAAACCTACCTCTGACATCTCCCCTATACCTTCCTCCAATCACCTTAAAATTATGCCCCCTCATAATAGTCATTTCTGCCCTGGGCAAAAGTCTCCAGGTATCCATTATGTCTATGCCTCTCATCATCTTGTACACCTCTATCAACTCACCTCTCATCCTTCTTCGTTCCAATGAAAAAAGCCCTAGCTCCCTCAACCCTTCCTCATAAGACCTGCCCTCCAGCCCAGACAGCATCCTGGTAAATCTCATCTGCACCTTCTCTAAAGCTTCCACGTCCTTCCTATAATGAGGCGGCCAGAACTGAACACAATATTCCAAGTATGGTCTAACCAGGGTTTTATAGCCTCGCAGCTCTTAAACTCAATTCCCCTGCCAATGAAAGCCAACACACCATATGCCTTCTTTACAACCTTATCAACTTGGGTGGCAACTTTGAGGGATCTATGGACATGGATGCCAAGATCCCTTTGTTCCTCCACACTGCCGAGAATCCTGCCATTAACCCCATATTCTGCATTCAAATTCGACCTTCCAAAATGAATCACTTCATACTTTTCTGGGTTGAATTCCATCTGCCACTTCTTTGCCCAGCTCTGCATCCTGTCAATGTCCCATTTCAACCTTCAACAGTCCTCCACACTATCCACAACTCCACCAACCTTCATGTCATTGGCAAACTTACTAACCCACCCTTCCACTTCCTCATCCAAGTCATTTATAAAGATCACAAAGAGCAGAGATGCCAGAACAAATCCCTGCAGAATTCCAGTTGGTCATCAAGCTCCAGACTGAATACTTTTCATCTACTACCACCCTCTGTCTTCTATTGGATGGCCAGTTTTGTATCCAGACAGCCAAATTTCCCTGAACCCCATGCCTCCTTACTTGAGCCTACCGTAGGGAACCTTATCAAATGCCTTGCTAAAATCCATACACACCACATCCACTGCTCTGCCTTCATCAATGTGGTTTGTCACAACCTCAAAGAATTCAATAAGGCTTGTGAGGCATGACCTGCCCCTCACAAAGCCATGCTGACTATTTCTAATCAAACTGTGATTTTCCAAATAATCATAAATACTATCTCTCAGAATCCTCTCCAATAATTTGCCCACCACAGAAGTAAGACTGACTAGTCTATAATTCTCGAGATTATCCCTTGAAGAAGAGAATGACATTTGCCACCCTCCAATCATCTGGTACTGCTCCAGTGGACAGTGAGGACGCAAAGATCATCGATAAAGGTGAAGCAATCTCTTCCCTCACTTCCTGTATCAAACTTGGGTCTATCCCGTGTGACCCAGGGGACTTATCTATCCTCATGTTTTTCAAAATTTCTAGCACACCCTCCTTCCTAACGTCAACCTGTTTGAGCATATCTGCCTGTTTCATGTTGTCCTCACAAACGTCAAGGTCACTTCGCAGACTCTTTGTGCCAAGCCCTCCGACACTTGATAATCATACATTTGCTTCCCTCATCCAAATCATTAATGTATGTTATATACTTGAACCAACTTATTTCACCGCAAATAATTTTCACCCTAGTTTTGATTCCTGTTGTATGCCCTTAGTTACAGCTTTCCATCCTAAAAATGCTATTTTTATTCCAAATGTGTAACATCTATTACCCAGCCAATCATTTATCCATGCTAATATACTACCCCAACACCGCTGGCTCTTATCTTATTAAGTAGACTTACGTGCGATACCTTATAAAATGCCTTTGGAAATCCAATTACATTGCATCTACTGGTTCTTCCTAATTTATCCTCGTCAAATAATTCTAATCAATTTGTCAAGCATAGTTTTCTCTTTGTGAAGGCATGCTGACTGCTTGCTTATTGTATGCATTTCTGAATGGTCTGCTATTGCTTTCTTTACAATAGACCTAACATTTTACCAATTTGCAGAATATAAGGATTCTTGGAAAATTACTACCAGTACATCTACAATCTCTGTAGCTACTTCCTTTAGTATCTTCGGATGTAATATCCAGGGGATATACCAACCTTTACCCCATTAGTTTCCTTATCATTCTTTTTCCCTCATCATAATTTATGGTACTTGTTTCCTCCTTACATTTTGCAACATTGTCTAGTATTTTTAAATCCTATTAACTTCTTCGACTGTGAAGACTGATGCAAAGTATTTATTCAGCTGCTTTGCCATTTTACGGTTCACCATTATTATTTCTCCACTCTCATTCTGTAAGGGGCCTATGTCCACTTTGGCTTCTTTCTTCTTTTTATATATTTTAGATGGTCTTACTGTCTGTTTTTATATTATTTGCTCACTAGTTTTCATTGGTCATCTTTTGTTAGCTTTTAAAACTTTTCCAATCTTCTGGTTGACTACTAATCTATGCCACAGTTTATGTTTCATCTTTTAATTTGATACTATTCATAATTTCCTCAATTAACCATATCTATGAACAGAAAATATCAGAACAAGGCGTGATGCAGCATGTAACATCAGACGCCAAAGTATAACTGCTGCTTTCTTCAGACTCTCCAGCATAGCCATCCGAAGTCAAATCAAGACCCTCTGTTTGAATTACACCAGATGTGGTCTAGATAACTGAGTACCATACAGAGTGTACGTTTTGACACTGAATTAACAGAGGAACTGCTTTATCTTATTTAACAAATGAAAATATTAAAGATCAGGATCACGCTAATCAACAAAAGCTTCCTAGATTTCTTCTCCGCAAACTTCTGCAGGCAGCTTCTCAGAAACCAGACAATTACTGTTGCTTTCAAAAAGCTCGGCACTTAAAAAAACAGTATGAGTTCAAATTCAAGGTTTGACTGCTATTTGTAAATCATTTGAGCACTGGGGATGCAGTTTATGATGTTGTTGTTGGATTGAAACTGGAACTTCTTAAAGTATGAGAAATTATAAAACAATGAGAAGTCACTTGACCCAACAACATAGCAGCTTTTGTCAGACTGTGCAAGTCAGCTGACTATGGAAGCTACTTAGCATCAGTCAATTATCTCCCAGGTATTTTGATGATAACAAAACTGATTTTGTTCCTTAGAGATTAACTTACTATGATTCAACTTAATTACATATTATAGAACAGACAATTTGTTTTTGAACAATGTACCTACATGACAGCGTTTACACAAGGTTTAAGCATCGGCTGAATCCTGTATGTTGTGATGGTAAAAGGACCCTTCTTTGGGGAAACAGACTTGCAGCAGTTGACGGGAACTCTGCCTGGCCGTAGATCTGTAAGGCAAAAGAGAGAGATCTAGAATCAACACAATCTTAAGATAAAACACCAACTTCTTTTTAAGAGATAACAAGGTGTAGAGCTGGATGAACACAGCAGGCCAAGCAGCATCAGAGGAGCAGGAAGGCTGACGTTTCGGGCCTAGACCCTTCTTCAGAAATTTCTGAAGAAG
>JAHRHZ010000268.1:9847235-9888875 GCA_024137785.1 Ginglymostoma cirratum
GCCTTGTTATCTCAGATTCTCCAGCATCTGCAGTACCTTTTATCATTGAGTATTTGTCAGTTTGTTAATATAGATGTTAGCCAGTAGGCATATTTAATGAATAACGTATTGGTACAAATCTGGCACTTTCACTGTAATTTCATTTTATTTAACAACAAAATGATGTATCTTTCAGTGAAATCCTGCATCATTCTGCTGTTAGTATGTTGTAATATCTAGGTAGAATCTTGACTCACCCTAATAACTGAACTCCTTAATGTAATTACAAACTTATTGATCTAATTTAATGGAACAGCCGACACATACTTGAAATGTGAAATCACATAAACATAAAAGCTAAATGTGATGTATACAAATTGTCTTATATTTTAGACTAACATTTAAGTTAAGTTTTACTCTTGACGGAACTTAGAACCTCTTGTTAGTCACTTCCAACCGTGCTAACTTGATAGACAATTTGCTCTACTTACTTAATCTTTTTAATCCTTTTTGAGACCCAGCGTGCATTCGGGTGAGCACAGAGAGGCCCTTTATCCACAGTGTAAAATCTGAGAGGGGGCAGAAGAAATCACATTATAGGATCAATGGAAATGCATTGTAAATAACGTAAACATGTTTACAAATACTTGTATCAACCTTTTGACAATCAATGCTTTTCAACTAAACTGATTCAATGGAGTCTATAACACAGAAAGTAAATATTTTTGAGTTCAATATTAACAAGTTTGATCTCTATTATAAACACTCAATTTTATGTCCATTTATCTAACATCAAAATTCTGCTTGATGATGGGCAGAAAGTGAACTTGTACACTTGCCAGTTAATCCCAAAGAAAATTAAGATAACTTTCTCCTGAGTCTGCTGCTTTGGGAGACAAAAATAATCATGACCATTCATGTGGAAGGCAATATAGGCAAATAATCAAAAACATTGAAAAGTCTCAGACAAGACAAACAGGTTACTGAATAAAGAGAGTAGAATGGTTCCATACATTACAACTTCAGCACAGGGAGGCACATCTGGCTGCAGCTTATAGTGTGTAATGTGAAATGAAATCCTTTTTTGGGACACTTTGGCGCAGCAGTTTGTGGAAACTATTTCCGGACTTGGTTCTGAGGAGACAAATATTGCTTTGGTCAAATAAAACCTTTGCATTCCAAATACTATTTCATGCTATAAACATCAATTCAGTCAATTCCAAAAATCAGGTGGCTTCTTGTACTTTATTCACACTCCAAAAAACCACATTGTTATTGAGGTAAGATCTCCAAAATTAGCCACGCAATACTTATAACTTATTCTTGGCAAATGCAATAGTGTCATTATCATTCAAAATCACTTTAACTCTGTTCAAAAGCTTCATTAAACACACTGTAGTTTAGAATTGTCTCAAATAATGCGTACATACTCAATTATATGTTGTTACACATTTTAACTAGGCAGTCTCAGCACTTTAACAATAAACTTCAGGTGCTTATCTGCCTTGCCACTGGTTCTACTGATTGCCAAAGCATTTGTAATGCTGTACCCAGTCAGCCTTGTAAACTACTGGATATGATCAGGAAACATCATTACTATATATATAGGTATCAGTCACAAGGCTATGTATTTAACAATAAATACTGTAACTTACAATTGCTATTGAAAGCCATGTCAGCAAAGACGAGTACCGGAAAGGGAGCAATCCTCATGTGCATGCTGTTGAAGAAGTGAAGCATTTAATTGGCCGTAACTTTATTCTCTCAGGATGCTTAGTCAGCTGGACTATTTTTTATAACCTCTACTGAGCAGTTTGGTCTTTTTATACATGATTACATTAAGGAGGAATATCTGCTTTTGCCATAGCTAATAGATCCTTCAGAATATCAGACCTGTCAATCATATCATGTGGTAGCAACTTCAAGGCAGACAAGCTCGTGAAGAAAGTGTTTGGCACGCTTGCCTTCATTAGTCGGAACATCTGAGTCTAAGAGTTGGGTGTCATGTTGCGGCTGTAGGAGATGTTAGTGAGAGCGCTTTTAGAATACCGTGTACAATTCCGATCACCCTGTTAAACTT
The DNA here is from genome assembly GCA_024137785.1 of Ginglymostoma cirratum. NCBI lineage: Eukaryota > Metazoa > Chordata > Chondrichthyes > Orectolobiformes > Ginglymostomatidae > Ginglymostoma > Ginglymostoma cirratum. Next base: position 9,849,295 of record JAHRHZ010000268.1, read on the forward strand.
GAGAGTGTGCAGAAAAGATTTAAAAGGATGTTGCCAGGACTTGATGATTTGAGCTATAGGAACAAGCTAAATAGGCTGGGGTCTTTTTTGAGGGTGGAGTCCAAAACTAGAGGGCATAGGTTGAAGATGAGAGGGGAAAGATATAAATAGAACCTGAGGGGTAACTTTTTCACACAAGAGGGTGGCTCATGTATGGAACGAGCTGCCAGAGGAAGTGGTGGGTGTGGTTACAATTATACCATTTTAAAGATATCTGGACAGCTATATGAACAGGAAGGGTGTAGATGCTGGTCAAATGCAACAAAAGTTCAGATTGGGATGTCTGGTCGGCGTAAATGTTTTGGACCAAAGGATCTGTTTCCATACTGAAAGACTCTATATCACCTCACATTTCCCTGCATTGAACTTCATCTGCCAACTATCCACCCATTCTGAAGCGATTGTATTGAGGTCAGCCAACTCATTGAATTTGAGTTACCTGATTGGGGCTGTTAATCTGGTCCAAGCAGGGAGTCCTGGCTGACAGACATAAACAGGAGTGTCAGAGGTTCTGGTCACTCTGAGAGCTGGCTCTGAGGGAGCTTGGATCAGTGCCAAGTACTCTCCACGTGTAAATAAAGGGTGACTTGGTGACAGGACACTGGCCTCTGTGGGGGTATTTCACATTCCACCAACGTATCAACATTCTTTTGAGTTTCTACACTGTTCTCCTCACAATTTACAATTCTCCCAAATTTTATAACATCCACAAATTTTGAAATTGTTCTCTGATTTATAGAAGGATATGGGCTTTAATACCAACTCCGGGCAAACTCCACTTCAAGCCTTCTTCCATCCCTAAAAAGTAATCAATAACCATTACTGTCTGTTAATAATTCCTCAGTTAATTTTGCATCCACTTTGCTCCAGATCCTTTTATTCTGTGGCTTTTTTTTATTTCTTTTACTTTTGGACTATGGGCACTAAAAAAACTTAAGAATCAACTTTGAATCAAGAAGATTGCACAAAGAGATGGCTTTTAAAAATTACCTTAACTGGCGAACATTATGAATTGTACACATAGTTGCTTATGACAGGAACGCTGAGACCTGATGTTTCTGAACTGGATACAATTGTTTGACAACAACATTTTGACTGGCACCTGACCAGTAAATTTAGAGGAATTTAAAGGAACTGAAAGAAACAAATTATCAACTTTTGTGGTCCAGACTGGTGCTATTGAATAGTGATCTTCTCTGACTTTTATTTTCTTTTTCAATCCTTAATATCCATGTTTTGTCTGTCTTTGTATGCCTGACTATTTATGAAGGGGAGACTTTGAAAGGAATGGAGTTTTACTTGTAGAGAGCTATAATATAGCAATTCATGTTTCCTAATTGCTAATTTATTCATAATAAAGTTATCTTCTTGTTAAGTACAGAAAACTGGAGAGTGTTTTCTTTTAATCTGAGTTTGCCAATCGGCTGTAGGATAGTTTGATAAATAAATTCAAATTTCTGATGATTCTGGAAATAGTCCAATGCACTATCTCAGTGAGTCGTAACAACAGCCTCAAATTTTCTTTACAAATCTATTATATGTTATTGTTTCAAATGTCTTCTGGAGGACCGTGTGCACTACATCAACAGCCAGTTCGTCATCAATGTCTTTTTTTAACTTCTTCAAAACTTCCAGCCTAGTGTTTAAACATATTTTTCCATTTACAAATGCTTGCTGACTTTTCCAAATTAATCCACATTTTTGCATGTGACAATTAATTCTATTTCAAATAATGTTTTCTAGTAGTTTCCCCACCACCAAAGCTAAACAGTCAACACAAGGCATATGTGCCTTCATTACATCACATAGAATTTGACTTAGCCGTAGCTTAAATTTCCTGTCATTAGATCTGATAGTGTCTTCCTTGGTTAACCATATAACTTAGGTTAAACTTCCTTAGCTTCAAATTACCCCTTTGGTGACTAAACCAAACACTTCAGGTCTGGAGCTTTTAAGCTAAACTTCAAAGATGGAGGTAACCTATTTTTAATAATTCTAAACTATCTTAAACCTTTCTTTGGAGCAATTGTTTTACACAATGGTCATCAGCTAAGAACCTTGTAGAATTGCCCAAATTGCACAAAAAAACCCCAAAAATCCAAGCTGTGGATTTTTCCTGAGGCCCAGAAGTTTCCAGAATCTTCCATTTGAGAGTTTAATGTACAACACTCTGTATTCACTTGTAAACTCTCCCAATATCAACCAATTCCTATTAGCCTCCAAACAATTTCTCTCAGACTGTGTTGATTTATAGCAACAGAAATATATACAAGTAATCATTAAACCCCAACATGTGCATGGAAAACCCATACCTTACAAGTTCAAATGCAAAGGTCAAAAGATAAAAATAAAGTATGAATATACTTCAATCACACACCTCACATTACAATAAGGAGAAACTATACTCACTCACACAAGTATTCAGAACTGGAGGATATAGATTTAAAGTGTTTTGCAAAAGAAACATAAGTGAGGTGAGACTCGTTATTTTAAATGGCAGTTGAGCAGCTTGTTGGGAGATTCTTGCTTCTACAAATTAGCTAAAGAGAATTATCCAGTTCCCTTCTTGACAGAGGCTTTGCTGACTTGTGACTTAATTCTAGAGTTCAGACAGAGCAAGAGAGACTTTTTTTTAATCTCTAAGTACAGAGGTACCTAATAGATTTTCTTACCTCCTCTAATTTATATTTAAACATGTATGGGAAACCACAAATAGAAGTGCTTTCTTTTACCTGACATGGTGTTTATTGTCTGGGGTATAGCGCACAGAAGATGACTTCTGCTGAGAAGGTAATTAGCCTGCATTACCTCTGGCAAACACAGGAGGTTACTTTTCAGTTTTTATGTATTGCATCTCTTCCTTTAAAGTGTCTCTGTCTGAGGTTCCTTGATACTTTCCAGATGTAACATTACCCAGACATCAGGTTTTGACAGCAATCAATAATAGTTTGATCATTATCATTAAATGAATGATGTCCAATACCCTCAAGACTGGCAGTGGAGGCAATGGCACCAGACCAAACTGGTTGTGCCATTGGGTCAGTGAAGTTTCACTCCTCTACAGGTACGCCCACCAGTGACACAAGAATATCAGTGACCTCCTCCAATCTTCTATGGTCAGCGCCACCATCGTCTCTCTGCTCCCTCACCCTCACTCTAACCCTGTTGCTTCAACCACGTCCCATTGAGGCTCATCTTCTACCACATTTTCAATCATTCGCTCTCACCCCAAACACCTCGACACCCCACTCCACCTGCAACCCTACAGCAAATACCAAATCTGTATGGCCTCTGCATCTCCTACTCACTCACCTGAGACACTTCAACACTAAACTGCACCAGCCCCAACAGCTATCCCCATCAATTTCATCACACTTGACACCTCTATGTCTCTCAGTGTAGGAGAAAACAGCCTATAATAGGACAAAATGAACCAAGATGGATGATGGGGAGACATTCAGATACCTGTCTGCCCTTGGACTGCTGACAACCATGACAATTTGCTTGGTTTTGTTTCTGTGCCAAATGGCAAAGCATGAGTAGGCAGAGATACTGAGAGGATCCACATAGGTACAAGGTGATTGAAGTCTAGGAGCATAAGCCAGCGATATAGCCTGGCACTGGCTATGAAGACCAGCTGCCCCTGTTCGCAAGTGTCTGTTCAGCAATATTCCAATGAAAGATGTTGGTATGCACTAGTGCAGAGGCACTGGAGCTGTGCCATGCTGGTGTGGAAAGGCTGGCATGAGTTGGATACTGGTGCCCCTGGACATGGGATATATGTGGTTGGTGCCCTGGATTGCCATCCTGAGCTGTTGGTGCTGAGTGTCCAAGTAGTCAGTCTGGAAGAGCACGTGGTGAGCTGGAGGTACCTTTTCATGTCAGCAATATGTAGCAAATATTTCTATCCTTTTTGGAGTATGTTAGGAAGTTGCACGTTAATGAGATGAGATTCAGCACACATGAGGGCAATAATAATTAATAATCTCATTTAAGGGGCATCTTGCTCCTTCCTAAGCAACAAACTCATCACACAACTGGAAATCTATTGGAAAATGACAACCCAACATCAAGAAAGGCCTCACCGGACTTTCTACATGATCCTCTCAGATTTCTCATCATAACCCACATTGTTCAGGGTTCTCTGATGTCTTGCCCTTTGTCTTCTAATGTGATATGTCCTTATATAGCTTGGTGTCATATTTTATTTCATAATGCTCTTGTGAGATGCTTTAGGATGTTTTATAAAGGCATTATACAAATATAAGTAATACTGTTTAAATCAATTCATCTGAGACAGCAAAAACATAATTTGTTTTAATACTTGAATGCAAGAGACGAAAGAACCAATCATCAATTGTGCATCCTTAATATACCTCGTTATTTTCCATGAACCTAAAATAAAAGCATTGATGAGTCACTGTAACAGATAAAATGCATTCTTTCCGCCACAGTTTTATTAAATGTTAAGAAGGTAGCTACACTTCCTCAAATAATATCTGTTCAGTTAGCTCCCAAGAGATCAATTAATTACTTAAATAAACCTTAAGCAAAATTATAAAAGCATGGCTTCAACAATCGACTAATGTTTAGTTTCCTTTTGGCAGTTTCTGAATCTACGTTCAGCTGTGAACAGAGAGTTTCATAAATTCCAACAAATTTTCTCAGACTCATTTGTACCCACAGCTAACAGAAAGGGGTATTTAGATATTTAAGGTGCAGCTTATGTTAAACAGCGAACCTCTTCATCTTGTTCCATCCTGAGAGATGCCTGCCTTTATTATTTTTATTGCTGATTCATGCAATTTGGCTAAAAAAAAAATCAATTGGTTTTAAAGTGTTTACTTTGTTAACTAAAAAGTGCATGCAAAGTTTAAAAAGTGAGTTTTTGAAAACGTTCTTTTTGTGTTTCTGAGAGAAGCACGTTGTCCAATACAAATTAAAATTTAAAAAGGCTTCGGTGTTTCATCTTGAGATTTCTCTCTGTTGCTTTACAGATCTACAGCCAGGCAGCGTTCCTGTCAACTGCTGCAAGTCCGTTTCCTCAAAGGGTCTTCTTTTACCATCACAAAATACAGGAATCAGCTGACGTTTAAGCCTTGTGTAAAAGCTGTCATGTAGGTACTTTGTTCAGAAGCAAATTGTCTGTTCTATAATATGCTATCATATCATATTAAATCATTGTAAATTAATCTCCAAGAATCATCTCTAAGGATCCTGCTCCTCTGATGCTGCTTGACCTGCTGTGTTCATCCAGCTCTACACCTTGTTATCTAAGGATCAAAATAAGCTTTGTTTTCAACAAAATAGATGGGGGATAAAGGACATGTGCCGAGTAGCTTCCGTAATGATAAAATCTGCCATGTTGTTGGGTTAAGTGGCTTCTCATTGTTTTATATATTCTCATGTTTTAACTAGGCCAAGTTTCAATCATATGTTCCTAACAACAACATAAACTGCATCCACAGCGCTCCAATGATTTATAAATAGTACTCAAAGCTCGAATTTGAACTCATACTGTTATTTTAAAAACCAAGCATGTTGAAAGCAACAGTGGCCATGTGGTTTCTGAAAAGCTGACTGCAGATGTTTGTAGAAAAGAAATTTAAGAAGCTTTTGGGCTTGTGAATATTGCCTGCGTGGATTTTAGTAAAGCATTTGACAAAGGCCCACATGAAAGTCCGTTCAAAAAATGTAAAACCCATGGGATACAGGGGATTCTGGCAAATTGAAACTAAACTTGGCCTAATGACAGAACAAAGGGCAACATTTGAAGGATGTTTTAGCAAAAGGAAAGCAGTTTCCAGTGGGGTTCCATAGAGTCTTGTGTTGGTCCCTTCCTGTTTGTGATATATTAATGATTGAGACTTAAATGTGAAAGGCATCAATGGGACATTTTAGCACAATACAAAAATGGGTCAGGTAGTTGAATAGCGACTAGGATGGCTGTGGGCTGTAGGATGATATCCATTGTTTGATTGAGTTGATGAAGAAATGGCAAATGCGAGTCAGTCTTGAAAAGCATGATGTTATGCATTTGGGAAGGGCTCAAAAGCAAAGAAATACACAAAAAATGGGAAGGCATTGAGAGGGGTATAGTAAGTGAGAGAGCTTGGGGTACATGTCTACATGTCCCTGAGAATGGGTGGTTAGGTAAGGTGGTAAAGAAGGTAGCTCTGAGGAAGGGTCACTGGACCTGAAACATTAACTCTGATTTTTTTTCTTCTCAGATGCTGCCAGACCTGCTAGGCTTTTCCAGCAACCTCTGTTTTTGTTTGTAGTAAAGAAGGTGTTTGGAATGCTTTCTTTGACTAAGGTATTGAAGACAAAAGCAGGGATGTAACGATGGTACCATGTAAGACACTGGTTCAGCCACAGCTAGAGGATTGTGTACAGTTCTGGACAAGAAATTGAAGAAATGACATAACTGTCATACGGCCAGGACAAAAGAGATTTGCTTGAACGTTGACAGGGATTAAAAGTTTCAACTTTCAGGAAAGATTAGATAGGCTAGAGTTGTTTTCTTTAGAGCACAGGAAGCTGGGTGTTGAATTAATTGAGTTGTAGAAAACAATAAGGGGTTTGGATACAATGAACAGCTAAGTCCTGTCTCCCCCAGCAGAGAGATCAATTACCAAGGGGCACAGACTTAGAATTAGAATTACATTTTGTTGTCAGGTGTACTCAAGTATAAGATTACACTAATACAGAGAAAAGTGTATAAAGTCACCATTCTCCAGCGCCATCTTGCTTTCAAAACCAGAACATTAAAACATGATGATTTGTACAAGGATTAGAAGAGACGTGAGGAAAAATATTTTCGCCTTGAAGATGGTAGGAGTCTGGAATTCATTGAAACTCTCAACTCATTTTAAAAGGAACCTGGGTCTGCACAGGAAGAGTTGTAATCTGCAAGGCAATGACCCATGTGCAGGAAGGTGACATCAGACTAGATGGCTAGTTTATTTAGACAATACAACATTATGAGCTGAATGGCCTCTTTTTGGGCCATTTAATTTCTTATGGTTCTATGGATCCTTGAATGCTCCTGGACAGCTTACCTAACCTATATTTCCTCCAAGGTCCAAAGATAATTGCACCCCTAGTCAATGTTGCTGTACTGGCAGTGGCTCTGTCGATAAATGTGTCGCTGATGGTGGAGGTCTACCAGCCTCTGATTGTCTGACAGATCTCAGAGATGGGACCTGTGCCCTGATGGTGCCAAGACCAACGTTATCAACCAGGTAAATCTATATTTGGCTTTAAATTAAGTCCAGCCTGGGAGTAGGAAAGGCCCCACTGGGGTTACAACCAGTTCTCCAGCTAGTGGGTTGGGCATTACTGTGAGCATTAAATTCCATCCAATATTTTAGGTTGTCAACTCAAATAATTAAAACTGTTTCTCTCTCCACCGATGCTGCATATTCTGCTGAGCACTTCCAGCATTTTCAACTATTTATCCAAAGCAGGTGGATAGAGTTAAGACATAAGTCAACTTTTTATTGTTTTGTCACAGGATGTAAGCATTGTAAGCAAGCTCAGTAAGCTTTGCACAATCAAGAGGAGTGATCACATGTGAAGTGTAGCACACCTCCCGGACGTTTCTGGGATTTTGGAGCAGCATGGCAATTTGGTTACAGAGAAGAAGAGGTGTTTTATTTTTGGTTCATACTTTGTGAGCTATTTTTTTAATGGGATAAATTGAAGCCAAGTATTGGGGGCCCAACACAAAACAGAGAGTGATATTACAGGAAAACCATTGGTACATTGGCTGGTACAAGCTGCTAATTTGTCTATTATAATTTACTTTCAGATGAAAGGTAAAGTAAGAGAAATATTATACAGAGTAAAAATAAAAGAAGGCTAGGAAATTTTTAAAAAAACAAAATAAGAACTAAGTAATTAAAATAAAGATGAAGAGCCAGACAGCATGTTGGAATTACATGACATGAGAGCTGATGGACCCCGTCGTGGTTCATAGTGACCATATCTGTAGCAGTTTTGAAGAAATTTCACTGGACTGAAGCATTAATTCTGATTTCTCTCTAAAGATGCTGCCAGACCTGCTGAGATTTTCCAGCAATTTCCATTTTCGGAGCAAGTCTTCATTCCTTGGGGAATTCTGGCTCAGATTTGATGAACTTGAGTCTGAGCTTTGAACACTGTGACACATCAAGGAGGGGGCAGAGTTATCTGGATGCTGCCTTTCAGGAGAAGGTCACATCTCTTAGATTAACTTCCACAAATTCAGCCTGTTTCCAGGGATGGGAGGGTACGAGTACAATCAAGGCAGGACAAGTGATTCAGGACATAGGGCTGAAGGAGCCTCAGCCCTTGAGATTGTCTAACAGGTTTGAGATTCTTGCTCCCTGTGTGGATGAGAGTGAGGGCTGTAGTGAGGATGAACAAACTGACCATAGCACTGTGGTACAGGGAGCCATTCAAGAGGAGGGAGAAAAGGGAAATGTAGTTGTAATCGGGGATAGTGTAGTCAGGAATATAGACTCTACTCTCTCCGGCCAGGATCAAGATTACCAAAGGCTGTGTTGTTTGCCTGGTGCCTGGGTTTACCTGGGCTGCAGAGGAATTTGGAGAGGGAGGGGAAAGATCCAGTTGTCGTGGTCTAGGGAGGTACCAACGATGTAGGTCGAAAGCAGTTATGCTGAGGGCATGTGAGCAGCTGCTCACTAAATTGAAAAGCAGATCCAAAAAAAACAAATAATCTCCACATTACTGACTATTGGCACAGGGTCAAGATTAAAGAGGTAAATGCATGGCTCAAAGATTAGTGTGGGAGAAACAGGTTCAAATTACTGGGACATTGGCAACAGTACTGGAAAAGTACTGTTCTGATGGGACGTGCTCCACCTGAACCATGCCGGGACCACAGTCCTGGTAATTGCATAACTAGGGCTGTGGATAGGGCTTTAAACTAAATAGTGGAGACAGAGGGTTTCAGGGGGATGGAATATTAAAAAATCAAAAGTAAATGAGAAGGTAGGGTTGCAGGTTAGTGACAGGGCTGATCGTTACCAGAAATTAAAAGGAATGAATGGAGAAAAGTGATCAACCAGCAAATGTGAGGACAAACTGTACCAAGGAGTCACAAAGTGGAGGGAAATTAGATAGTAGAACAAGACATTACTGAGGATCAGTGTGCAACTCTCAATATATAGGAAATTTGAGGGAAATGTTGCTATTTACAAGGTGAAACTCCTTCAGTCAAACATACGAAGGAATCAATTTTATTTAAACTTCCAATGTTCACGGTAGGTTCTGAATGTTTAGAAGCTAAACAAACATACTAGCTACACACCACAATGGATGAGCCATCCTTTTCCAAGTTCTCCATGCATTGAATGATCAATAATGAAAGAAGCTATGGAAATTAGATTAGTTTTTCAATCTTTGCGAAGCTCGCTTTTTGCTGACAGATGGCGATGTGGGCAGTTTCTGCCAAAATCTGAATGGGATATGATATGGGGAATAGGATCTGGCTGGCCTAGGATCATCTCACAATGCAAATAAGATAGGAAGCTGAGGTAATCTGTATAAATGCTCCCTTACAACTGAATGTTTGCAGAACGTTATGTTTTTATTTTGAATGCTAATCCACACTTTATCCAATATATTGGCTTCAGTTTCACAACTTGGCATTCTAGAATTTGAACTCATAACTTCTGGGTTGTGAGCACAGTATCACAAGTGCTCAGGTATCACTTCATTTTAAATTGGTCTAACTCCACTCCCCTCTCTCTTTCAGTTTTTTCTCTATGTTATATGGGGTCCTCACATTTGCTGGTTGATCACCTTTCTCCATTCATACCAAACATGATTTTTGGATTTGGCAGATGATTTTGAAGATAGGTGCCCTTCCTTCTGCATACCATTTTTATTTCATTGTCATTTCCCTGTTATAAATGCAGTTTTTCTAAATTAGTTTTGTACTCATACTGCTTTTCAAAAGAACATTATTTTGAGAGCTGGTTCTGTCTATAAACAATTATTAATCTTACATTTTAAAGTTTCAACTTTTTGTGAGGGCTACCACAGAAATAGCTCTGAGATGCTACAAATAACAGAGGGCACGAAGACCCACATACTTATCGAGCTAAAATCTTTACTGAATATTGAGAAGAGGAAATGAAAGCATGCACCATTTTGAAGAACTTCTTGTGGTTGCAATATGTGGCTTGAGGAGATTCTGACTGCATAATTTATAAATGTAAACACACATTCATTCAAAGACTAAACAAACAGTTTTATTTCAATTTATTTCAATGACGAGTTCTCATTCTAAGTTGCTCTCTTCTTTGGCCAGAGAGATGGGACATCCTGGTCACTTGAAACATGCGCGTTTCTGCTTCTTGGTAGAGGTACCGTTAGCCAAATTTGGGCTTCACTCTCACCAGTTGTGCCTATTTTTTACTGAAATTGGATCACAACCAAGTTTTCCTCAACCATGCAGATCTAAAATCTTCTGAAAATATAAGTTGGTAGACTGTTAGCTGAAACAACACAAGAGGAAGTGTCAAGCTAAATATATTTTGAGGCAAGAAATAGAAACTACAATGCTGAGTGGGTCCAGTGACCAGTCATTTCAATGCTTCTGTGTGTGGAACAGTGGGGTCAAAATTCAAAACATTTGTCCATTTACAGTGGAGCAATAAAAAATAACTAAAGGGGCTAATTTTCTGAAGGAAGTAGTCAAAACCTGACAGAACTCCTTAGAGAGATTTTTCATAATAAATCTTATTGATGAGAAGTGCACAACAAGACATGGAGAAAAGCAAGAGATTGGCAAAAGTAATAGAATCTAGGCAGTGGCATAGTGGTATTACTGGTAGACTATTAATCCAGGGACTAAGGTAATGTTCTGGGACACAGGTTCAAATTCTGCCTTGGAAGATGGTTGAAATTGAAATAAATAAATAAGTCTAAAATGAAGAATCTAACGATGGTCAGGAAACTGCTGCCGATTATCGGCAAGACCCATCTGGTACACTATTGTCTTTTAAGGAAGGAATCTGCTGGTCTACATCAGTCCAGACACAGTCCTGTAGCAATGTGGTTGACTCTAAACAGCCCTCTGCAATTAGGGATGAGCAATAAATGCTGGCCTAGAGAGAGACACCTAAAAGCTGTGACTGAATTTTTAAAAAGTGCAGACAGGATGGGCCAAATGGCCTCCATCTGTGCCATAGCAATTCTGTGATGACAAAACCTGGGGTGGAGTCTTGTTGAGGTATTTTGTCTGCCAGCAGGTGAGAGTCCAGTGTTGTCCCCAGTGAATCACACAGCAATCAGGCTCTGACGAGGATGCAGAAAATGCTGCAGAAACCCAGCAGGTCCGTCACTATCTGTGGAGAGAGAAACAGAGTCAGTGTTTCGATTCCAGAACACCTCTCATCAGAAGCAGAAAAAAAAACACATATGCTTCTTAATTCTGAATTATAAAAGTAATATCTCTGATCGATACTCTGGCAATATCATTACTGAGAGATTAATTTTGTTCATTTGCAAGTGCAATGCTGAACTTCTACTCTTGTACTTAAATGATTTATAGTGATCTCAGGATGCACTACAATAAGTACATTTGCAGCTTTCTTACTAAGACAACGAATAATCTTTTGCACTTTAAAATATCCGACACAACAACTATTCGGCGTACGCAACAAAAATAAAATCAAAACACTGCAGCTTCTAGAAATCTGAAATCTGAAATAAAACATAAAATGCTGGAGAACTCACATTGTATTAGTCATATCTGACTGTAAACATTAATTCTGTTTCTCTCTCACAGAGACTGCCAGGCCTGCTGAGTTTCTCCAGCACTTTCTTTCTACTTTAGGTCTGCACAGCTGACTAATAGTATCCAATTGACAGTCATTTTAAATGAAGTATTTTAATCAAGGCAAGTTAAATGACAGGATTTCTTGTATTGAGATATGAAAACCTACTTTAGAAAGATAAGTACCTTGACAATGTAAATGTTTTCCATCAAACATGGAACTAATCACGGGGCATTCGATTATCAATTGTCATAAAAACTGATGCTTCCTCTGAGGCTTCTGTACTCTCATTGTCAGAAGTCAAGGACAGGGCTGCTGGTGGAGCTGAGTGTTTCTCTGCAGAGGTGGAGAACAGGCCAGAGGAACTTGCAAGACAAATGGAAAGAAAACGTCATGATGGTTAGGAGTGGTGTGCAATGTTTGAGACTGACAGTGGGGTTAATGTGACTGTTACAGTGGAACAAAGAGTAGTACCTGCTCATTTGTCAGGAGACTGATGTTTCTGCAACTCTGCAGGAGTAATCCTAGTCATCTCCTGTAAGAGCTACAACACTCTGCTTGTAAGGAACAAGGGTCTGGCTGTCAGGCACTCCTCTAACTGTACAGACTTTCTCTGCCCTGTTGGACCATAAGACCATAAGAAATAGGAACAGGAGTAGGCCATTCAATTCTGCTCCTTCATTTACTATGATTATGGCAATTCTGACATTATTCATGTCCACTTTCCTGACTTTTCCCTGTAACCCTCAATTTAGGAACCAACATTTATTCCAACCATCTGTTCCATATGTCAGTTCCATTCCATCCATTCTATGTGTTCATTCCATCTGTCGATCCATTCCATTCATTCCATCCATCCATTCTGCCCTGTCCTTCCTGTATATTCCATCCATTCTGTCTGTCCCCTCTGTCCATCCGATCCATCCATCCATCAGTTCCACCCACCTATCTAGTCTAATCCACCCATCCATTCATTCATCCAACCGCCTATTCCATCCATCCTTCCATTTCATCCCATCTATTCGTTCCATTTACCAATGATCCAGTCCATCTGTTCATTCCATCCAGCCGTTCCATCCTTCAATCTGTTCCTTCTGTCCATTCATTCCATTCTATCCATCTTTTTGTTCCATTTGTCCATTCAATCTGTCCATTCATCCCCTCCATTCCATCCAGCCATTTGTTTCCTCTTTTTTATCTATCCAGCCTCTCCATTCTATCTGTCCACTCATTCTATCCATCCATTCCATTTGTCGGTTATTGTATATGTCCAATGGGGAATCCAGACACTAAGGGAGTTAGGTTATCTACATTTGAGACTTGAGACATGCCTGCACAAGAGAGTGGTGTGAGCTAGGATCCAATTTTCTCTAGACCCTTAGAAAAATCAACAAGAGAGACACTGGCCAAGCAAAAACAGGCCCAAAATTGGACATTTTAAATCGACCCACAGCCAGAGAAATTGGACCTGACAGGAAATGAACCAAACTAAATTAAATGGCAGCTATGAGCTACAGCGAACAATGGAAACTAAGGTCAAAGAGGTTACAAAGGTTCAAGGGGAACAGTCAGCCTGAGGGTTGAATATTGCAGATGTATCAATCAGACTTTCCGACACCTTAACCTCCAGCCAGTACGTGATGATGTGCACTTTGCACCTCCCTGACATGGCATCGGTGAAGGGTGTTGGTGCGACCACATTGGATCCTTTGACCCTAATTCATGACCCCATTGGCCAAAGACCACAGAACACTCTGGAAAGTAGGGGCAAGAGTGGGGCTTAAGGACACACACATGGAAGCCACCCTCTCAGGATAGACTCACATGCTGGAAGACTGTGCAGCAATTTAAGAAGACCCAGGAGAAGATCTGCTCTGACCTGCAAGACCCACGTTCATAGAGATAGCCAGCCCTGTGTCAGACAGGAAAGAGATTCTAATGGCCCAGCTCAAGCATGAGCATTTTTGTGGGTAATGTTTTTCCTCAGGTGGATAGAGCTAGGTGGAGAGAAAATATTGTGGGAATTTGGGAAATACTCACACAGTATTTTTAATGGGGAATATTTTGTTAATAAGACCAAGTTCAACCACAAGTCGAATTCTGTGTCCCTTTATCTGCCTACCGACAAGACCACTTGCTTAAAGTGTTTTTAATACGACATTCTGTTCCATAATGTCCATCCATTCCCTCCGGTCCATCGAGCTTAAAATACATTATTTCCTGTGGCAAAAAGTTCTAAAGATTCTCAACCCTCAGAGAAGAAACTCCCTACCCCATTTCAGCATTAAATTGTTGCCCCTTTATCTATGTTGCCCTCTATCTCAGAGGCTATGCTCTCTAGTTCTAGCTTCTACTATGAGGAGACAGGATTCACCCTGTCAAGCCCATTAAGAATCCAACATGTTTCAATGAGATCACTTCTCATTCTTCTAAACTTCAGTGAGTAGAGTCCCAGCCTGTTTCACCCTTATTCATAAGACAATTGCTCTATACCAGGGATCATCCCAATGAACCTGCCTCCAATGAAATGATATCTTTCTTTACATGAGAGGACCAAAACTGCTTGCAGTACTCCAGTACTCATCTGTACCTTGTACAATTACAATAAGACTTTCCTACTCTTATACTCCAACCCCTTTAAAATAAGGGCCAACATTCCATTAGTCTTCCTGATTACCTGTACGACAGCTTTCTGCATTTCATGCACAAATACCCCCGAGTCCCTTTGTGTTACAGAATTCTGCAGATTTTCTCCATTTAAATAATATTCTGTTCTTTTGTTCTCCTTTCCAAAATAAATAATTTCACATTTTTCCACGTTAGATTCCATTTGCCAACTTTCCGCCCATAGATTTAATCCATCAATATCTCTCTGCAAGCTACTCGTATGAGCCTTGCAACTTACCTTTCAACCTATTTTTGTGTTGTCTGTATATCTGGTTCACTTTCTTCTTTCAAGTCATTAATATATATATTGTAAACATTTGCAGTCCCAGCACTGTTACCTGTGGAACCCCATTGGTCGCAGGTCGCCAACCTGAAATAGAACTCCTTATCCCCACACACTGTTTCCTGCACATTAGCCAATTCTCTATCCATGCCAATATACTACCTCCAATACTGCGGGCTCTTATGACTTAACCTTTTGTGAAATACCTTGTTGAACACCTTGCAGAAGTCCAAATGCAACATGTATGCTGGTTCCCATCTATGCACTCCAGTTGAGATATCCTTGAAAACTAATAAATTAGTCAGACTCAATTTCCCTTTCATGAAGCCATGTTGACTACCCTTATAGACTGCCTTCTCCTGTGTTAAGCAGAATGGGGAATGAATGAGGTTATAGTCGGTGGCTCGACAGAGTTGGCACAAGTCAGGAAATGATGGTGAAGCCTACTGAGGGACTGGAGAGGCAGCATAGAAGATGTAAGAGGAGGTGGTGAAGTGGATATGGTGGAGACTGAGTGAAGGAAGGTGTTGCGTGCAATGGTAAAAGCATTGGTGTGAAGTGGGTGCAGTAGCATGAGAGAGTATGAGTTGACCGATAGAAGATTGTATCACTTCACCTGGCAGAGTGGGTAAGGTCATTGACCTTCATACACTGCTAACAGGCTGGCAGAATCTAATGGCATGGCCTTGTCTGTCAGCTCTCCAGGAACAGGACACCACTCCATTGCACCACCCTGCCCAGCAGGATCTCCAGGTGCTTCTTGGAAAAATGCAGTGCCGTTACGTTCCACCTCCATCTTTGACCAAGCAGGGCTGCTTCTTTATGCTGGCTCTTGTTCAGGTGCACAACGGGCTTTTAAAAATAGCATGGGTGTAAGGGACAAAAACAGAAGTTGCTGGAAAAGCTTGGCAGGTCTGGCAGCACCTGTGAAGAAAAAAATCAGAGTTAACGTTTCAGGTCTGGTGACCCTTCCTCATCTGACCCTCACCGAACCTGAAACGTTAACTCTGATTTTTTCTTCACAGATGCCACCAGACCTGCTGAGCTTTTCCAGCAACTTCTGTTTTTGTTCCTGATTTTCAGCATCCACGGCTCTTTCGGTTGTTATTGGCGTAAGGAATACTGATCTTTCAGCATATATCCACTGAGCAGTGCGCTGTTGTTGGAACGATATGTGGTAAGGTGGGAACTTTCAGCTTGATGCACAGGTGAGTGCCACTATCTTATCAGGCCATTTACATGGATGAAGACTTAAAAGTCACAGCCTATAGAGATGTAACTGCTCTCAAGAATAAAGGTAAGCTACAAGCAATGCTGTAACTTAAACGGTATAAGGTAGTGTATAAGAGAGTGTATATATTATTCAGAATCAGGAAACCTCAGTATTGAGCAAGAGTACATGTTTTGCCCTTAAACTTCTACGCAAGGTTGAAGCATTTGATGAGCAAAGGAATAAAACTTCATTTGAAGAGGAGTCCCTTGAATTGCTAACAGGCTTAGAGCAACTCAATGCCGAATGTAAAGCATTAGCCTCGAGAAGGATGCGAAATTATTCTTTCCCTCCACACCCAGAAAGAATCTGCCCTCCTTGATGAAGCAAATCCAAACGTAACTTGAGGAAATGATCGGAATGGGCATGATTTCCCAGATGAAACTAACCGAATGGTATTCAGGCGTGGCGACCCTACTCAAACCCTTTGGGTACAGAGTTAATGTTGATCTAACGCAGCTCGGCAAGATGGTGGCAAGTTAAATGAACTCTGCATCTTACAATCAGCGAGAATTTAGCCACATTGTCTGAAAGTGGAGTTTTCACTAAACTCTATAACAAGAATGGTTTATGGTGTGTGCCATTAGAGTAGCAATCAAGACTGATTACTACATTTATAATGCCATTGGGAGACTTCACTGCAACAGATTGCAATTCAGGATTGTCTTGATGTCAGACATTTTTCAATGGACTACTTTCAATATTTTACAAGGTTCAGAAGGTGTTCACTGTCACTTGGATGACATTATGATACATTGGGTCATCATTAGGCATTGCCCACTCTGAAAATGGTTGGTGACCTCCGAAGTTTATTAGGCCTGGTAAACCAGATGGCAAAATTCTTGCCTCAGTCAGCAACTTTGACTGGACGCTTGAAGCAACTCCTCACAAAAGTACTGACATAGTGAGGGACCTTTCCAAAAGGTATGCTGACATCCGGAAGTGTCCTAGCCCACGGCCATCCATTCCTTCCGGCTATCATATCGCAGGATATTTTGTCTCAAGGCATGGGACTGTGCTGTTTTAGGAGCAACAGGAGCAGGAAAGTTGATGTTTCGGGTCTGGACCCTTCTTCAGAAATAGAGAAGGGGAGGGGGCTCTGAAATAAATAGAGAGAGGGGGAGGCGATGATAGAAGGTCTCTCCCCCTCGCTCTATTTATTTCAGAGCCCCCTTCCCCTCCCCCATTTCTGAAGAAGGGTCCAAACCCAAAACATCAGCTTTCCTGCTCCTCTGATGCTGCCTGGCCTGCTGCGTATATCCAGCTTGACACCTTGGTTATCTCAGACTCCAGTATCGGCAGTTCCTACTATCTCTGACAGACATGGAAACCGTTTTAGATAAAGAGGCTTTCTTGGTGACAAGATCATCCAAGAAATTTTCAGAGTGGGTTGACCTTGACGACTGATTTGGAGCATCGACAACATTTCACAATGTGGTCAATATTAACGTTTGATGAAAAGTCAATCCAGGGTTACTGTGGGAAGACATCTTTGACAGAATATGCCAAGGGCATTTGGGGATCACCATTCATTAGCATCAAATGAATGAGGGGAAAATTAATCTTTCAGTAAAAGGAATTGGATCTTGATTACAAATGATGTGGGGTTATTTATATTTAACTCTTAAGATTAAACCAAATGGAAACATTTAATGGAAAGAACCACTGAAGCTTTATAAAGTTTCCCAATCTCTTCACATTTTATTTGTAATTTGAATTTTACTCTGACTTCATCGGATCTGTAAATCCTATTGTAGAGTGGGATGGGTGGCTCATCATGCATGCATTGGTGTCTCACTGAAATGTTCAACTCTCTGGACAAGTACTTATCAGTATTTTTGATCATGGCAAACTTGATACACCAACACATTTAAAAATACTCTTTCACACCTAGTCTAAAAGAGGCTTGCGGAAATTAAATAGCCATTATTTCCAACCACATTTTACCTCCCCTCATCATCTTTCTTTCCTAGCTCTGCATGAACGCTTCAAGTAAGGAGAGTCAGGCTTTTGAGGTTTCTTGCCACAGCATTACTTATACTTAGAACAAAGCTTAATGCCCTCCCTGAGTCAGTTTGGGATGTGTGGCTATCATTAAATTGCACAGAAGAGCGTGGACTGAAGATTCACATCCTTCATGTTTCTGCCTCTGCTTAAGTCCAGGGCAGACAGGTTCATGCCCTGTGGCTGTTAAATTAATCAATGTCAATTAACCTTCTTATCCCCTTGTCACTAGCGTTCAATAGAAGCTCATTTTCAGCAGACACCTGGATTTTAAACAAACATGGAAAGAATCAGAGCAACAAATGTAATAACAGTCAGGGTCTTCTCATAGTGCTGTGCTTTCTGACACCTTTCACAGTGGGAAATTCAACATTCTATGTGTCAAGATTGCTTACAGTCTCCCAGGGGAGCCCTCATCCCAATACATTTAGTGCTTGATCAAGGGATCCGGCTTTGGGAAAGGAGACAACCTGAATGGCTTCCCATGCCTAGCTGTCAATCCCACTCCCCTCCATCTGACAACACACAACCCTGTGAGCCCCATTTAACAAGGTGTAGAGCTGGATGAACATAGCAGGCCAAGCAGCATCGGAGGAGCAGGAAGGCTGACGTTTCGGGTCTCGACCCTTCTTCAGAAAATTGAGCCCTACCCAGCTTTCACTCTCCTGTGGCCTGGTTCACCCAGAGATCCTAGGCCTCCTCTCATACATGGTTGACAGCAGCCAGCGCTCCTACTGGAGCTACCCACTATGGTGCTGCTACCTTCTGATTGGCTGGGATCTTTCAGGGTCTTGATCCAGAGGAGAGCCCACAGTTGGCCATATGTATGCCTGTTTGACATTACATTCCTCCATCTCAAATAAATACCACCCTTAAATTCTCCATTCCCCATCCTAGAATGGTCATAAATCAGATTATGTTTTTAACTCAGGCAGGAAAGACTGAAGGCGGAATCTTATCGGGATCTGAGCAATGCAGGCTATGGCGCGATTTGTGGCAGGACTGTATGAGGAGTCTAGGGAGGCCTGTCTCAACATTAGGAGCACCTCACTCCATCGTTTATGTTCTTGACAAGGAGTGTGGAGAGATCATCACTAGGCAGTAGCGAATTGCAAATTAAGGGAGAACTTTGCTTTTAAATCCTCTGCTAATGACCCAACCCGCCTTATCAATATTCAGCTTTCAATCTTACCAAACGTGCTAAATAAGGGTGGTATGTTGATATGGAGAAAACTTGATGCGGAACTCAGAGCAGGTACCTGGCAAATTCAGCTTGTTGCTTGTTCTGCACGATCTTTGTGTTGCACACAAACACGCTGTATCTCAGGTCATAAGTTACAGACACCGAGTGTGCGTCTCACTGATCCATAAACATTGGTATCTAGCATTTGTAACTCCTCATGAACAATCATGGCACCTCTGTGATACACTGGCAGGGCACTCAGGAAGCAAAGTCCTGCATTGAAGGCTGCAACAGCAAATAGCATTGAAAGGCCACAGCAGGGACACTCTACATGCAGAGACAGGTATCCAGCTGAAGTACTGGAAATAAGCTGCTGACTTGTTCTCTTAGCACTTGCCCCTGTAATGCCTATTAGCACAGACACACTCCCAGGCAGCTTGGCTGGCTGGTCAGCAGTAGTCAATCAAGGGGGCAGGCATCTTGCAGTATGCTGTGTCAATCTCACACCTGTATCATGTGCTAGCAGTGTACTGAGCAAACACACTGCTTGTACAACAAGCAACAGACAAGCCTCAAAGTCTTAGGGGAGTCATCTTCAGAAAAGACCATGGAGGAACGAGTCAGTCAGAGTTCCCAGTCTGGTGCAAGAAGGAAACTTGGGAATGTATTCTTCAGGATTGGGGGTTGCAGGCTGAGGGGGACATTGGGATATGACTGTTATAACAGCAAACAGCAACCATGCCATGGTAAAATTTAAAACTCAGTTTGAGGGACAGTAACTTGGGCCAGAAACAACTGTGCTAACTTTAAATAAGGGTAATTACAAAGGAATGAGGGCAGAGGTAGCTGGAGTAGTCTAGGCAAAGAGATTTGTTGCAAAGACAGTTAAGGAACAAAGGCAGATTTTTAAGAAGATAGTTCATAGCTCACAACAAAGACATATCCCAGTCAGAAAGAAGAATTTGAAAAAGGGATAAGCCAATAATTGTTAACCAGGGAAGTTCAGGATAGCATCAACTTGAAAGAAAAAAACAACAGACAACATGCAAAGTTTAGTGGTAAGACAGAGGATAGGAAAAGTTTTAAAAACTAACAAAAGCCAAAAAAAGTCAAAGGAAAAGAAAATTTTTTTTCTTTGTGAAGGAAATCTTTGAAGATAAATCTGCAAGTAATACCGAAATAGACAGCAAGCATATTGTTTAAATATATCAAAAGGAAAAGGGAACAAATTTAACATAGGTCCCTTAGAGAATGAGGCTGAAAAACATAAGTTAAGAAACAGAAAACAGCAGAGGAGTTGATTAAATCCCTTGCACAAGTATTCACAGTAGAAAACATGAATAGCATTCTAAAAATATTAACTAATCAAAGTGCGAAAGGAAAAGACTAAATAATTACAAGGATATTGATGGAAGTAGCTCCATAGATAGTCGATGCATTGATAGTGCTGCTCCTCTGCCTCTGTGAAAAGTACAAACCATTTTCCAACCTGTTTCAGTTCTGAAGAAGTGTCAAACTAGTCTTGAAATTCTAACTCTGTTTCTTTCTCCATAGATGCTGCCAGACCTGCTGAGTTTCTCCAGCATTAACTTTGCTTATTTCAGACTTCTAGCATCCACAGATTTTTTTTATTTTTAATTGGGTGAACAGATTAAGTTGTTCAGGGCTTTACTCTAGTGCAAGTTTATTTTCATGTAAGGCTTCTTCCTTTGACCATGAGAAATTGTAAGTATGTTCCAGTGCCCAAAGTAGAGCTCAATGTTAGGATGACATAAAAGGAAAATATATGCAGGCTTTGAAATATGACAAAGTACTTTACAGCCAATCAAACACTTATTGAAGTGTAGTCACTAATATATGTTTTGTGCACAGTAACATCCCTCAAAAAACAATGAAATAAATTAATGGATCATCTTTTTTTTTCATAGTCAGGAGAGCAGAAGAACTTCCCCGCTTTCTCCATTGCCATGGGATCTTTCACATCACATTATTTGAAAGGCACAATCTTGGTTTAACCTTTCGACTGCAGAATGGTACCTCTGATAATGTAGCAAACCCTCAGCTCTACACAGAATTCCCAGGCTAGATTATGTGCTCGTGTCTTTGTGATGCGTTTGAAACCATATCTTCTGACTCAGCAGTGGGAATGCTATTTATTATCTGAGATGCTCTTTTGAAAACCATAACGTTTGAATATAAAGCCAGATAACAATTACTCACATCCCTACATAATAAAGATTTTGCTGCCTTTACGTAGTTCCTATATTTTGATAATATCGCTATCTGAATACATGAATATGAATACATGTCTGATTATAAATTAAATGCAGGAGTGAGTAACATTTTGGATAGAAAGTAATAGTAAAATCTAAGACTCTTGAAAACAGGGCTTGAGAAATAACATTGTTGGGAAACAGGAGCAGGCTTTCCAGACCTTTGACATTGTCCATTATTTATCCAATCTTGCTTGATCTATATCTTAACTCCATTTACCTGCCTCTAATCTATATCCTTTCCTACCTGTTGACCTCAGACTCGAACATTTCATTTGATGTCTCATGCGTATTCTTTTGGAGGAAGTTTACTCCAGAAAACGCTTTAGATGAAAAGGTATTCCTGACCTTACTCATTGCTATCTTTGTTTCTGCTTGTTCCAGATTACTGCATCAGTGAAAATCATCTCTCTGTACTATTGAATCAAACTATTTGAGTTTTTTGATGCAAAGGCTGCTAATTGGCCATCCACTTAGGTACTTAATTGTATCCGGGTAGTGGACATTAGAATCCCTACAGTGTGGAAACAGGACCTTCGGCCCAACAAGTCCCCACCGAACCTCAGAGCGTCCCACCCAGACCCATCTCCCTACAACCCACCTAACCTACACATCCCTGAATGCCATGGGCAATTTAGCATGGCTAACCCACCTAACCTGCACATCTTTAGACTGTGGGAGGAAACCAGAACACCCAGAGGAAACCCACACAGACGCAGGGACAACGTGCAAACTCCACACAGACAATCGCCCGAAGCTGGAATCGAACTTAGGTGCCTGGTGTTATGAGGCAGCAGTGCTAACCACTGTGCCACTGTGCCACCGTGCTGCCCTGTTTATTAAGCTGTTATTAAAAAGATAGCAGCAACTCAAACAGAGGTTAATGTAGTGAAGATACGTAAAATGCAATGTGTGCCTCTGTAAATAAAAACTGCTAGGTAAAGATGGGACTCCAGTTTTTATCCTTTGCAGTTGTGTTATAACCATGTCCAGTGGAATACTAGCATTTAGCTCATGAGGGTTGGCATTGAGAGGTTATACAACACTGCTACAGTTATGATGCTCTGGTGAAACTGAGAGCAACATTCAGTTTTAGGGATAGTAGGAACTGCAGATGCTGGAGAATCTGAGATAACAAGGTGTAGATCTGGATGAAAACAGCAAGTCAAGCAGCATCAGAGGAGCAGGAAGGCTGATGTTTCAGGCCTAGCCCCTTCTTCAGAAATGGGGTCTAGGCCGGAACTGTCAGCGTTCCTGCTCCTCTGATGCTGCTTGGCCTGCTGTGTTCATCCAGCTCTACACCTTGTTATTCAGTTTTGGGCACTGGTCCTCAAGAGCACTACATTAGCTCTGATGGGGGTGCAGTGCAGTGCAGATTCATTTGATAGTTCCATGCCTAAAAGGATTCTATTTCCATGGAAGAAACGTGAATTCTCTCAACCGTGGAAAATGAAGAGGTGACTAAAACGAAATGTTTAACATTATTCACATCAAAGGATTTGGAAGGGTAGACAGAGAGAAAGTATTTCCTTGGCAGCAAAGACATTACCTTAAAACCAGAACTGCGTTATTTGGAGCAATGTGAGGAAGCGCTTTTTAAAATTATTTATCACCAGCAAGGCTGGCATTTGTGACTCATCCCTAATTGCTGCTGGGAAGGTTGTCCTGTATTACCTCACCCAATAGGGATGTGGAAGAATGCACCCCCTGAAGGATCATTTGCAAACCTCCTACTGTCGTTGATAGATTTTTTGTTAAGCAAGCATATCGTGGGATATGGAACTAAGTGGAATTGAAATAAAGATCAGCTAATATCTAATTGAAGGACAGATTAGAGGGCTCAACGACCTATCCCATTCTTGTTGCTGCCAAACCCTGCCCAGTGAGTTAGAGTTGATGAATTATTGCATGTAGTTTTATACTTTGCTTAGCTGTTCTTGTGGCACAGTCAGAAGCAGCATTACCTTGTTTTAAAACCAAGCTCCATTCATACAAACTTAAAATGGCAAATTCCAATATCATATAGTTCTCAGAGTGTTTATGAAGGTTTGTATTCTGAGAACTCTTTGTAGGGTTCTGGTTTGTCATCAGTAATTTGCTGATTTTAGGCAGTTCGAATCACTCCCATATCCCTGGTTCTAGACACTGAACTTATTTAGGGAATATGAAATGAAGAAGACAGTGGACAGGTTTTTTGGGGCAAAAGAATCTATTTATTTACAAGACCAAAGGTAAGTATAATACAAGAAAATAAAGGTAAATTCAATAAACAGTGAAATTAACACAACAACAACACGATCAATTATACGGAGGACTGTAATTAAATACACTATTAAATTAGATTAAACGCTATTAGAATCTAAACACCAGTTTTAATCGCAGAAACTTTAATCAGGCTTCCTACCCATGGGGTCCCATGCACAGTCACCACTGTCAGCCGGGGGATTGGTCAGTGAGGTGGGAGGAGAGGATGGGTGGGAGAGAAGATGGATAGATTGTGTCAGGTTGTGTCAGGACAAGGAGGCGGGGATGAAAGGGAAGGTTGGCCGTGGGATGAGGCTGGGGGTGGGGAGATTTTGAAACTGGTAAAGTCCACATTGAGACCATTGGGCTGTAGGCTCCCAAGATGGAATATGAGGTATTGCTTCTCCAGTTTGCGGGTGGCGTCATTGTGACACTGGAGGAGGCCCAGGATGGATATATCACCTAGGGAGTGGGAGGGGGAGTTGGAATTGCCTCTTGTTTGGATTACGCTTGGTTGGCATCCCGCCTCTCGGATGTCCTTTGTTGCAGTGATGTTGTTGGGTTGGCTTCCCAGTTCAGCTCGTCTGTTCGGCCTGTGCGGTTCTTGGTTCCGAAGCTGCTTGTTGGGGCTGGAAGCCTGTGGCGAAGCTGTTTGTGCAGAAGCTTGTTGAAAAGGGTCTCTCCCTCAGGTCAGACCAGGGCTGGCCGTTATACAGATTGTGTGCCCTGTTATCTCCCTTTAAATCTTTGTTGTCCATTGTGTTTCTCGTGTTTCCTTCTGTGCAAATGGATTTTGATTGAAGTTGAATGTTCAGTATCTGCGTGGACTCCATACTGTCTGTGCTAAGTAGCCTGAGGTATTAAAGTTAGTTAGGTTTGGTTGATTGTTCCCTTGGAGTAGAGGTGTCAATTGGAATTCCAGGCTGAACAATGGTTCCAAGCAGCAATCTATGTGTTTGTGTATTTTTTCCCAGAACTCAGCACAGCTGTCCCCTTTACTTTTAAAAGTTTTAAAAAGTCCAGGATTTTGTCCAGCATTTTAGAAGATGGGGATTCTTGCTTAATCCTACCTTCTTCACTTTGCCTTTTCTTTTCTCCAACTGTTCTGCGTTGGCGTTTTTACGAATTGACGATCAATGTTCAATATTGTGATACATCAAAGATGCTTCTCTTTCAGACCACTTAAAGCTGAAACAAAAACAGAAATTCGAAGCTCACTAGGTCTCTGGAAGCTTCTGTGGAGATGAATCAGAGTTAAATTTTTGATACGAGTGACCCTCCCTCAGAACTCAGAACTTAACGCTGACGGTGGCTGACTGGAAAATTGTATTCTGCACCAAGAGTGGCACCAAGCAAATAATCCAGCCCTTGCTCCGATTTTGCAGTTTCCCAGAACTTGCACCATCAGCGTTTGGGGTTCAGAAATTTTTCCTGCTATACAGGTACATCTCTAGGCATTCTGATGTTAATGTTGCGTTGCAAGATCACGAAGCACTAACAACTCAACAACAGAGGGCAGCTATCTATGGTACCCACTGTCTCAGTTGCTTCGTGGTAGCTACAGTGAGAAAGAAACCCCAGCAGATGGCGCAATGAGAATTCTTACTGAACACACACGGAGGAACTCAGAAGGAGTGATTCTACATCCGAGTGGTGGGGCGTATTACTCAGAGTTCACATTGCTGTAGCCACACACGCTTTTATGAGAAGATTCAAAAACAAAGTTGCTGGAAAAGCTCAGCAGGTCTAGCAGCTTCTGTGAAGGGAAAAAACAGAGTTAACGTTTCGGGTCCAGTGATCCTTCCTCAGAACTCAAAACCTCAGACTGTTCTGAGGAAGGGTCACTGGACCCGAAGCGTTAACTCTGTTTTTTCCCTTCACCGATGCTGCCAGACCTGCTGGGCTTTTCCAGCAACTTTGTTTTTGTTCCTGATTTACAGCATCCACAGTTCTTTCGGCTTTTACAAAAAGATTGTTGGCTGGAGCTATGGTAGAGGCTCTAACTTTCTTTCTATCACATGACTGAGCAGGGCTCCCTCCCAGTCCTACTATCTTTCATTGGTGAATTAACAGCTTGATACTCGACCTGTTTGGCCACATTACGAATGCACCTTCCATAGCCAATAACTCCTGGGGTGGCTCTTGACCATGGACGCTCTGGCTGTTCCCACTGTGCCATTAGAGCAGATGGGCAAACTATTAATCCACATGCAATAATTTATTAACTCTATCACACTGGGCTTCACAAGGACACTCAATGGCTTGCTTGTTTGTGGTTTATGAGTAATTCTGCAGCTCTGAGATTAACACAGAAAAATCAGGAGGTCCGTTGGTAGTGATGATGTCAGAAAGGGTAAATTCCTGCTCCGAACCTGCAAGGTAAGAGAGACATTGCCTCAAAAATGTGTTTAGATAAAGGAGATTCAAGAATGATTTTAAGGAAAAAGGTGAAAAGGTTTAAAGACAGAATCTCAGAGACCAGGTCTCAGGGAGCTAAAGGTGACCAGTATGGGTGGTGGATAAAGAAGAGGAGAATGCAAAGGCCTAAACTAAAGGGAGTAGAACTCCTGGTCAGAAGACAATTTGTAGATAGGACAGGACAAGAGCACGTAGGGATTTGAAGGTTGAAATTTGAATCAGTAGATGGGCACCATGCATGGGGCAGTGAACAACTGGGACTCATTGGGATAGAGAATAAAGAGCTTTTGACAACTTTGAGTTAATGCAGAGTGGTGACGTCCTGCAGAAGAAGGTTGGATTGGTTGACAATGGCCTCTATAAGGGTAATAGTAATGTTGTGTAATGGCTTTAGGGACCTATAATAATCTTGCGCTGATATGACAGAGAAGCTCCTCACTGGATGTAAAAAACACAGTATGGGTGAATTTAAGCTAGACAGAAGCCTGACATCTAGTCAGGTGTATGTTAGAAACAGATGCAGAGCAACATATAAAGTAAATGGACTAACATTACACAGCAAAACTCACCAAATAGCCTTTGAATAATGTAACAGTATGATTAGAGCCTGGTGCATCTTTGAATATCAAGTATTGTAGTACATATTATTTTTATACTTAGTCTTAATAAATAATAGACTGAGTTTTAAAGAAGCACAAGCCTGAAGATAATTCTTGACCATATCTTCTCCTTGTCCAATTTGTGTTGAACCCAAACTCATAGATGCTGGCATAAACCACGCAATAGTGGTATTGGTAAAAAAAGTAGTAATTGAGAGTCTCCAGTAGGGGATAATATGGATATTGATGTTAAGCTGTGTCTATAATGGAGATACAATGAGATCTGAAGGAGAGATCAAGATGCCAAGATTACAAGTGTGATTCAACCTGAAACTTTGTCTGAGAAGAGCAACTGACTCAATGGTGATCAAGGGTAATTTGTAAAACAACTGGGCAATCAACTTGCCTTTTTTACTTGAAAGTTGTGAACAATTTTGGTTCCTTATCAAAGGAAAGCTATACCATCATTGGAGACAGATAAAAGAAGAATCCTTCAGCTGATGCTAGGTATGGAAGGATTTACTTATGAAGAGTGCTTCTGTATGTTGGTCTTGTGGTAATTGGAGTTCAGAAGAATGACAAGAGACCTTACTGAAACATATAACATTCTGTGGGGGCTTGACAGAGTAGATGGAGAAAGGTTGCTTCCCGCTGTGGGAGAGTCGAGAACCAGAGGGCATAAGCTCAAAGTCAGGGGTTGTGCATTTAAAACAGAGATGAGGAGGAATTTCTTCTCTTGGAGGGTAGTGAATCTATGGAATTTTTTATTATGGAGACCTGTCAAAGATGGACAATTAAGTGTATTCAAGGCTGAGATAGACAAATTTTTAATCAATAAGGGAATCAAGTGTTATATGGATAGGGAGTTGAGGATTATCAGATCAGCATGACGCCATTGGATGCCAGATTACACTCAGTGGGTTGAATGACCTTCTTCTGCTTCTGTGTCTTATGGCCTTACAAAAATACACCTCAGCGTTACTGTGAGCATCGAGCATAGATAGTTGTAAGATAGAAACACAGAGATCATTAGTCAAAGAAAGCGCAGAAACAAAGCCAGAGACGAAAACGTGCCGTGCAGGAAAGTACTAAGATTAAAACAGGTAAAGGAGACAAATTATGTCAGGTACCAGAGACATTTGGCCTGAGTTTTAAAAGCCTGTGGATTATACAGCTCTGGCAAGTATGGAGGTCCATAGTTTGAGATCTGACAAGCAAATTATTTTGTGCAAGAGATTGTCAATTTGTATCAATTATTTCCAAAGAGCGTTTGAGAGGGGCTTTTTGCAAGAATAAGGTTAAAGTTGGAGGTGCTGTATGTGGTGGTATATAGATAAATTAACAAGATAAATAGGAAGGAAAGACACATCCAATAACAAACTATTTTGTGTCGCTTGCCCACGCCTGACAACATAGGAAACACACTAAAGTGTTAAGTTACAAGGATGACACTGAAGGCAGAAGCTAACCGTGCAGCTACATTGATTGTGTTCTGAGGAAGGGTCACCGGACCCGAAATGTTAACTCTGTTTTCTCCTCCACAGATGCTGCCAGACCTGCTGAGCTTTTCCAGCAACTTTGCTTTTGTTCCTGATTTACAGCATCCGCAGTTCTTTTGGTTTATACATTGATTGCTTGTCAGTAAAGACTGACATTTTGGCACCACATAAGAAACACCACAGTAATTACAACATACATGCAGTTGTCAATTTGGCAAACTGACGTAGGGATTGGGGTTTAGGTCAACAGTTCTGAAAATGTGGAAACAAATCACCTTCTGAGTTTGAGGACCTCTTCTCAAGTAAGCCCACAGCTGCATTTTGGTGAATAAGAATGGAGAGAGCAAACCAACACTTTACACACAGCATGTTTGGGTTACTTCGGGTATAGGCAGTTAGAGAACTCAGGCATACGATCTGGTTTGGGACAAAGTGGTCTAAGAGTTCAGTGCTTTGATCTCAGAGATCACTTTCAGCACTTCACTGGCCAACAGCAGCTCGTGTGCCCAAATCTGACAAGTGTTAGAAAAAACTGTAGGAAATTTGGGGACAACCTTAGAAATAAAAACCTGGGTGACCTAGGCCAGAGGCTAGTACGCAAATGTGCTTAACATAAGTAGAGGAAATACAGGGTGACAGGGTTGTACTGCATAGAAAACATGTGCACATGAATGTAACACATTTAAAAAAAACTATTATTAGGAATGTCCAAGAGATACTAAAAAAGCCTTACCCTTCTTAGCTATGGAAATAATTACCATTTTCATAATTTCACTCTGAGAGATCAACTTTCTTTTTTTGTTTGAAAGGAGCTACTCTCCAAGGCCTGGTTGTGTGGGACACTGAATAGTGCAGAGGAAAAATAGGAGCTTGAGTGACTTCATGAAGGTTGCTTCCCTCAATCAATTATTAGGCAGCAAATAAGATTTTAAGATGTGGCAATGCCGCACAAGCTTTAAGTTCTCTTGTTGCTTACAGTGAAAAAGCTGGTGTCTAGAAATATTGGGACTACTGCCTAACCACCACCAGCATGACTAAGTCTATTCGCAATACTTAGGTCATTTAGTTTTTACATGCTCAGGAGCTCCTACGTGAGAAATACAAGGTTGACAGAAGGACTAATCGTAGGAGCAATCACGGGTGAATTATTTTGTCTGGAATGAGCAATTATTGATTACCAGTTACAAGGCCTATAGGATTGAAGGAGAAAGTGTTACTGTCATTTATAAGCAGATATTAGACAAAGCATGCAAATGTTGTGGTTCTGGTGGTTCTACCAGGGTTGGCTGCACAGGTACATTCCAGAGCTAACTTCTACATGAGTTTACAGGGGCAATGGGAGGCACCTACGCCTGAATTTTACCAGAAATCAGCTGTGTCAATTTTGTCAAGATTCATGGAGGGTTTCTGTGAACCTACCTTTTCTTACTAGCAAGAAAGAAAACAATTGCAAGGACTCAGTGTTTCTTAGAATACTCCCACGGGTTTGAAGATGTCTTACGTACTGTTTGGTTTTCAACTTATTTGTAACAAGTTTCAGGAGATCTGTGAATCCTATTATTAAATATAAACTCAAGTTAAATCTCCATCCTATGGAGTAACTAACATATGTTCCTCAATAACCAGTCTCTCAAATTGAAGGTGAGTAGGCTGATATATTTAAGTTAGTCATAGAAGGCCATGGGTTGCTTCCAAATGCACTCATATTTTTGCTTGTCAGCCCCCTTGCCTGCACTCAAACTCTCACAACAGTTCAGTTTAAAGTTTCTCTCAATGATTCAGAATATGAAACGTCAGCATCTCTCACAATTCAAACTTTGATTTGGTAGCTTACTGCTCAGATTGAGATTAATGTGAAAGCTAGCATCAGAGCTTGAATTCACTCAGTTTGACTATTTATCTTCTATATCTTAACAAAAAGGATGAACACCATTTATGTTAATGTAGAAATCACCAAAAGATTTAGTTAAAATGATTCGGAAAAGGATTTGCAACACTTATTTTGAAGGATCAGTATGTTAATAATGACTTGCTGTCAACTACTTATTCATTTTGCTTCTGTGTAAATATATTTCAATAATAGATCCACTTTGTAATTTCTGTCTGAAGTATACGGACTCTGATATTATGGAGCCTTTGTTTATTTAAGAGATCAGGAATGTCAAGTGGGAATTCAGTGCAGCATCTAATGTATAAGAAACACGTGCAAATCTTATCACTGAGACATGCTGTACCTATTCATTCATTACATGCCTTACATTTTACATTTCAGCTCAGAGAGTACAAATTTTACTGCAATTTGCTATGAACATGTACAAGTAAATTGTGACAGTTACTGTAACAAATCTATCAATTCATTTAAAGTAATGCCTGGTAATGCCTTTGTTAAAAATTGCGATCCATGAATTTCATATAGCAAATTAACAATAGGTTAATAACATGGCACATTCTAAGTCTATATGCATCAGTGTAACATAAAGAAAGTTTGTGAAGTTTCATCATTTTGATGGGGTACTGTTTTTTATCTACTTTAAAATTATGTGCATTGACCCCCAAAACCACTAATTTTGAACATTGTAAAAAATGCTACATTCATTAACATCAGAAAATCCCAGGGGATCTGTGAACAATCGAATGTATTAGGCCAGATTTGCTGGAATCTCCCTATTTGTTACAAGTCATGACAATAAAACATCTACTCATAATATAATTTAGCTCCACAATTAAATTTAGAAAACTCCTTTATTGAAAGTGTAATTACTTTCCTTATCTTGGCTACTAAGATACAATCTTTTAATTGGTATGTTAGCGGCAAGGGCAATATACGCAGTAATAGTCAGTGGGATGCAAACGAGTTATGCCATTTCAATGCATTAGTTGATGTCTAAAAACTGTCAATCCCACAAAATCAACAGGTCCTATGCCTATGTATTAATTGATGTGGGCAAAGTTTCACAATAGTTCCAGACCGCTGCGAATAACTAGGTAACCAATTAATAATCATCTCTGGATATTAGGAAAGCACAATAACTCAGGGGTTATAGTCTTTGTCTAGCAGCCTAGGGGTCATGGGTTCTTGGCATGCTCTGAAACGAAATAATAATGTTCAGCAAAACTAAATATTAAAAAGTAATAGTAGTAAAAAGTTAGGCTAAAGGGCTCTTTTTCTCAATCCATGCATTTATAACAGGATAGGCAAACTGGTAATCCAAATAGAAATAAGTGAACATGACTTGATAGCTATTATAGACATGTTGTTGCAAGATTAGGAACACAATATTCAAGGGTATTCAATGTTCTGGAAGAATAGGCAATAAAGGAAGAGGAGGCGAGGTGGCTTTTTAAATAAAGGAACATATTAGTGCTGTGGTAATTATTGATATAGACTTGGATTGAGGATTGATTAATACACAGACGATAGTATGTTGGGAATTAATGCTCATTCAGGTCGGAAAGGTATAACTAGTGGAGTGCCACAAGGATCAATTTAAGGGATTCAATTATTTATTATTTATAATAATGGCTTAGAGGAGGGGAAAGTTTGTCACAGATCTATTTTTGCTGATATAAAAATAGATGAAAGTGCATGTTTTGAGGGCATAACTAAATGTAATAGGGTATACATAGGTTGAGTGGACAAAATCTTGGGAGAGTTTAATGTAGGAAACTATGAGGTCATGCATTTTAGTAGAATGAATCAAAAAGCAGACTATTATTTAAATGGAGAGAGATTCTAAAAAAATTGAAGCACAGAGGAATCTGGGTATTCTTCTGCATGAAGTACGAAGGGTTAGTATGCAAGTGAAGCAAGTAATTAAGGTGGCAAAGGGAGTTTTGACCTTCATTACTAGAGTGTTGGAGATTAGGAAAGGGAAATCTTGTTACAACTGGACAAGGTGTTGGTGAGGATACATCTGGAATACTGTGTACCGTTTTGGTCTCTGTATTTAAGAAAGGAGGC
Source organism: Ginglymostoma cirratum (assembly GCA_024137785.1). NCBI lineage: Eukaryota > Metazoa > Chordata > Chondrichthyes > Orectolobiformes > Ginglymostomatidae > Ginglymostoma > Ginglymostoma cirratum. The sequence continues at coordinate 9,881,527 of JAHRHZ010000268.1, forward strand.
ATTGGAGGCAACTCAGAAGAGATTTGCTGGATCCCAGAATGAACAAGTTAATATATAAACAATAACAAAACAGGTTAGATCCTCATATATTAGACTTTACAAGAGTGAGGGGTGATCCTATCGAAACATACAAGATTCTATGGGAACTTGACAATGTAGATGTTGAGAAGACATTTGCACTAATGGGAGAATCTTGAACAAGGACACCTAGTTACAGAATGAAAGGGAACTTTTGTTTTTAATTCACTCATGGGACACCGATGTTGCTGGCTGGCTATTGCGTGTCCCCAGTGGCCCTGGAGAAGGTGATGGTGAACTGCCTTTTTGACAATAAAGGATATTTGATTCTATTCTATTAGCAACATGAAGATGGATTCATAATAAAAAGGGGCAATTGCTTTACCATTCAGCTCATGCATAGCTGATCTAACTGAGGCCTCAACTCTACTTTTTCCTTCCATAACCTTCATGGGTCTTTCATAATTCTCGACTCCTTTACGGATCAAAAACCTTTTAACTCAGTCTTGAACGTATTCAATAATGCAGCCTCTCTTCTCTTAAGGGAAGAAAATGAGAAACAATAAAGGCTTTTTAAGGGAAGAACATCTTCCTCATCTCTATCTTAGATAAACCTCGGTTTTGAAATTTTCCTCCTTATTCTAGATATCAAAGGCGGAACATGTTGTCAGCAACAACCCTGTCAAGCATGAGAATTTTATACATTTTAGCAAGATCAGATTCTTATGAATTCAAATACATATAGGCACAAGCCACTCAACCTCTTATCGTAACACCATATTTTCACCCCAGGAATCGATTTGCCCTGAACTGCCTCCAAAGTAAATATATCTCTCCTTCAGTAAGGAGACCAAAACTGCACACAACACTCTAGCACGTAGTCTCACCAATGCCCTGCAGAGTTGTAGTGAGATTTCCTCAATTTTTTTTCTCTATTCTCCAACTAATGAAGGATAATATTTCATTTGCCTTCCTAATGACCAGCCATGCTTGTACACTGACATTTTGTAACTCATGTACAAGGACATCCCAGATCCCTCTGTAGTTCAGCATTCTGCAGTCTCTCAACATTTAGGTAAGTTGCTTTCTGATTCTTTCTACTAAAGTAGACAACCTCACTTTTTGCACATTATACTCCATGTGCTAAAATGTTACCCATTCCTTTAGCGTCTCCATATTCATTTGCGGATTCTTGTATCCTCATAACATCTTGCTTGCTTAGTTAACTTTGTATCATCAGCAAATTTGACTACAACATCTAAGTAATTAAGAAAAGAATAGATCACAGATGTGAGGTTAGGGGTTAATGTAGGTCAGTTAGTGATGTAAATGATTATGTAATCTTAACATAGGCAGATCACACAGAGTAAAGATAGCAAGAACTGCCGATACTGGAGTCTGAGATAACACAGTGTGGAGCTGGAGGAACACAGCAAGCCAGGCAGCATCAGAGGAGCAGGAAGAAGGGTCTCGACCCAAAACATCAGCTTTCCTGCTCCTCTGATGCTGCCTGGCCTACTGTGTTCCTCCAGCTCCACACTGTGTTCACTCAGAGAAGATCCTGAGATGGAGGTTGAGAGAAGCAATAGTATGTACTAGACCATGCTCACAACATTGCTCACAACTCCACCATTCTACGCCAGATATCAAACAATGGCGAGTCTCAATACAGGAAGAAGATAGAATGCTTGGTATCATGGTGCACAGATAACAATCTCTCCCTCAATGTCAGCAAGGTAAAGAACTGATCATCAGCTACAGGAAGAAAAGAGGAGGACACACCTGTATATATGTCAATGGAGTTAAGGATCAAAAGTGTCAAGGTCTTAGGATTGACAATAACCAACAATCTGTCCTGGTCCCCTCAAGTAAATGCGAAAGTCAAGAAGGCACAACAAAGCCTCTTCTTCCTCAGGAGGCTTAGGAAATTTGGCATGTCCATAAGGATCCTAACCAAGTTTTACAGATCCACCTTTGCAAACGTTCTATCTGGTACATCATGGCTTGGTACGGCACCTGCACTGTGCAGGACTGAAAGAAACTACAGAAGGTTGTGAACACAACCCAGACCATCATGCAAGCCAACCTCCCATCCATGGATTCCACCTATACTACCCTTTGCCAGTCAAAGATCTCAAAGACCCCTCCCACTCCAGTTATACTCTCTCCAAAACTCTTCCATCAGGTAGAAGATACAGAAGCTTAAAACACAAGTACCAAAAGGTTCATGAACAGCTTCTTCCCTGTTATTTTTAGACTGCTCAATGGACCCCTCTAATTTCAAATCTGATGCTGATCTTGCTTTTGTGCACCTCCTATGCAGCCTTAACTTTGTATGCCTCACTCTGTCTAAACACCTTATAATTTGTATGGCTTTGTATGTTATGATCTGCCTGTTCTGTTCACAAAACAAAACTCTTCATCGTACATAGATACACGGGACAACAATAAATCAAATCAAATCAAACATTCAGATTATAGCTGAATAGACAGACAAAGATTAACAAATAGGTCTTTGACTGTACCATACCTTGTCTCAGATTCTGTATGGCGCTGATTCCAGACTGTACAGAACTCCCTTCCATGGTTCCCTTCATCCCTATGGTAGCCATGCAACAGGCAACAATTAGAAACAAATAATGTCAAGTGTTGAACATCCAGCAAACAATGGCCCGCAGGCATCAAAAAGAGAAATATGCAGTACTAGTCTAGAAGAGATGTTGGGGGAAGAGAACAAGAGTTATCTATGAAGGAGCAGCTAAGATGTTGGGAGTAGGAAACAGGTAGAGGTCAGAGGAAAAGGCCTTCGGAAACAGAACAATGTGGCAAGCTCAAGATTAATGTCTGTGGAGCAGTCAATACCAGTACCCCAGCAGCTCAAGAGTATTATGGATCCACAGGGAAGGCACCACAACTTCAGTTTGCAAGAAAAGAAATTCAAAAATGCCAGTTCAGTACATTTTTATGTGCCACAGGTCCAATTGGCAATGACATCCTGGCAAGGCATGGTGGTAATGAGACTTTGGCATCATTTGAGGAGGCAGTAAAGGCATTTGACGCATATCTCAGTCTAAAGAAAAATGTCATTTAAATGTAATTATAAATGGTTAGCAAATATTTGTGGCTATGGATTTCAAAAGACTGAATTAGACCACAATTGGATAATCATTGGTGTAGTCAATAGTGCTCTATCAAACCTGTTACGTACAAAAGGATCATCTCACCTAGAGCTGGTTGTGAATTATTGAAACAAGCCAAACTGAAGACAAACTGGGACATACTATGGTGAACACCAAGGCTCCAGAAGGGATCATCAATATGATAAGCTCACAGATGCGCAGTCCTTCAGAAAGTCCACAAAAAACACATGGAAACTGCTTAAAAAGAAAAACAGGTATGAGGGTTCTGCTATAATGCTTGTCCCAGCAATGCAAATTGGCTATAACGTGATTGAAGAATAGGGGAATGCTGTTTCTAAAATGAAAACTTGTGTTGGCTATACTGCGATTCCACCGAGTATGTTTCAACATCGCGGGCTTTGTCAAAGAAAAATTTCTTTTTCAATTGTTGCAGATGGTGTAAATGTTCAGAGTAAGTCGTAATGAGCTCATTTGTAAAAGGTAATTGGATTGTATGTCATGCACCTCAAATGTAATATCACACAGAGAACAACTGTCTTATTAGAAATATATGTGAAGTCTTAGTTTGAAGACTTTACGCTGAACACATTAACTGCAAAAGAATGAAGTATAGTTTAAAATAATATGAGTGCTATTAAAATATGCCCCTTTGGGTGCAGTATTTTTGCCCAGATTTTGTTACAAATTAAATATGTAAGAACTTTTGAACTTGCTCATGTAAGTCATTTACATCAAAAGTTGTCTGTGTTACAACCTGCTCTTTTCCAGCACTATTTTGAACACAATGTACTCAGGTATACGACGCATTTTAATCCTAGAATTAACTTCAATGTCAATGGGCTACATAGGAAAGAAAGGTCAGGTTCCTCTGCTTCGCTTATCTGAAAATCTATCCAGGAGTCTGTGCCAATGGAATGTCAGGTCAGATCAGCAATGGGCTCGGCTGTAATGCAGACTATATTGCAGGTGAATAGATTTTATTTGATTATATGTGTCAAGACTAACACAAGTGACAGGCATAGCACCAATACATGTAGGAGAGTGGTGAGGAAGAATTTTGAGTGATATATTTTGGTGGTCTACCTCAACCCCACTTTTCCCACAGGCCCGTTATTTCTATAGTATGATTTTCTATAACACAATGTTGTGCAGGAATGCAACTATCGTGTTATAGCAGAACCCACTGTATCACCATCTTGACCTGCTTATGTTGCATGAGAATAACATATCATAGGGAAGAATATCCACCAGGGGGTGCAACATGTTATCTCTGTGGTAAAACAGGCCATGTTAAGCAGTCTTGCAAAGTGTCAAGCATGTCCAAAAGGCAGAAGACAAGTATGGGTTTCTAATCACATAAAAATGCATGAAATAGGAACTAAAACAAAGCAGTCGATACGCTGGGAGAAATCATGATCAGAAGTTCTGTCCAATGGTCTTTAATGTGAAAACAGAATGTAAGCTTGATCCCAGAGTTGCATTACCTATTTCGGCAGACCATTCAGACGGTTTAACAAAGTTAAAATTCAGCCAAACAACTACAAGTGCCAAGATACACAGGCTTAGAAAGTCAAAGGACAGATTACCACAATTCTTTGCCGCAAAGAAAATTATCAAACTTTTGTTTCTGTTGCAGAATCAACAAATGTCTTTGCTGAGCAAATTTCTGAAGTTGTTCCAAGAGCTGGGAAAGCTGAAAAGTGAGTATCACATTCTGTAACTTCCAGATGACAAACACGTTTGCATATTAACTCCCAGGAGAGAACCATCTTTTAATAGACAAAGTCAAAGCAGAACTTGACAGGATATAAATCATGGAGTCGTTTTACCATGAGTAGAACAGACAATTCTGTGCTTCGGAGCAGCGACAGTTCCTAAATCAAATAGTGAGATTCGGCTGTGTGTTGACTTAATACTGATCAACAAAGCAAGAATGATCTACCCACTCTCTTTCTTGAATGACAGTTGGGTAAAATTGACAAAGTGAGTTTTTTAAACAAAAGTAGATACTCATAGTATTTCTGACAGATAACGCTTGAAACAGCAACAAGTTGTTGAATAAATTGGTTACACCCATCAATATTGTTTTAGTCATAAGAACAGAGGAGTGGGAGTAGGCTGTTCAGCCCCTTAGGCCTGTTCCACCATTCTAGATCCTTTAGGGAAGGAAACTGCACTCCCTACCTGGTCTGGCCTATATGTGGCTCTAGACCCACAGCAATGTGGTTGACTCTTAACTGCTCTCTGGGCAATTAGGATTGGGCAATAAATGCTGCCTGGCCAGCAACACCCTCATCCTGTGAATGAATAAAAACAAAAGATCACGGCTGATCACTAACCTTAATGCTATATTCCCATGTTATCCTATTATCCCTTGATGTCATTATTAAGTAGAAATCTGCAAATCTCTCTCTTGATCTTAATTAATAGCTATCACGACCTTCTGGAATACAGAATTCTGAAGATTCACCATGCTCTTATTGATGGCATTCCTCCTCATCTCAGTGCTAAATGGCTTGTCTTTTATTCTGAGAGTACACCTTCTGGTTCTAAATCCCACAGCCAGTGGAAACATTTTTTCTTCATCGAATCCATCAGTCATTTTAAAAAAATTGTAACTTCCTGAGTTTATTTATCATTCTTCTGTAAGCCAGAGAACATGAGCCCCCACAGTCCTCAATCCTTCTTCAAAAGGATACTCCCACCATCCCAGGAACAAATCTAATAAACTTCTATTGCATTCCCTCTATTCTTCTTTAGGCAAGGAGATAAGAACGCCACACAATACTTCGAGTCTGATCTCACAAGTGTTCTATATGATTGAAGCAAGTCTTCTTTGCTCCTGTATTCAAATCCGCTTGCAATAAAGGCTAACATACATTATACCTTCTGAACTGCTTGCTGTGGCTGCATACAGGCTTTCAGTGACTTATAAACAAGGACATCTAGGTTCCTTTGGATATCAACACTTTCCAATCTCTCACTCTTTAAGATACACTCTGAACCTTATTTCTCACACCAGAGTAAATAACCACACACTTATCCACATTATATTCCATTTCCTATGCTCTTGCTCACTCATTTAGCCTGAATCAATCCTCTCAAAATCTCTTTGCAACCCTCTCACAAGTAATGTTCCCACCAACTTTGGCAAATCTGAACTTATTATCAATGACCAGCACATCCAAATCGTTGAGAGAGATGATGAATAGCTGGGCTCATGCACTGATCCTCGTGATAGCTACTAGTCACAAATTGCAAACCTGAGAATCAGATCATTTTGCATGGCAGAAATTTTCCAGTGCAGCACATCTTTGAAGGTCGAGAAGGAACAATCTGTCACATGAATGATGTGTCAGTAAGGAAGAAAATGACCAACCGGTCAGTGAAATTTTATAGAAACATAGAAAAGAGGAGCAGAGGTATGCCTTTCAGTTGTTCCAGCCTGCTCTGTCATTCAACATGATCACAGCTGATAATCCAACTCTGTACGCTGGTCCTTCTTTCTTCCCAAAGCCTTTAGCCCCAAGATCCATGTCTGAGTCCTTTTAAAGGCACTTAACAAAACAGGACTTACTCTGAATTATTACCGTCAATGAACATGGACACAGTCTGTCAAAAGAAAAAGAGCCAACCTTGATATTCAGATGTCAACCAAGTTAAAAGGTATTCAGCGAGATAAAAGGGATTCTTGCTTCCTCGGATGTACTAGATTTAGATATTTTTAGATTTAGATTTAATTTTTGTGGTCACGTGTACTCACGTACAGGAGTACAGGTGTGCAGTGAGCACCTTACAATCCAAAACTACCACCTATCACAACAGCAGATGAATCCGTTATAGAGCTAGGCACTCTACTGTTGCAAATCCAAGAAAGTGGCTAAACTAACCAGTTTACTTTGTTCCTCGATCTTTGACGGGGACTGAATCACATTAAAGACCAATTGAGAAGAAAGCTTTAACCATAATGTTGACCTGTGAAAAGAATTCTCAGCAACTGATTCATGTACAATTTAGAAAGCAGACAAACCACAAATCTTAGATAAAAGGTACTGCAGATGCTGGAGAATCCGAGATAACAAGCATGGGGCTGGATGAACACAGCAGGTCAAGCAGCATCATAGGAGCAGGAAAACTTGACCTCCAGGCCTAAACCCTTCATCAGAAAATCAGATTTTCTGATGAAGGGTT
>JAHRHZ010000268.1:9889275-9988590 GCA_024137785.1 Ginglymostoma cirratum
AACCCTTCATCAGAAAATCTGATTTTCTGATGAAGGGTTTAGGCCTGGAGGTCAAGTTTTCCTGCTCCTATGATGCTGCTTGACCTGCTGTGTTCATCCAGCCCCATGCTTGTTATCTCTAAACCACAAATCTTTTCTTGCTCTCCTAAATTCCAAAGAAATAATCAAGTTCTATCCCAAAGACTCAGGACTAAACTTTACTGTCTATTCGCTAAGTCCCAGTTGAAATTCGTGTTTGGATCGGATTTCCATCGTGAGGCCTAACATGTTCTCTCACCATCTCATACAGTCATAGAGTCATGGAGATATACTGCATGGAAACAGCTCCTTTGGTCCAACTCATCTATGCCAACCAGGTATCCTACGTAAATCTAGTACATGTGACAACATGTATTTGTATTCCATTTGCCGGCATTTGGCCCATATCCCTCTAAACCCGTCCAATTCATGTACCTGTCCAAATGCCTTTTAAATGTTGTAATTGTACCAGCCTCCACCACTTCCTCTGGGAGTTCATTCCATACACACACCTCCCTCTGCATGAAAAGGTTGCCCCTTAGGTCCCTTTTAAATATTTCCCCTGTCACCTTAGATCTATGCCCTATTGTTTTGGACTCATGGAAAAGATCTTGTCTATTTACCCTATCCATGCTCCTCATGATTTTATAAACCTCTATAAGGTCACCCCTCAGCCTCTGACTCTCCATGGAAAACAGCCCAAGCTTATTCAGCCTCTCCCTATAGCTCAAACCCTGCAACCCTGGCACCACCCTTCTAAATCTTTTCTGAACCTATTCAAGTTTCACAACTTCCAACTGCAGGGAGACCAGAATTGCAGTCAGTATTCCATTAGTGGCCTAAGCAATGTCCTGTACAGTTGCAACATGCCCTCCCAACTCCTAAACTCAATGCACAGACCAGTAAGGACAAGCATGCCAAACACCTTCTTCACTATCCTGTTTACCTATGACTCCACTTTCAAGGAACTATGAACCTGCAGTCCAAGGTCTCCTTGTTCGGCAACACTCCCCAGGCCCTTACCATTAAGTGTATAAGTCCTGCCCTGATTTGCCTTTCCAAAATGTAGCACCTCACATTTATCTAAATTTCTCCGACCAAACTCATCTCATTAACCTGCTGCCATGGCAACCTTCAGTTTCAATTCCGACTCCATCTTACCGTGCATTTTTCACAGAACAATTCACCACTTAACAGATATCCTGGAATTCAGCCTTTCACCCATGCCCTCTTTAATAAGTCTACCCAGACAAGCACTGTCAGTCTGGAGCTGACTTGTATGGTTCCTGCCATTTACCCCAGATGTGGCAGACCGTGAGAAACCAGCACACTAACCTGGAGGTCCTGCTGGATAGGATGCTGCTGATGCGGTATTTCATCTTCCCCCTAGGAAAAGCAGGGAGACCACAACACCAGACCACACTAACCAGTCCCGGGTTTGTCACTCAGCCAGTGGACACTCAGCCCCCTGGAGGAATACACAGCAATGTAGGAAGAAAGTAAAAGACATTCTCCACTTTGCCAATGTGAGTGCCACCATCTTCTCTCCAATACCTCACCCTCTCTGATACTGTACCCAATAAAGCTCATGCTTTCCCACTCTCACTATTGCTTACACCATCCTCCCTTGCTCACGGTAAACGACTCCAACTCCTGCCACCACTAAACCCACATATCCTCCGTACTACCTAATCTCTCTGGGCACCTCTCCACCTGCACAAAGGAACATTTGTGCCACCCACTTTCACCTCCCTTAACGTCCTCTCTCCCATTCCGAGAGGAAAGCAACACTCAATAGGGCATAAAGACAGTTAGTTGTTGACTAATATTTAATTTCTCACCCCTTTTGTGGAGAACATCTTCATTCTGACCACCCCGAGTGGCTAACTGACCATGTCCAACCTCCTGGACTGGTATCAGCGGGTGCCCTTGGCATATTGTGCTGGATGCTTTGAGCAGAGGCTTGACTTCACTGTCCTCTGCTGGCCATGACAAGCTTCCTGGCTTTGTACCAACACTCAATTTCAAGGCAAGGCAGAAGTAACATGAACGTGGTATCTCAGACTGAGGGGCAAAGCACAAAAAGGCAAGTCAATGCTTGGCAAGGATGCTGTCATCATCCAGTCAGGCTCAAAGTTAGTGAACACTGTGAAAGAGAGTGCACAGCCCAGAGATGCAGCCTAGTCCAGTCCATGAGCTGGGTCCTTGTCCCTGAATACAATGTCTTTGCTGCAGCATTACAATGAGAGTTGCTGTGGTGCATCTTTGAAGTGCAGAAGGGTCAAAGATACGTCATAAGCATTTCTGAGGCTGGCACATGTTGGATGCCAATGTCCGTGGTCATGTGGTACTTGTGGCTGTGGCAGGTAGCCACTTCCATGTCAAGTTTTCTCCATATCGAGCTTATTTTACAAGTATCGTAAAATTGAGTATTAATGAGGTGAGCTGGGCCATCAACAAAGCATTCAAAAGGATGGTGCAAGTTGCTTCCAAAATCAAGATGAACCTCACTGCACTTCTAATGCAAATCTGCTATAAATCTCAGCACAGCGCATGTTGCCCAGACCCTTATAAAATTCCGAAAGAACTGCGGATGCTGTAAATCAGGAACAAAAACAAAGTTGCTGGAAAAGCTCAGCAGGTCTGGCAGCATCTGTGAAGGAAAAAACAGTTAATGTTTTGGGTCCAGAGACCCTTCCTCAGAGCACAGGTTCTGAGGAAGGGTCACCGGACTCAAAACGTTAACTCTGTTTTTTCCCTTCGCAGATGCTGCCAGATCTGCTGAGCTTTTCCAGCAACTTTGTTTTTGTTCCTTATAAAATTCCTGCTCCTATGATGCTGCTTGGCCTGCTGTGTTCATCCAGCTCCACACCTTGTTATCTAAAATTCCAATTAGTTTGATTAAAACTAATGAATTCTGAATTGACACAAGTTTGCACTGAGAAAGATTCAAACCACTACAGACACTCTGCTGTTATTATCTTGTAACGTCTGATTGGGATGCCTGAGACCAATAGACCTAGGGAATAAGTCTATGGGTATATGGTAAATAAGGGATAATTGGGTGTGAACGTGACTGGATGAATAAGCAAAGAAGTAATCAGGGTGGTTGGAGTTTTGTGATGCGTGGCCTGGATACAATTCCAACTAGGAAAGTATATATGTGAACTCTGTCTGAACAAATTTTAACCACTGATGTTTGACGCTGATCAAGAGCTAAAGTTGATCAAGCTACAGTGCAAGATGTTACACTTGTTTCAAAGATAGGAACACAGTTTTTCATTGTAGTCAGTATTTTACCAGCTTCAAATAAAAAACCCACTGAAATGTGAACAGCTATGTACCAGGTATAGACTGCATACAATTCAGATCATACTATCAAGGCAGATGGCATGAATACACATTAAATAGTAGCGCCTTAAGGCACTATTGGAGTAGCAATAATACTTAATGGCAGGTGAGCTGTTAGTCCTCAATGATAGGCTAGTGAAGTCTAAGGAAATGTGGATTAAGGGAAGAACATAAATCAGCAATGTGAGCTGAATACTGAGGGAAGAGTCTGAGATGGAGACTGAGGGTGAAGCAACACTCTGTTCTAGACTGCAGTAATGTATATTTTGAGAGTGAAGTGTTGGAATGACTTTATCATGCCTATATCCAGATGACCGACCGAATAGACCAGATATGGATTCTCAGCCAGATCTACACTGAGGAGATTGGGAGATAGCTGGCCTGAGATGAAGGGAAGACCCGATTATGATGCAGACCTCCCTTCTGTTGTCACATTTGTTCTAAACCAATAAATAATTGAGACCACAGCCCAACATTGATCCCAGTGGTATTCCACTATTTACAGTCACAGTTTGCCAACCTGAAAATAACCTTTTTATCCCCGGTATGTTTCCTGTGAGTTAACTAATCCTCTAACCATGTTGGTACATGACCTGTATAACAGAGGGCGGCAGTGAAAAGTGATGGAGGAGGATTCTGAGAGGAGTAAGCTCACTCACCTGAACAGAGAAGGGGTTGGTGGTGGATCCAGTGTCAAAGAACAGAAGTGAGGGAAGGTTGAGTGTTTGACAGCAAACAAAGAAATGATCACCTCCCCATGGGCAAGGAAGAGATACGGCCAGAATTAAATTGTATGTATGTAAATTCAGAGTACTGTGAAAAATATTGGGGAACTGGAGGTAGAAACTGCTCTAGGTAAAATGACATAGTAGCATTGACAGAAACGTGGCTCAAGCCAGAAGAGGACTGGTTACTTAATATCCTGGGTTATGAGGTTTCTAGTGGAAACAGTAGGTTAAACAAAAGAGGAGGCGTAGCAGTCTTGGTCAAAGATAGTATCATGGCCTTTGAATGAGATCCAGTTCCTGAATTAGAATCTATATGATTGAAGGAAGCAAGCAGTAACCTTGTTGGGTATTTATTATAGATCTCCAAATACTGGTGAGGAAGTAGAAAAGAGCATTTGTTGGCAGATTATGGAAACCCTCAGGACAAGTAAGGTTGTGATAGTTAGTGATTTCAATTGCACGAGGGTAGATTGGGAAAAAAAGAGTGTGGGGCACAGAAGGGGAGAAATTCCTGCAATGTGTGTGGGGTAACTTTCTGAAACAATACATTTCCAGTCCAACCAGGGAAGAGGTCGCGCTGGATGTGATTGCAGAAAATAAAGCAGGTTATGTGGAGAACATCAGAGTGGGGATGCATTTGGGAAATAGCCACCATAATACAGCAATGTTCAATATTAAGTTTGAAAAGGATAAAAATCACTCAAGCATAACAGCCCAGACAGGAAAAGGGAAGATTTTAGGGGTGTGAAAATAAACTGGAGTGGGCTGATTGGAAACATGTTTTGGTAGATAACAGAGAATGGAAAAAATGGCAGACTTTCCAAAAAGAGATCTAGAATGCAAGCTAAGTACATATCCATGAGAAATACATATGGGAAATCCAAAGCTACTGTACTTTGGATGACTAAGGATATTGATGAGAAAATAAGGAAGATAAAGAAGATATATGATCCATACTTGAGTAACAACAGCAATAGAAACTGGGAAGAGTATCTCTAATGCAGCAGAGAGACGAAGGCTGGAATAAGGAAGCCTAAGAGGAAGCATGAGGACAGGATAACAGATTTTGCTAAAACAAAAAGTAAAATGCTCTTCAAGCATATTAACAGGAAAAGGTCAGTGAAGAAGATAGTGGGGCCCATAAGGAACAAGCAAGGTAAGCTGCTCACTGAAGCAAATAGTATGGCTGAGACACAATATGAACATTTTGCTTCTGTCTAGTTTATCAAATTAGAAAATGGTGATGATTGCCTGGTTGAAAACGTGACTATTGAGCAACTGAGCAGTATAATGATAGATAGAGTAGAGGCACTAAAAAGGTTGGCTGCACTCCAGATACAGCAGTCACCAGGCCTGAATGGGATGCATCCTAACTTGCTGTCAAAGGAAAGGGAGTGAAAAATGGAGCCATTGAGAGAAAATTTTCAGGCCTCTCTGAACATGGGATTAGTCCCAGGGACTGGAGGAATGCAAATGTTGCTTAAGAAAGGGGCAAAAATTAACTCAGGAGACTGTAGACTGGGCAGCTTGATATCAATAGTGGGAAAACTGATGGAGGCCATAGTATGGGATAAGGTAAATATACACTTAGAGAAAAATAAGTTAATACTAGACAGTCAACTTGGCTTTGTCAACAGCAGGCTATGTTTGACAAATTTAATTGAGTTCTTTGACAACGTGGATCATAACGGTAGTGCTGTGGATGCTGTACACTTGAACTTTCAGAAAGCATTTAACACACTGCCACAAGGCAGAGTGGTGAGCAGATTAGATATGCTTGGGATTGATTGGTCCTTGGCAGCATGGATTAGAAGTTGGCTATATGATAGGAAACAAATGATAGGTAAAATGGACATTTTTCCAACTGGAAATTAGTTGATAACGGTGTTCCCCAAAGATCAGTGTTGGAACCCTTGCATGTTCTGATTTGTATAAACAATTTTGAGATGGTACTAAGGGTAAAATCTCCAAATTTGAGACAATATTGAACTAAGGAGAATTATAAATTGTTTGGATGACATTAACAAGATGGCCAGGTAGGCAGATACCTGGCAGATGATTTTAAATGCAAAGGTAATGCATTCTGGTAGGAGTAGCATGGAGAGACAATACAGGCTCAATGGGATGCTGTGGAGGGACAATGGAGAGACAATACAGACTTGACTTTGAAGGGATTACAGGAGCATAGGGACCTCTTGATTCAAGTCATAATTTTCTGAAAGTGGCCAGACAAGTTGAAACAGTTCCCCAACCCCGCACCGCCCGCTTCTATCTCCTTCCCAAAATCCACAAACCTGAATGCCCTGGTCGACCCACTGTCTCCGCCTGCTCCTGCCCCACCGAACTCATCTCCACCGACCTAGACTCCATTTTCACCCCCTTGGTCCAGGAACTCCCTACCTACGTCCGTGACACCACCCACGCCCTCCACCTCCTCCAGAACTTCCAATTCCCAGGTCCCCAACACCTCATTTTTACTATGGACGTCCAGTCCCTATATACCTGTATTCCCCATGCTGATGGCCTAAAGGCCCTCCGCTTCTTCCTGTCCCGCAGAACGGACCAATCCCCCTCCACCGACACCCTCATCCGCCTAGCCGAACTCGTCCTCACCCTCAACAACTTCTCTTTCAATTCCTCCCACTGCCTACAGACAAAGGGGGTGGCCATGGGTACCTGCATGGGCCCAAGCTATGCCTGCCTCTTTGTAGGTTACGTGGAACAATCCCTCTTCCGTACGTACACTGGTCCTAAACCCCACCTCTTCCTCCGTTACATTGATGACTGCATCGGCGCCGCCTCGTGCTCCCACGAGGAGCTCGAACAGTTCATCCACTTCACCAACACCTTCCACCCCAACCTGAAGTTCACCTGGACCATCTCCAACACTTCTCTCTCCTTCCTGGACCTCTCTGTCTCCATCTCGGGTAACCACCTAGAAACCGATGTCCATTTCAAGCCCACTGACTCCCACAGCTACCTGGAATACACCTCCTCCCACCCACCTTCCTGCAAAAATGCCATCCCCTATTCCCAATTCCTTCGCCTCCGCCGCATCTGCTCCCGGGATGAGACATTCCACTCCCGTACATCTCAGATGTCCTCATTCTTCAAGGACCGCAACTTCCCCCCCACAGTGGTCGAGAACGCCCTCAACCGTGTCTCCCGCATTTCCCGTAACACATCCCTCACGCCCCGTCCCCGCAATAATAACCAAAAAAGAATCCCCCTCGTCCTCACGTACCACCCCACCAACCTCCGGATCCAACGCATCATCCTCCGACACTTCCGCCATCTGCAATCAGACCCCATCACCAAAGACATTTTTCCCTCCCCACCGTTATCTGCCTTCCGGAGGAACCACTCCCTCCGCGACTCCCTTGTCCGCTCCACACTCCCCTCCAGCCCCACCACACCCGGCACTTTTCCCTGCAACTGCAGGAAGTGCTACACCTGCCCCCACACCTCCACCCCAACCCCAGGCCCCAAGAAGACTTTCCACATCAGGCAGATGTTCACCTGCACATCTGCCAATGTGGTATACTGCATCCGCTGTACCTGTTGTGGCTTCCTCTACATCGGGGAAACCAAGCAGAGGCTTGGGGACCACTTTGCAGAACACCTGCGCTCAGTTCGCAACAAACAACTGCACCTCCCAGTCGCGAACCATTTCAACTCCCCCCTCCCATTCCTCAGACGATATGTTCATCCTGGGCCTCCTGCAATGCCACAGTGATGCCACCCGAAGGCTGCAGGAACAGCAAATCATATTCAGCCTGGGAACCCTGCAGCCCAATGGTATCAAAGTGGATTTCACAAGCTTCAAAATCTCCCCTCCCCCAACCGCATCCCAAAACCAGCCCAGCTTATCTCCACCTCCCTAACCTGTTTTCCCTCTCACCTATCCCCTCCTCCCACCTCAAGCCCCACCCCCATTTCCTATCTACTAACATCATCCCGCCCCCTTGACCTGTCCGTCCTCCCTGGACTGACCTATCTCCTCCCTACCCCTCCACCTACACTCACCTTTACTGGCTCCATCCCCGCCTCTTCGACTTGTCTGCCTCCTCTCCACCTATCCTCTCCTCTATCCATCCTCTATCCGCCTCCCCCTCTCTCCCTATTTATTTCAGAACCCTCTTCCCCTCCCTCATTTCTAATGAAGGGTCTAGGCCCGAAACGTCAAGTTTTCCTGCTCCTATGATGCTGCTTGACCTGCTGTGTTCATCCAGCCCCACACTTGTTATCTTGAAATAGTTAAGAAGGCTTATAGGATCCTTGGGTTTATAAATCGAGGCATAAAGTATAAAAATAAGGACGTGATGCTACACCTCTACAAATCATTAGTCAGACCAAATTTGGAATACTTTATGTTACCATCACCAAATCCCCCACTGCCAACATCCTGGGGGTTACTATTGACCAGAAACTCAACTGGACAAGCCACAGAAAAACATAGGGGCTACAAGAGCAGATCAGAAGCTAGGAATACTGCAGCGAGTAACTCTCCTCCTGACTCCTCAAAGCCTGTCCACCATCTACAGGATCAAGTCAGGATTGTGATGGAATTCTCCCCACTTGCCTGGATGAGTGCAGCCCTAACAACACTGAAGAAACTTGACACCATCCAGGACAAAACATCCACTTGATTGACACCACATCCACAAACATCCCTCCATCACCAATACTCAGTGGCAGCAGTGTGTACTATCTACAAGATGCACTGCAGAAATTCAGTAAAGATCCTTAGACAGCACCTTCCAAACCAACAGACACTTCCATTGAGAAGAACAAGGGCAGCAGACATATAGGAACACCACCACCTCCAAGTTCCCCTCCAAACCACTCACCATCCTGATTTGGAAATATATTTCCATCCCTTCAGTGTTGCTGGGTCAAAATCATGGAATTTCCTCCCAAGTGCATTGTGGATCGAGCTACAGTATGTGGACTGCAGCAGATCAAGAAGGCAGCTCACCACCACCTTCTCAAGGGCAATGAGAGATGGGCAATAAATACTGGGCGTGCCAGCCGTGCCCAGGTTCCATGAAAGAATTTTTTAAAAAAATGTTCTGGACAGCTTATTTAATGAAGAATATTAAAGCCTTGGAGAGACTGCAAAGAAGATTTACTTGAACGATACCAGGAATGAGGGATTATAGTTACAAGGAAAGATTAGAGAAACTGGGCTGATTCTCTTCGGAGCAGAGAAGACTAAGAGTTGACCTCAATGAGGTGTTCAAAATTATGAACTGTTTTGGCAGGATAAAGAAGGGTATTCTGTTTCTTCAGGTTGGTATGTCAGTAACTAGGGGATCATAATTTCAAGATTGTCTTAAAAGCCAAGAGTAAGATGAGGAGGAACCTCTTTACTCAGTGAGTTGTTAGGATTTGGAATGTGCTACCTGGGAAAGCAGTGGAAGTGGGCTCCGTTGGAGGTTTTGAAAGAGACCTGGATATATATTTGAAAGCGATGAATTTAGAGATCTGCTGAGACAGGGCCAGAGAATGGGACTAGCTGGTAGGTCTTGCAGGAGCCAGTACAGACTCGTTGGGCCAAACGGTCTCCTTCTGTACAGTAAGACTCAATGAGCATATGATTTTGCAAGTACAGTGTGAGGTCTTTAACTCTGTGAAGAAACCATTAGCTCGTTATGAAATGTACCCCAGTCTCTCTCGTGCAAACAATGTACTTACATCTATAAAGGCAGAACCATTGTACAAACTTCACCATAACAAATTAACTATGAGTAGCATGAAAGGTTCGGCTTGCAGCATGTCTGTTGGACCGTATATTATGATTTAGGTCAGAAATCACACAACACCAGTTTATAGATTTTCTGAAGAAGGGTCTAGGCCGGAAACGTCAGCTTTCCTGCTCCTCTGATGCTGCTTGGCCTGCTGTGTTCATCCAGCTCTACACCTTGTTATACCAGGTTATAGTCCAACAGGTTTGTTTGAAAACACAAGCTTTCAGAGCCTTAGTCCTTCTTTAGGTGCTAATGAGAGAGGTAATATCAGACACAGAATTTATAAATAAAAGATCAAAGGCTCACACCATTGATGAGGATGTACTAAACAAACCTAAGATGCTGTTAAATCTTTAATAAGTTAGGAAGTTTTAATTAATTAATTTGTATATGTAAATCACCAAAATCCTTTCAAATCACGGTCCTGAGAGAACTAAAGGTTTTATCAGTGTAAGGAAGAGGTGACATTTTAGGTTAGACAATATACATTTTAGGTGTGAGACCTTCTTTAGAATCTGTTTGTGTTTTAGTTTGGAGTCAGACTGGTTTTATTTCTAGAGTAGGAATTTATAAAATGCCATATTGACTGTCTATAAATTCTGTGCCTTTTGAGCAAAATAAAATGTATCTGCAAATATAAATTCAGCCCATAGATTTGTGTGTGTCTGTTTGTGTGTGTGTGTGTATGTGTGTGTGTGTGTGCGTGCGTGTACGTATGTGTGTGCGTGTGTGAGAGAGAGAGAGAGAGACAGGGAGAGAGTGTGTGTGTGTCTGTGTGAGAGAGAGAGATGGGGAGAGTATGTGTGTGTGTATGTGCATATGTGTGAGAGAGAGAGAGATAGGGAGAGTATGTGTGTGTGTATGTGCGTGTGTGTGTGGATGTGTGTGTGTGTTTGTGTGTGTGTTTGTGTGTGTGGGAGTGTGGATGTGTGTATATGTGCGTGTGCGTGAGAGAGAGAGATGGGGAGAGTGTGTGTGTGTGCGTGGGTGTGGGTGTGTGTGTGTAAGTGTGTGCGTGATTGTATGTGTGGGTGTGGTGTGGGGGTGTGTGTGTGTGGATGTGCGTGTCGGTGTGGGTGTGGGTGTGGGTGTGGGTGTGGGTGTGGGTGTGGGTATGGGTGTGTGTGGGTGTGGGTGTGGGTGTGTGAGTGTGTGTGGGTGCAGGTGTGTGAGAGTGTGGGTGGGTGTTTGTGTAGGTGTGTGTGTGTGCATGTGGGCGTGTGCGTGTGGGTGTGTGTATGGGTGTGTGTGTGGGTGTGGGTGTGTGAGTGTGTATAGTGTGGTGGGGTCACCTGTAGTGCGACATGAACCCAAGTTCCTGGTTGAGGCCTTTGTCATGGATACTGAACTTGGCTATCAGCCCTTGCTCGGTGACTGTGTTGTTGTGTATCCCAAAGTCCACCTCGGAGGGCATTTACCTGAAGATCTGAGGCTGAATGTTCTTGACCACTGAAGTGTTCACTGGGAGGGAGCATCTCTCTCTGGTGATTGCTGTGCAGTGCCTATTCATCCGTTGTGGTAGCTTCTGCATGGTTTCACCAATATACCATGCCTCAGGGCATCCTTGCCTGCAGCGTGTGAGATAGACAATGTTGGCTGAGTCACATGAGTATCTGCTGTGCACTTGGTGGGTGGTGTTCCTATGTGTGATGGTAGTGTCCATGTTGATGAGCTGACATGTCTTGCAGAGGCTGCCGTGACAGGGTTGTACAGTGTTGTGGTCGATGTTGTTCTGAAGTCTGGGTAGTTTGCTGCAAACAATGGTCTGTTTAAGGTTTGGTAGTTGTTTGAAGGTGAGAAGTGGAGGCGTAGGGAAGATCTTGGTGAGGTGCTCATTGCCATCGATAATGTGTTGAAGGCTGCAAAGAACATGGTGTAGTTTCTCCACTCCTGGGAAGTCCTGCATGACGAAGGGCGGTCTATCGGACATATCCCATGTCTGTCTTCTGAGGAGGCCATTACGGTTTTTCGCTGTGGCACGTTGGAACTGGCCATCGATGAGTTGAGCATCATATCCTGTTCCTATTCTGATTTAGGTGAATATTTTTGTGCAGTTACATGTTAATTATATGAATGACCACTAGATGGTGGTGTTTCATTTGTTATGGACCAGGCCAGACACCCCTCAAAATATTTTAAGAAGGTAGTCTGGACCCTGACATTTTCTTATTTTAAAAGTATGTGAAGTAGGTGCTCCAGGTGTGATGCAACTAGTCAAACCATTTGGCCTTAAGCAAAACAAAATTTATTTAAACACTACCAAAGAAAGCGGAATTTAGAATAACAACTATTGTGAAACTTAATCGAATACTCGATATAGTAACTTAACTAATTAACTGTCCCGGTGTAGTAAATACCCCATAAACACAGCCATAGGCAAAAAGGTAAATTCAAACACAGATTCTTACAGGCAGGAGGGAGCAATATCCAGAGAGATTTCAGACAAAGTCCATTACGAATCATTTATTGAATCTTGCAACTCTTCTGGACTCAAACGTCTTGTGACTGCTACAGCTAAAGAAAAACTAGAAAAAAAAACTGAACTGGGAGAACTGGCCACTCCCCTTCCATTGTTAAATTGCTTTAAAAAAAACCCAAAGACTCCTTAAACCTGGACTCTTTGGTACCTGCGCCCTTACAAACTCTCTCCTAAATAAAACCAAGCACAAAATAACCTTTTTAAAGTGACTGCATCATCACACATTACAGTACAAGAGACAGCGGGCTGAGACTCCACAGTGCAATCCAAGGCGAATGTGTATACTCTGATGGGACGTATGCAGGGCATGAAGTTCAGAGATACTACCACTGAGTCACAAGAGCCATAAAAGAATCATAAATGGCTTACAACTTAATTACTCAATTAATACTTTTGGCTGCTGGTAATTTTGAACGCACGTTTAGAGTTATCTTATAATTAGCAACAGTTTGGGTCACAGGGAGAGCTCTGGTAGTATGTGTTTTATCATGTTAAATTATGTGCTGAAAGAAGTTGCTTTGACACATAGGTGGCCTCGTAGGGTTAATCCTAGGAAACAAAATGACAGGGAATATGTAGAGAGACCCCCATAGGCCAATAAAACATTTCAGTTAATAGTATAATTGGACACATAATTGGCTTAATGGCAGGAGACAGAGAGTAATGGTGGAGGGTTAGTATTCAGACTGGAGGTCTGTGATCAACACTTTTCCACAGGGATCAGTTCTGGGTCCTCTTTTGTTTGTCATTTATATAAATGATTTGGATGAGAACGTAGAAGGCATGGTTAGGAACTTTGCAGATGACACCAAAATTGGTGACATTGTAGACAGTTAAGAAGGTTTTCAGCGATGACAGAGGGATCTTGATCAAATGGGTCAATGGGCTGTTAAATGGCAGATGGAGTTCAATCTGGATAAATGCGAGGTATTACATTTTGGTACAATAAACAAGGGTAGGGCTTATATTTTTAACGGTAGGACATTGGGTAGTGTTGTAGAACAGAGGGACCTAGGGGTGCAGGTACTTAAGTCGTTAAAGTTTGCATCACAAATAGACAGGATGGTTAAAAATGTGTTTAGCACGCTTGCCTTCATTGCTTAGTCCTTTGAGTATAGGAGTTGGGACATTATGTTGAGATTGTACTGGACATTGGTAGGACTGTTCTGGAATATTGTGTCCAGTTCTTGTTGCCCAGTTATTGGAAGGATATTATCAAGCTGGAGAGGGTTCAAAAGAAATTTACAGCAATGTTGTTGGGTATGGAAGGTTTAAGTTATAAGGTAAGGCTGGGGCCTTTTTTCACTGGAGCGTAGGAGGTTGAGAGGTGACCTGTTTATAAAGTAATGAGAGGTATAGATAGAGTTGATAGTGGTTGACTTTTCCCTAGGATAGCGAATTTCAAGACTGGGTGGCACATTTTTAAGGTGAGAGGAGAGAGATTTTAAAAAGATATGAGGCAAATCTTTTAAACAGAGGGTGGTTCGCGTGTGGAATGAACTTCCTTATGAACTGATGGATGTGGGTACAATTACAATGTTTAAAAGCCATTTGGATGGATATATGAATCAGAAAGGTTTGGAGGGATATGGGCCAGGAGTAGGCAGCTGGGAATAGTTTAGTTTGGGATTATGTTTGGCATGGACTGGTTGGACTGAAGGGTCTGTTTCCATGCTGTATGACTCTATGACACTATTCAAAGTGACTTGAATGCGCTCAGACAGGAAGTACAAAGTCAGCAAGCAGGTACAGTGGGCAGCTAGGGAGGCAAATGGCATTTTGGTGTACATTAGAATTGGGGTACAACAATAAGAAAGTGTTTCAGAGATAGTAGGAACTGCAGATGCTGTAGAATCTGAGATAACAAGGTGTAGAGCTGGATGAACACAGCAGGCCAAGCAGCATCAGAGGAGCAGGAAAGCTGACGTTTCGGGCCTAGACCCTTCTTCAGAAATGGGGGAGGGGACGGGGGTTCTAAAATAAATAGGGAGAGAGGGGGAGGCGGATAGAAGATGGATAGAGGAGAGGATAGGTGGAGAGGAGGCAGACAAGTCGAAGAGGCGGGGATGGAGCCAGTAAAGGTGAGTGTAGGTGGGGAGGTAGGGAGGAGATAGGTCAGTCCAGGACGGACGGACAGGTCAAGGGGCCGGGACGAGGTTAGTAGGTAGGAGATGGTCCAGGTAAACTTAAGGTTGGGCTGGAAGGTGTTGGTGAAGTGGATGAACTGTTCAAGCTCCTCGTGGGAGCACAAGGTGGCGCCACCTCTTCCTCTGTTACATTGATGACTGTACTGGCGCTGCCACCTCGTGCTCCCATGAGGAGATCGAACAGTTCATCCACTTCAGCAACACCTTCCAGCCCAACCTTAAGTTCACCTGGACCATCTCTAATACCTCTCTCTCCTTCCTGGATCTGTCTGTTTCCATCTCTGGCAACCACCTAGAAACCAATATCCATTTCAAGCCCACCGACTCCCACAGCTACCTGGAATACACATCTTCCCACCCACCTTCCTGCAAAAATGCCATCCCCTATTCCCAATTCCTTCGCCTCCGCCACATCTGCTCCCAGGATGAGGCATTCCACTGCTGTACACCTCAGATGTCCTCGTTCTTCAAGGACCGCAACTTCTCCCGTTTCCCGCAACTCATCCCTCACACCCCCTCCCCGCAATAACAACCAAAAAAGAATCCCCCTCGTCCTCACGTACCACCCCACCAACCTCTGGATCCAACGCATCATCCTTTGACACTTCCGCCATCTGCAATCCGACCCCACCACCAAAGACATTTTTCCCTCCCCACCCTTATCTGCTTTCCAGAAGGACCACTCCCTCCGTGACTCCTTTGTCCGCTCCACACTCCCCTCCAACCCCACCACACCTGGCACTTTTCCTTGCAACCACAGGAAGTGCTACACCTGCCCCTCCACCTCCTCCCTCACCCCCATCCCAGGCCCCAAGAAGACTTTCCACATCAAGCAGATGTTCACCTGCACATCTGCTAATGTGGTATACTGCATTGGCTGTTCCTGTTGTGGCCTCCTCTACATCAGGGAAACGAAGCATAGGCTTGGGGACCACTTTGCAGAACACCTACACTTGGTTCGCACTAAACAACTGCACCTCCCAGTCGCGAACCATTTCAATTCCCCCTCCCATTCCGCAGACGATATGTCCATCCTGGGCCTCCTGCACTGCCACAATGATGCCACCCGAAGGTTGCAGGAGCAGCAACTCATATTCAGCTTGGGAACCCTGCAGCCCAATGGTATCAAAGTGGACTTCACAAGCTTCAAAATCTCCCCTCCCCCAACCGCATCCCAAAACCAGCCCAGCTCATCCCCACCTCCCTAACCTGTGCTTCCTCCCACCTATCCCCTCCTCCCACCTCAAGCCCTACCCCCATCTCCTACCTACTAACCTCATTCCGCCCCCTTCACCTGTCCTTCCTCCCTGGACTGCCCTATCTCCTCCCTAACTCCCCATCTCCACTTACCTTTACTGGTTCCATCCCCGCCTCTTTGACCTGTCTGTCTCCTCTCCACCTATCTTCTCCTCTATCCATCTTCTATCCGCCTCCCCCACTCTCCCTATTTATTTCAGAATCCCCTTCCCCTCCCAATTTCTGAAGAAGGGTCTAGGCCCGAAATGTCAGCCTTCCTGCTCCTCTGATGCTGCTTGGCCTGCTATGTTCATCCAGCTCTACACCTTATTATCTCTAATAACAAAGTGTTGTCAAGGTGTGCGGACTTCGATGAGACCACATCTAGATACCGTGTGCAGCTTTGATTGTCACATTTAAAGGAAAAATATTTTTGCCTTAGAGGCACTGCAGCATAGATCCACGAGATTGGTTCTTGGGATGAAAGGACTGTCCTTTGTTGAGACTAGGTAGATTTGGCCTTCACTTTCTAGAACTTGGAAGAATGAGAGGTGACCACTGATTCTAAAGGGTTTGACAGGATAGACGCCGGGGAAATTAGAACCTACTCAATGGTCAACAAATTAGGTCAATCATTTAGGACTGAGATGAGAAGAAATAACTCAAAAGTGTTGTGACATTTTGGAATTGATTATTCTAAAGTGCTGGAGATGCTTTGTTGCTCAGTAAATTCAAGGTTGAGTTAGATTCTGAATCTCACGGGGAACCAAAGGATGTGACAAGTTGGTGGGAAAGTGAAGTTAGGGCTGTCATTATTATACTGAATGAACAGCTGGTTAAAGGAGCCCCGTGTCCTATTTTTGCTACTATTTTGTATTTTGTATGCTGTTCTGAAAGCCCACTCCCCTGCCAGCAATCATCCTGCAGAAATCCTCTGTTTTGTAACAGCAAGTCAAATGATAATTGCAACGGTCAGGGTTTAACTGGCTGTCACATGGTTCATGGCTCCAAACTGGAATACACGTACGTGTAGAGCAGACCTACTGATCCCACAAGGAACAATGGATCTTCAAGCAACCATTTAGTTGCTAGGATCACTCTGGGGTAGGCCTACAGTACTCAGCTGAGAACTCTACATGCTGTGCAACTTGAGCTGGTCACCAGCTCTCAGGCAAGAAGCTGCAAAACACAAGGAGAAAGGAGAAGGAGGAAGTGAAAGAGCAGGAGGAAGTTCATGAAGAAGTGAAGGAAGGGGAAGGTGAAAGGAGCCTATAATGTAGACAACTACTTTCAGGACCGGCTCAACATCATCAGATCTGTCATACACGATAATGAATGACCACAACTTTACCTGTTTATTAACCAACATTCTCACGTTGTCTGCCTTTGCTTTATCATCAATAATCACACCATTTTCATTGTCTGACAGCTCCACGGTAAAACCATCAGAAAATCCACTTTCAAATCTTACTTTACAACTTCACTCATTAAACTATATGTGCTTTTTCTCTAAGGCTGTCTTCCAAATATCTGCTTTCCTTAGGTGTTCTTACAAGGTAGTTCTTCAATGGCTGCAGCATGTAAGTTGAAAGCTGCCTGAAGACTGCAATGGGAAGTTTGAGCAGCTCTGGTTCCAGAGGGCGTGGCTTTCAGCCTGTACTCCCCCAGGACGGCTTTCAGCCTTTACTCCCCCAGCCTGGTGACAGCCTGTACTCGCCCGGCCTGGTGTCAGCCTGTACTCGCCCAGCATGGCTTTCAGCCTGTACTCCCCCGGCCTGGTGACAGCCTATACTCCCCCAGCATGGTTTTCAGCCTGTACTTCCCCGGCCTGGTGTCGACCTGTATTTCTCAGCCTGAGCTGCAGTATACAAATGTAACCCTGAACAGTCATTTTAATTCCCTCTCACTTCTCCATCATGCTCTATTGAAGCTGTACAGATGCTTAAGGAATGGTTTGTCATATTATGTTTAGCCACTTTGCAGTCTTTTGGACTCACCACTGACTCAGCTACTTTAAACGATACCCAACTTTCCCTTTTTTCATCCTACAGCTGTTTGTAATAGCTAAATTAATGCCATTCACATCTCCTCTATACCCACATAACCAAGCGGAGGCCTGGGGGCCGATTTGCAGAACACCTGCGCTCAGTTCGCAATAAACAACTGCACCTAATTTCAACTGCAAACCATTTCAACTCTCCCTCCCATTCCTCAGACGACATGTCCATCCTGGGCCTCCTACAGTGCCACAACAATGCCACCCGAAGGCTGCAGGAAAACTCATATTCAGCTTGGGAACCCTGCAGCCCAGTGGTATCAATGTGGATTTCACAAGCTGCAAAATCTCACCTCCCCTACCGCATCCCAAAACCAGCCCAGCTCGTCCCCGCCTCCCTAATCTGTTCTTCCTCTCACCTATCCCCTCCTCCCACCTCAAGCCGCACCCCCATCTCCTACCTACTAACCTCATTCCGCCCCCTTGATCTGTCCGTCCTCCCTGGACTGACCTATCTCCTCCAAACCTCCCCACCTACACTCACCTTTACTGGCTCCATCCCCGCCTCTTTGACTTGTCTGTCTCCTCTCCACCTATCTTCTCCTCTATCCATCTTCTATCCGCCTCCCCGTCTCTCCCTATTTATTTCAGAACCCTCTTCCCCTCCCCCATTCTGATGAAGGGTCTAGGCCCAAAACATCAAGATTTCCTGCTCCTATGATGCTGCTCGGCCTGCTGGGTTCATCCAGCTCTACACCTTGTTATCTCGGATTCTCCAGCATCTGCAGTTCCTATTATCTCCTCTATACCCACACCCTGGTTTCTTCATTGTCCCATTACTGTCTCGTCTTGCCCCTTAACTTCATCTCATTTGTCAATTAGTCACTCTTCCACTCCCTAGTTTCCTGCTTAAAACCCGTCATTTCTGTCCAGGTCTCATGAAAGGTCATTGGATTGCAACTTTGCGCAGAATTTTCACCACAGAGACAAGTGAGAGGAGCTGAGATTGTTTTGGGTAAGAACCCATCTCTGGGAGAATGGAGGAATGGATTAAAGTCAAAATGTTCATGTGGTTGAACCCTTAATTAGCATGGATACCAATTCTCTGTCTAATTAAGGGCCATGGTCAAGCACTGAACAGAGGACTTGCAGTTTCAAGGGAGCACAGTAGAAAGAAGCAACTGGGGGGACTTTTTAACAAGGAGGTAACCTCTTATCACTTTTTAAATACTTTGAGTACAAAAACAGAAGAAAAATGACCAGCTGAACCATCCTATTGTAGGGGTGTGGGGATCACAATCTCTCTACAGGGGTCTTTCATTTTACATCCAACCAGATTCCAGAGGGTCTGCAGGAGTGCTCTCACTGCAGCTTTCACACGTTTGACTTAGTGTCAAGGAGGTCAACAGAATAAGTTATCTTTAAAAACGCCCTTAATGACTCTAACTGCCTGCCTAGCATGTGGAATGGTGACAGTCTTCCAGTTCCCCTTAACTCAGCTCCCCAAAACATCCCGCACTAATACTTCAGAGGGTGGTCTTTGGTGAAATCCCTAAAATTTAGTCCCTGAATCCTATTTTTCCTTCCATATGCGGCCTGACTTTCTTCAATATTTCTGGAATTTTCCATCGACTGACATTCAACAGGAAGGAGGGGCAGGGATCAGAATGTCATCGGCCTGAGCGGTGGTTTCTGTTCCACTGAGCTGTAGTACAATGGAATGTGCACATTCATGAGACTATGCTGTACCTTTGACACTTTACCAGATATGCTATCTAGACTTTGAAAAAAGAAGAATAAAAGAACTGCATTAACAAGCTGTAATCAATGTTCAATGTGTTAGTATGCAAGTAAAGAGTTTAGTTGAACTCCCAGGAGCCAGACAACAGTCACTCTTCGATAACATGAAGGCAGCAGACTCAGTAGGTGAAATCAAGATAAGCAGGTTCCTCAAGAATGCAGTGCAGAACCTGTTGGCTGAGATCTGTTGGTAAATAGATCCACAAAGGCAGAACTGCATAGGATTGAATACATGGTAGGAAGGAACTCAAACCACAGCAACAGTTCCAACCAGAGTTTCAGCAATCTCACTGACCTGCTGAATGACATGGGCTTTGAACAGTTTACCCAAAGTAATAATAACAGCCGAGATAGTAAGAACTGCCGATGCTGGAGTCAGAGCTAATACAGTGTGGAGCTGGAGGAACACAGCAGGCCAGGCAGCATCAGAGGAGCAGGAAAGTTAACGTTTCGGGTCGGGAGCCTTCTTCAGAAGAAGGGTCCCGACCCGAAACATCAACTTTCCTGCTCCTCTGATGCTGCCTGCCCTGCTGTGCTCCTCCAGCTCAGTACTCAGACTTTTCATGACAACTATGCTGCAATGGAAGTTGGTGTGGTATGATCTGGAATGTCATCATTGGCATCTTGTGGTATTATATGCAGGATGTCTAAGCTGCTTTGCAGTGCACCGAACTGTGTGTTCATTAATCAATTTCAATAGATGGGATCATCAAGCTTCTCATCTGGCTCTACTATAGGAAGACCAGAGGGCAACTGCATCCTCCATTGAGGTGGATTGTTTCCCCAGACCTAGCTCATGCTTGTAAATAGTGTCTCTGCTACCCTACCCTCTAAAGTACATAAAGTATCAAACTCTCAGCTGGTAGCCCTGACTCTAAAATCAAATGCCAATGTCAGTTCATCTCTAGTGTCTTCTTCTTTCATTTCCATTGGGTCTGGTCCAGCCTTGGGTGAAATCAGGACAGATGTTGAGTTGTTGCAGGGCACAATGCATCTTCCCTTTAAGGTCTGGAAGCTGGTTTCAGCAACATCACCTACCCAATATATCAGGCTTTGCATTAATGTGTGCTGCCAAGTAGCAGCATGGCTAACACAGGCTTTGCAGACTGTTCCAACAAACTTAACATGCCTTCTGTTTTATACTTTTACGTGAATATTCGTCTCTTCCCTATTCTTTTAGCTTAAAACAATCCTTTGGTAAAGGTTTGTCAGTGAAAAGGATGCTTTATTTCTCTGTCATTAAGAGTGTTGTTTGATTTTGGCTTTCTAATGGCATTCATCTAAAAGGATCTTTGCCAAATCACCAGTTGGGTGATTCCAGAGTCCTGTAGTTAATACATTTCCACGGCTGAAAACAAAAAGTGCTGGAGATCACAGCAGGTCAGGCAGCATCCATAGAGGGAGTGCAAGCTAATGTTTCGAGTCTAGATGACTCTTCAGACCCCTAGGTGTCATGTTACCATGTCTCTTTCCAGGCCTTTTCATGTTTATACTTTATTTTGGTGTCTGTACCAAGTACTAACTTACTTAATTGCACGTGTGTGTCATTTCCATGCCCCCCTTCAAGGTATATCATTTACCTTCTAACTTTGATGAACTTTTTAACTAACACAAATCATTATCTTTAATCATTTTTAATATCTCTGTGTATCCTACTTAATGAGTCACACCTGTTTCTCTATCAAACCTACATATCAAACAAAACAGCGCTTAACTGTGTAATGGTTATGAAGAAAGAATCTATAATCTGAAAATCATCCTTTCAAGGCAAGTAGTGTAAATAATTCATGGGCCAAACTTGGCTGTTGCCACTGGGTTTAATAGGATTGAGTAAACTAAGAAAATTTGGTTAGGAACAGGATTGAATATTACACAGATTGAGAGAGACAAGGAGATTGATTGCTGTATTCAGTTCAAATTCCTGACTTGTTTCAAGCATGAAAATATTGTGCCAATAAAAACAGTGTCAAGGTGTATACAATATGATATATAGTTAAATAGACTTTCTAGACTTTTGCTTGGTTTGCCATGAGCAGAAGGAACACTATCCCAGAGTCTCCTCTTCGAAATGAAGGTTTGGTAATAGAGAACAATTGCTTGAGTGGACACATCCAGATTGTCTCTGTTCCAGAACCAAAACTTTGCAAATGAGCTAACAATGTGTTTGTGCTGATAGTATTCTGAGGGAAACTTGAAACTGTTACAGGAATACAGCAGCAGGACTAAGAGTTCTTCAAGCCTCTTCCACTATTCAGTAAGATCTTGGTTGATCTGAATCCGAGGGCTGTTCCCTTAATCTCTTTGGTCAGCAACATCTATCAATCTCAAAGTTTAAAATACCAATTAAACTAGTATTTGCCCTTTGAGATCACAAACTTCATGCTTCTACTATCTTTTCTGCGTTGTTTCATAACTGTTTACTTTTCACTAGGGATTTTTCTTCAATCTGATATACATAATTTGTTTTCCAATTACATTCAAACTTAAAAATTGATAAAACTTACCAGTTTATATACTAGTGACCCGCAGGAGAACTTTATTTTTACGTTTTGGGTGCCATTTGGAAGGATGCTTTGCAGGATCTTTGCAGGTTTTTTTTTTAAAATTCACTCATGGGTTGTGGGCATCATTGGCTAGGACAAGATTTATTGCCCATTCGTAATTGGCAGTTCTGAAGAAGGGTCACCGGACCCAAAATGTTAACTCTGTTTTCTCCTTCATAGATGCTGCCAGACCTGCTGAGCTTTTCCAGCAACTTTGTTTTTGTTCATAATTGGCTAAATTGTCCAGAGGGCAGTGAAGAATTAAACACGCTGCTGTGGGTCAGGTGTCATATGGAGGCCAGATCAGGTAAGGAAGGCAATTTCCTTCCTTAAAGGACATTAGTGAACCAGATGGGGTTTCCTGATAAATAACAATATTTCATGGTGATCATTAGACTCTTAATTTCAGACAGATGAATTCGAACACAGCTCCCCAGAACATTAACCTGGGTCTCTGGTTTAACAGTCCAGCAATAATAACAGTAGGCCATTGCCTCCCCTTGTAATCAACCTGTTCAGAGATGTTTTTACGCATCTCAGGAGCAGGTGAGAGACTTGACTGTGAGCATCCTGGTTAAAAGGTAGGGACACTACCACTGCACCTCACGAATCCCAAGCAGCACAAACGCCAATGGGGAACATTTAGGAACAATGATCATTGCGTGGTAGATTTAGATATGCTATGAAATAGGACAATGAACAACCTAGAGTAATAATATTTAATTAGAGAAGGCTCATTTCAGTAGGCTGAGAATGATTTGGTTAAGGTAAATTAGAATGAAAGATCTACAGGCAAGTTGTAACTGAACAATCACACCCTTTATGTAGACAATTCAGGTGCAGTTTAGATTATTTCATAGGAGAGAGGTAGGGCAACCAAAGCCAGAGCTCGCTAGATGAAGTCAGATGAAGGAAAAGAAGGGTATGTCACAAGCTGTAAAAGACAGTAGACTATCTGACTCATTTTACTTTTGATGAAGAAACAAAAAGGTAGACAAGGGGAATGCAATGAACGTTGTCTGCGTGGATTTTAAGAAGGTATTTCACAAAGTACCAAGCAAAAACTCGTTAACAAAATTTAGCCTCATGTAATAGCAGGGTCAGTGTTGAATTTGATAGCAAGTTAGCTTAAGGAATCATGATAAATGGTTATTTTCCAAATTAGAAATTGGTAGACGGTAATGTTCTTTAAGTGGGCCACTGTTTCTTTTTTCCAATAATAAATGCTTTTGATCTTGGAATGCAGAATAACACTTCAAATTTTAATGATGACGCTAAATTTGGAGGAGGAGCAAACAGCAAGGATGACATGATTTGCCTGCAACATGACAGAAAGGTTAGCAGAAGGAGACTGGTGAATGGAATTTAATACACACCACTTACTGGATATCCTGTAATTGATCGCAATCTCTGATGCCATCTTTGCAAGCCCATGAGTCCGGAGCTGCCCTGCATGATTCCAGAAACGTGCTTCAGACGAGGCCGAGAGAGGAAATTGATGCCTCACTTTGGGGGCGGGGATTTGGAGGACCCATTGGATGCAGTGATACACAGACAGGATGCCCTTTTGCCCCAGGACCAGGAGTGGAGCGCATGACACCTGACCATACCAGCCTTGTCTGGTCTTGGTACCTGGATCAAAGCAGTCTCAGTTGTCTGGAGGAATACCCAGCAGTGTAAGAAGATGTTCAAAATCTTTCGCCAGTCTGCCAGTATAATTGCTACCAGCTGCTTTCCCTCTCTGATTATACCCACCTCCCACCAAGGTTCGTGCTCTACCACTCTCACTATTGCCTACCACAGCTTCCCTCCCTCTCCTGCTGTCACCGACACTATCCAGAATATTATTAATGCTGCATTGAGCTCTGTGTTGCTTACTCACTCGTGCAAAACATCTTCCCTGTACCAACAGTAACAGTTGTGCCATTTTTAGCTCTAATAATACCTGCCTCTCTGCCTCTTACTCCAGGAGGGCAACAGCCTATGGATGCGGCAGACTCTATACAGGTGATAAGCTCACCAATATTCAGCTCCTCACCCTTTAAGTAGAAAGTATATTGACTCTCACTGCCCAAAGCGGCTGACTGACTGTATCCAAACCCCTGGACTAGTATCAGAGGCTCCCGTGGACTTCCTGTGCAGGACCCCTGAGTGAAGACCATCTCCATTAACTTGAATGAAGCCCACTGACAACTATGACAATCTTCCTGCCTTTGTGTCTGTGGTAAAAGACAAGGCAAGACTGAGGTAAGTGAGCCAGATACTTCTGGCCAAGGCGGCCAAGAGAAAATAGCCAAGGCAAGGCATGGATGTTATGAGCATCCAGGTGGGGCTCAGTGTGAGTGAGCCGTGTGATAGCAATAAAACAACCTGGAGATGCAACACGATGCACTTAATCAGCTGGGCGCATGTCCCTAAGCTGTCCTTGCTGCAGCATTACATTGATAGTTGCCAGTGTAGCCTAATGTGCTGCACTGAAGCTCAGAAGTGTCCTATAGTTGAAATGGAGATGTGCCATGAGGATTCTTAGAGGCCGACATGTCACATGCTAATGTCTGTATGGCCAATGCCCATGAAGCCTGCCCTGAGATTTCAGTACTGCCGTCCAACATGGAGGTGTTTTGGAGCAAGCGGTGAGCTGAAGTTGCCAGGTATCCGCTCTGACAGCCATGTTGAGAAACCTCGACATCTAGCTTGTTCGATATATTTGGTAAGAGAGAACAGTGAAAATTAATGGGATGAGTTGTGGTATTATTACGATGTTTAACCAATCCATAATCTCCTTAATTGACGACTCACCACAGACTTGTGAGAAACATGTCTCACTGTTCAGCAAATGCATAAAAACATGGAGAAAGATGCCAAGTTAGGCCTCACTGAGTTCTGACACAGATCCCATTATAGTCCACATCATTCAGGGCCATATATGATTCCCTCCTTAGTGAAAGAGTTAGCAACTGAGACCAATGGATTTCTTAAGGTCAGGTCTTTGAAGGTTAGTGTTGTGCTTTAAGGGGAAAAGAGGCTACAAATTCTTTCAGCGTGTGACTTGTTGATAAGCAAGAAGGGTATTTCTATTATATTTCGTTACACTTATAAATATGAATAAATATATGGATAACCTGTGTATTGATATTAATTGAGCAATAACATTGGCTCGGACATCAGATAAATTACTGTCTTTTGCAAACAATACATACAATGTTTTACTGACACAATATCTATGGCCTTTGCAAAAGTTGCCACTTCTGCACCTGTAGCTCACCAGTATTGGGCTGCAGTGATAATCTAGATTATATTCTCCACTCAATGGAGTGAGGCATTAACCTATGACTCACTGACTCAGAGATAAAAATGATTCTCTGAGCAAGGGCGATGCAAGAAATTTGTAATTTGGTCAGCAAAAGATATCGCATCTATTGTTGAGCTTTGAAAA
This sequence comes from Ginglymostoma cirratum, assembly GCA_024137785.1. Lineage (NCBI taxonomy): Eukaryota > Metazoa > Chordata > Chondrichthyes > Orectolobiformes > Ginglymostomatidae > Ginglymostoma > Ginglymostoma cirratum. Next base: position 9,914,760 of record JAHRHZ010000268.1, read on the forward strand.
TATATAATTCTTTTCATCAATTGAGCTCAAGCCTTAAGCAATTTCTGGCACTCAAAATAAATTTGAATTCTTCCAATGTTAATGCATATAGTTGTGACATTGTCAACGTAAAGTGTCGAGTCTGTCTGTGATGGCTAATGTCTAAACGATAAAATACAGCTTCAAATGTTATTTTATGACGTCATCCAGAAAAGATCTATTAAATCATAAATTAGCTTGTGGGTCTGCTATTAACTTTCAGTTATTTGATATTTTGAGGCTCAGATTATTGAAGCAAACATTATTACAGAAGGGAGTTATTTAATATTCTCCGTTTCACATATTAATTCATAAATAATTTCATACATAATTTTCACTGGCAGGTGTTAATTATTTCAGAGACAAAGAGCTTAAATTTAATGGTTAACAACTGCATTCAGCCTAATTGATGATATGGCATCAGGAATGAAAATAATTTATTATTGCAATCATTTCTGACTACCATTCACCTCTTACAGTAATCATATTCAGACAGTCCCAGCTCCACGCAGTTTCAGTCTCTGAATGACGGACGTGTTAATGACTCAGTGCAAGAGGAAATAACCAAGTTACCTGCGAAAATTACAAAATGTGATTAAATCTAATGAACACAACCTAATCTATAATTTGAATCCAAATAATGTCAAGACGAGATTGTACTAAGAGTAACTCAAGTAGCTCAGATATATTTTGGCTTAAATCTTTTTGAAGAAGCTTCAGAAAATACTTTAGTAGAGAGAATGAATTGATAGATGTTAATCTCTAATGAGGCTAAAAAATGCTAAAACAAAAGAAGAAATTGCTGGAGAAACTCAGCCGATCTGGCAGCATCTGTGGGAAGAAAGCAAAATTTATGATTTGAGTCTGGTAACTCTCATCAGAACTCTGAAATGTTAAAAAGTCACAAAACTTGAAACTCTGCTTTCTTCCCATAGATGCTGCCATACCTGCTGAGTTCTTCAGTGACTTCTGTCATTGTTTTAGATCTCCAGCATCCGCAGCTCTTTGTTTTATTAGAGGGAAAAATGTTGACACCAAGCCTTAACTTACAGTTTGGGCAAAGCATTGGAATGTAGGAGAGGAGGCAGAGGGAGAGGAGTCCGAGTGTGAGAGATCAGGGGTAAAATTAGGTTATAGATGAGGCAACAGTAATGGTTGCTTCAATGAAATCTAACAATTTTAGTGGATAAATATCTGGAAGAGAGTAGAAATTGGGACAATGTGAAATTATCCCTCTCAGCAGAAAAAGCTTTTTAAAAGCATAGTACCTAAATGTTAGAGATTGTTGAACTGAGATGAAGAGGGGTTTGGGTGGCCTAGCGCATGAATTTCCAAAGGTTAGTTTACAGGTACAGCAAGTAATTATGAACGATAGTAGAATGTTACAATTTATTGTGAGGGGAATTGAATATAAGAGTTGAGAGGTTACGCCTCCATTACATAAAATATTTGTGAGACTATATCCCGAGTACAGTTTTGGCCATCTGCTTTAAGAAAGGATGGAAATGTATTAGAAGCAATTCAGAGAAAGTTTACTTGATTAATATCTAAAATGGATCGATTATCGTATAAGGAAAGGCTGGGCTTATGTCTGCTGGAGTGGACAAGGGTAGGAGGTGACTTGTTTGAAACATGTAAGATTGTCAGGGATTCTGAGAGGATATTTCCTCTTGTGAGAAGGGTTTACCCACTCAAGGGAGAAGTTTTATTCTTTCTCACAGAGGATTGAGCGTCTTTGGAAGTCACTTCTGTAAAAGACAGTGGAAGCGGAGTCTGTGAATATTTCTAAGGCAGAAGTAGATGTATTCTCAATAAACATTGGCGGTAAGAGGGAAATTGAAGTAAGCAGATCAACATGATCTTGTTGAATGATGGAGGAGACTCAAGAATCCGAGTGGCTTACTCTTGCTGTTAATTGTGTCTTTGTATTTTCATTTGTACATACATAGTTTCACAGAATTGCAGAATGGTTATTAGCACAGATGTAGGCCATGCAGCCCATCAGGTCTGTGCTGGCTCTCTGAAAAGGCGATTTACCATGGAGAAAGTGTTAGTACTATGAAGGTAGATGATGCCTTACAGTCTAAGGGAAGCCAATGTTTCTGCTAAAGACTTCCATTGTAGCCACCTCTGAAGATTGTTAGAACCTGAAAGTAATGTTGAAAGTCATTCATAATGTCTTCATTTCATAAAGAGGCCAACTCATCAGTGACACTATGGATAAAGAATCCAGCTGCTAGGAACATAGGAACAAGAGCAGGCTATTCATCCCATCAAACCTGCTCCACCATTCAATTAGATAGAGACACTCAGTGTAGAGACAGACCATTCAGTCCAACTCATCCACACAATCGTCTTACATAAGACATTCACAAGATTAAAGCTATCCAGAAGCTGCAATCGAACAATTGCTGGTTATATCAGGAAGCATGTTCTTTGTTATAGAAATCCAAGAGATAAAGTTTAGATCAGAATCAGCCAGCCAATCAACTCTCAGGTCTTGACCCAAAGACACACTATTCCTTCGAGTGCGAAGGTCATGCCTTTGAGAGAATAGTAAAAACCCCAGACCACCCCGAATTTGTGATGTCAGAGACTTGGGGAGAGATGAAGTAGTGGTAAATGTAATTCTATACATAAATATCTAAATAATCATAAAAGAAAGAAGCTTGAGGGGAGGTGTTAAAAGTGTTTAAGGTTCTGAAAGGTTAAAACTTTGAGTGCATTAAGCAAATGGCCTTAGGTGGGGAACAGCTCAGGGTCTTGAAGGGTTAGAGACTTGAGGAAAAAGATCAAATGGGTCAGTGAGTCATACAGCATGGAAATAGACCCTTTGGTCCAACTAGTCCACACTGACCCCATTCCCAAACTAAACTAGTCCCAGTTGCCTGCGTTTGGCCCATATCCCTCCAAACCTTTCCTATTCATGTACTTATCCAAATGTCTTTTAAATGTTGTAACTGTACCTTCATTCACCACTTAATCTGGCAGTTTGTTCCATATACTAATCACCCTCTATGTCAAAAAAGTTGCCCCTCAGGTCCATTTTAGATCTTTCTCCTCTCACCTTAAAAATATGGCCCCTAGTTTTGAACTTGTCCGCCCTAGGGAAAAGACCTTTACTATTTATTTCCTATGCCCTTCCTGATTTTATAAACCTCCACAAGATCCCCCTCCAATCTCCTACGCTCCTGTGAAAAAAACTACCAGCCTATCCAGCCTATTTTTATAACTCAAACCCTTCATTCCCAGTAACATCCTGGTAAATGTTATCTGAATCCTCTCCAGTTTAGTAATATCCTTCCTATAACAGGACAACCAGGATTGAGTGCAGTACTCTACAAGGGACCTCAGCAATGTTGTATATGACCTCAACATAATGGCCCAATTCCTATGGGGAGGCAATGGTCTACTGATATTATCACCAGACAGTTAATCCAGTGACCCAGATAATGTTCTGGGGACCTGGGTTCAAATCCTGCCAGGTGGTGGAATTTAAATTAAATAAAATATTTAGAATTAATCATCTAATGACCATAAACCGATTGTCAATTGTTGGGAAAAACCCATCTGGTTTACTAATGCCTTTTAGGGAAGGAAACTGTCATCCTTACCTGGTCTGACCTACATGTGACTCCAGATCCTGAGCAATGTGGTTAACTCTTAACTGCCCTCTGGGCAGTTAGGGATGGGCAAAAATGCTGCCCGGTCATCGATGCCCTCATCCTTGAAAGAATTAAAAAAATACTCAAAGGTCTGAACAATGAAGGCAAGCATACTAAATGCCATCTAACCACCATCAATTGAAGTTGCTGTATCACAGTATATCAAGCAGGCCTAAGGGATCACTACCAGGAAAGAGAATAACAAAAACAAATCTACCAGAAAGCTATCTAACATACGTAGTGAGCAGGATTCATTTCACAACATACACAAGTTATTATTGTAGTTTACCCATCATGACACATGACGAAATTTCAAATATTGTCACTCTAGCTCTGATGACCCATGTGCAGCATTGGTAAAGTCTGAGATCAGTGTGTGATACACATTAAACTCTACCTCCAATTAACAGACAAAGTAAAAATGAAACTTTTTTTATTGTACTCTATTCAGACTCTAATTGGTTGTGATTAAAACTGAAAATTCATTCCAATGCATTTCTGTTTATTACTGATGACACATTTTCACCTTTTTTTTATCTGAAGTCAAATCAGATGTACATGGCACGTTCCCTCTTATTTTCCTTTAGTAAATGAAGATTTTAAAAAAACAAAAGCCTTACCTTTGAAGAAAAAATGTATCAGATTTTGCAGTTGGCCTCACGTGTGCGCTCATTTTTGATAATGTTATTATTGGTTTGATTGTGGAGATTGTCTTTGGTGGTTAGAATCCCCTTTCTGAACATAAATATTTGGATCAAAGAATTTTAGGCGGTAATCAGGTGTCCTTTGAAATATATAATAATGCTTCAATAATGTTAGAATTATATTGACAATGTTAAGAGTTAATATTGTTCATTTTCAAGTTTGGATAGTCAATATAAATCTTGCAGACGGTCAGGAATATTCTGACGAAGGCACACAATGGCTTGTAGCGAATCATTATATCTATTGCACTGAATTATTGGTCTAAATTAATCTGTAAGTCTTGGGGTAGAACTTGAACCCACAGCCTGAGTCAGAGCTAAAGCTCTATATCACGGCTGATATTCTCTTCTCAGAGTCAGAAGGTCAAGTGCCACCCAAGTGACTTGAAAACATAATCTAGGCCAACACTTCAGCAGCACAATACTGATGGAGTGTAGCACTAGTGGAGAGCTTTCTGATCAATTAAACTGAGGCTGTATCTGCCTTCTCAGTTGGACATAAAAGATCCCACAGCACTGCTTCAAAAACGAGTAAGTGAGTTCTTAGTGTTATTGATATTTATCTCTCAACCACAATCAGTAAACTGTACTAAAACCTGTCATTTATCTAATTCGCTGTTTGTGAGGCATGGCTCAGTGCAAACAAGCACTAGATTAAAGGGGACTTGAGGAAAAACGTTTTTTACGCAGAGGGTGGTGGGCGTCTGGAGTTCGCTGCCTGAGTTGGTGGTGGAGGCAGAAACTTTAAACTGTTTTAAAATGTACCTGGATCTGCACCTTAAGTGTTGTAAGCTACCGGGCGTTGAGCTATGTGCAGGAATAAGCAATTAGAAAGGGCATCTTGGTGTCTTTGGGTTGGTATGGACAAGATGGATCGAATGGTTCCCTTCCGTGCTGTATCATTTCTATCATTCTAACAAATACACGTCAAAAAGTATTCCGCTTGATGTAAGGGCCATCCTGTGGTTGTGAAAGGTGTCATATATATAAAAAGGCCCAAATAAGATGATATTTTAATGAATTCTCATGTAATAGTTAATGAGATAGAAATATGTAACAATTACATAAAATTGACAGCACAGAAAGAGGCCTCTTAACACCACGAGCTCATGCCAGTGTTTACATCCCAATGTAAACACCTTCCTATCTTTTCTCATTTTACCCCACACTGTGGAGCTGGAATCTCTGAAGGACAGCAGTGAGCAGTCAGGGCAGTCTCTAAGCCTTCCTGGAGAACTCCACCTTACAGTTCACTACCAGGAGGGCTGTCAATCTGCAATTCCTCTGATCCCCATATCACAACCGGAAAATGGCCAAGGGAATGGGATAGTGCCAACAAAGGCTGGCCAGCGATGCAGATTTTGCACTCCCTCCAGCAGAGGGCAAAAATTTCAAACCTAAGCGTCAGTACTGAATACCAACTGGCATTGACCCCTGACATGGCTTCATCCATCCCAATTATCAATGTCTTCTTGCTAAATTTCACTTTTGAGTTCCAAAGATCCCAGGTAATGTGTGGGCCCAAACTTAACGTTGATGTCAAAATTACTTTAGGTGAGTGATTCATATTTTTAATTGCCAACCCATCTCTCCCCAAGGGGCTGCTCATGCATAGCCAAACTCACTGCACTGAAATGAGGGCATCAACTAGTTGGAACCAGCTTTCTGATGCACAGTCAATTTAGCGAGTTTTAAATCGCTTACCCACTGCACAACCTACAAACCCCTGCAGATTAAAATTCACACCATGGTCCAGTATTCCTCTAACAAATGGTGGATGGGAGGAACCATAAAATGAAAGAAAATACAAAGTCGGGGTTAGTCCAAACCCCTGAATCAATAACAAATTAGCCGGTATAATATAGCAAAATCAGAGAAACAAGATTCTTAACTTGCAGAAAGAAAATTCTGATTTTCTATCTGAGGTTTTAATGCTAAAATGAGATTCTCACAAGTAAGGCGCAAGAGTTCTAATTGCATACATACACCCCTCATTATTTCCTAATCTCAAGCCATTTACATACGGTTCGTTTCTTTCCCAGACAGGTGGAAAGAAACTAGACAGTGACAATTTCTGACATACAAGTCTGAGCACGTACCTGCTGGCTCAGGTTCACTGCTTTCTCATCCTGATCTCCATACTGGCCAGCATTGCCCAACATGGTAGGCCATACCCCATGGGCAATGACAGCTGGCACCCTCCATTCACAAATATTGACATTGGCAAATAACAAACCTCACCACATGATCAGGGCACATTTGAGACTCACTTTTAATGCAGCTTACCTCTTCAGTTCTACATTTTAGAGATCACTAACACCTCACATTGCAAAACTGCTGCCAGGTCACTTTGTGCACAGGAACAGGTGGACATCTCATACATCAGAACAGGGGGCATCCAAGTGCTCTTAGCTTCTATTATTAGCACTCGTTCATTTTGTGCCTACTTTGGTGCTCACAGCATCTTTGCCTTTTAGCAGAGACAGATAGCTTCCTCCAGGAAGGCACCCAAATGAAATCCATATGAAACCAGATTGAGAACTATTGTAATAAAGTGGTGAATGATGATACTGGTCTGGTCAAATCTAGATTCATACTGGAGGTGACCACAATATTGGACATTCTGTTGGCCAGAAATCTGGCATCAATGGCTTTTTTGTGAATTTTCCGCACAGACTCAGATTGATTTGCACTAAAGTCCATGAGGTCTTTTTGTGTCATTGTGCGTGCCTGTGCATAAAATCCACCTGAACATTATTCACATCATCTAAATTGTATGTTTATTTTTGTTTTTAAGACAGCTCCTGCCAACCCTGGATCTCCACCCTCACAATCCCTCTTGCTAATACTGTCCACCCTCACAACTTCTAGCTACCACACTCCCCACCCTCACAATTACTGTCCCTGCACCAAGTACACAGCCTCACAGGCCATTTCCCCCTCCTACATACCCATGCTCACAAATCCTGTAACCTCACCCTCTTCCTTCATAGCTCCTGCTCCACTCCAACGTCTAATTTCTCCTTAAATTAATGTGGTTAGGCCTAGCTGCTCAGAGCAGCAGCCACTGAAATTGCTGCTTCCAGACTAAAACGTTGCAAATAAAATTGATGTAAAATTCCCTCCATTTGCCCTTTTCCACCAATGCACAGCAAAGACTAGAAGTTTGTAAAGGTGATCATGTTACCCACCAATACCCCCAAAGTAGATGGTGCAGGTGACAACACACTTTTTAGTGTTTTCCCCTCCTCCGTAGGAAGTTTAAACCTGGAAATATACCCAACTCTCAATCCATTGGACAAAAGCAATCTACATTTTTTTTAATGATTGGCTAGTTCACATTCTTATTTACACATGTAATGGGGCATCCAGCTGCAAATGGTGACGGTGAGGGATGGCTATTGGAGCATTCAAATAGTCTCTCACTCTAAAAAGAGGGTGTTGTTGTTGGATAGAGCTGACGGGAAGGCAGGGAGACTTGCTCAGAGCAAAGTTACTCAAAGTCTTTTTGTGTACATAATGTTACTGGATCATTGTTTATCCTTACTTTCCCGTCACGTTCGGAATGACCTGGTGCCAGTGGAATAAAGAATATTTGCTTGTGATCTTTGGGCTGTACATGTATTCAAATCTCAACAGGTTTTAAAAGTCTGGCTGCATGAATTCAAGGTCATTTCCCCTTACCTTAGATAAGCTTGCATTGAACTCCTCAATCAGGTAAACTATAGGGGAAAAGGGAACTTTGTAAAGTTGGGGTGTAAATCGTTTTAATTAGAACAGCTGGCACAACTGATTGCAGTAATATAGAGTCACAGAGTCTTAGACCTGTACAGCATGGAAACAGACTCTTCAGTCCAACTCGTACATACTGAACAAATATCCTAAATTAATCTAGTCCCATTTGCCAGTATTTGGCCCATATCCATCTAAACCCTTCCTATTCATATATCCATCCAGATGCCTTTCAAATGTTGTAACTGTACCAGCCTCCATCACTTCCTCTGGCAGCTCATTCCATACATGCACCACCCTCTGTGTGAAAAAGTTGCCCCTTAGGTCCCTTTGAAATCATTCCCCTCTCACAGTAAACCTATACCCTCTAGTATTGGACTGCCCCACCACAGGGAAAAGATCTTGTCTATTCACCCTATCCATGCCCCTCATGATTTTATAAACCTCAATAAGATTAGAGAAAACTAACCAAATTAAAAATTGATGATCTATCAATACTACTTTTCTTTCATTTTTAAATAATGATCTAACATTAGTGCAAAGAGAAGACCGAATATTTATTAAAATGTGAGTTGATTTTCCATACAAGAAAAACACCTGTGATTCTATTCTTTTAAAGCCATGTTATTATTAAATTGTGATATTTTCTCCATCAAGTCTAATGTAAAACTATATCAGGTTTGATGAAAGGAAACAGGAAACTGAGGCCGACAGCTTATCAACTAAATTAGTTCAGGTTAAGAGATATATATCTAACCCTACTTAGAATTAAAGCTTGGGAATTCAACAGAAGATATTATCTTAAAGGCCATTTGCCCCATATTGTCCACAAAGGTTAGTAAGCAAAATGTTTGTGTTCCTTTGTCATTTATCCCATACATTATATTTTAAGTGCAACTTTTGAAGGTTTTTCTTTAGTTGTAAGATTTTAAGAGTTTTCAACTTAAAAACTGTTGGGTGACACCACATCACAGGACAACACACTCAGCAATAGATTGAGGTCAAATAACGTGTCTCAGAGTTTCACACTGCAAATTAAAAACATAGAATGCTGTAGTGTTAAGGTAAAACTCATACCCAGTAGTCACGGTGACCCAATTCTGTCCCCCATGTGGCTTATAGTCATAAACATGAAGTGATCTCAATTCTGTAGATCAGTTTAAGAAGGATGTATTTGAGAATGCAAAGGGACTCCATAGTATTCTTACACAGATCTGAAATTTGTAAATGTGATATGCTCTTGTACATTTCATAACTTACCTCGAGATGCCAAATTTGTAAATAAAAGAATATCACATCACAAAAGTTAATTAGAACATTAGACCAATATTTCTTTGTTTGCAATGAGCAGTGTTAGCTCTACCCCAGTATTTAGTCACATTTTGACTTCATTCCTACAGAAGTTTCCCTTCTATCAAACTCACCCATGATTTCTCATTCAAAACTGTCTGTGAGCTATTTCGTTATCTATTTAAGTTCCCTGTATCCCTCCAACCTGCAATCTAATTCTCAATAAAATGTTTATCCCACTGTTTTTTTTTTGAAAATAAAAGCCTAATTTATTGAAAAGTAATTGATATTAGGAATTATCTTATACCAACATGTTGTTATCTTCCCAGTGTAATGTTGACAACTAAGATATCAACATTTCCTCCCAATTTTATCCAAAAATAGTCATCTTATTTAATAACATTCCTAATGTTGCTTATCTATGTCCCCCTGAGCTATCTATACATGGCACTTGGAGGAAAACATGCATAGGTGTTAATATGGGAAGACACATACTATCCACATTGTTGGCTTATCCTCTTCCTGAGTCCATAAGACCAAAAGACCATAAGACATAAGAGCAAAAATTAAGCTATTTGTCCCATCAAGTCTGCTCCACCATTCAATCATGGCTGATAAGTTCCTCAACCCCATTCTCCCACTTTCTCCCCATATTCCTTGATCCTCTTGATAATCAAGAACCTATCTATCTCAGTCTTAAATGTACTCAATGACCTGGCCTCCAAGCCTTCTGTGGCAGTGAATTCCATAGATTCACCACTCTTTGGCTGAAGAAGTTTCTCCTTATCTTCCCTTTACTCTAAGGCTGTGCCCTCAAGTCCTAGTCCCTCCTACCAATGGAAGCATCTTCCCAACATCCACTGTGTCCAGGCCAATCAGTGTTCTGTAAGTTTCAATTAGATCCCCCCTCATTCTTCTAAACTCCAATGAGTATAGTCACAGAGTCCTTGAATGTTCGTCATGTGTTAAAATTTTCATTCCTGGGACCATTCTCATGGAGCTCCTCTGAACCCGCTCCAGGGCCAGTACATCCTTCCTGAGATATGGGGCCCAAAACTGCACATAATACTCCAAACGTGGCCTGACTAGAACCATATAAAACCTCAAGTTCATCTCTGCTTTTATATTCAAGTCCTCTCAAAATAAATGCCAACATTGCATTTGTCTTCCTAACTACTGACTCAACCTACAAGTTTACCATGAGAGAATCCTGGACTAGAACTCCCAAGTCTCTTTGCACTTCAGACTTTTGAATTTTCTCCCCATTTAGAAAACAGTCCATGCTTTTGTTCTTGTTACTAACATGCATGACCTCACACTTTCCCATGTTGTACTCCATCTGCCACTTCTTTGCCTACTCTCCGAACCTGTCCAAATCCTTCTGCAGCCTCCCCACCTCCTCAATACTACCTGTCCCTCTCCCCATCTTTGTATCATCTGCAAACTTTGCCAGAATGCTCACAGTTCCTTCATCTAGATCATTAATGTATAATCAGGAGTCCATCTCCTCTTGTAGTTCGCAGTCACCATCATTGATTTAAAGTTATAAAGCAAGAATGTTTTTTAGCCATCCAGAAGGAGAACTGGCTTTTCCTGAACAGTCTCTGGAATGAACATGCCCTCAAAAGTGAACATAACTTTACTGCCCCTTAATCCAAACCAGTGAGAAACAGAACTGTAATGCTTGAATTTGTTGTAACTCACTATGGTTATAAAAGTTAGATACAAGAGCCTCTGACCAATAACTTGGAAAACCTGACAACAAAGCTCATTTAAAAATGTATAGTATGCTGTGGAAGACTTTTATACGGAAATAAATTCTGCAATGATTCTGTCCAATAGAAAATATTTTATTATTAAAATACTCGACAATCACTGAATTAAGAATTCTAGCCACATTGTGTATTTTTTTAACTTAGTATGTCATATACTTGTTTACAATATATTCATTTCTTCCTCATCCATCATACACTCTTAGAACTTTGTTTTCGCTGTTTACAAAATTGTTCTGCATACTGTTCAGATTAGCTATGAAAAATACCTGTTGTAATTTATGAAGAAGTCTCATTTGGGGAACAGTATTTTCCACAAGCTGGAGGAACCAGAATAGCTACTTGCTACTTCTTTTTCTATTATGATTAAGCTTCAGCGAAGGGCTAAATTCTACTCCGCGGTCTCTTTACCCAGACAAATATCCTAGAGCATCTTGTTGAGCACCATATGCGCGCACACACACATAAATCACAAAGAATGCCCATCACATCCTTTACAGGGCAGCTGAAGTTTGGTAATAAATGCAATCTTACCAGCGTTGTCCATTTCCATGGGAACAAATACAAATAAATGCTATCAAGCGTGAAAATTGTAAGGATAAAGTAGAGGTCATTAGGACATAGCACTAAAGCGACAATAAGCTTGAATTTAAAATTCTACAGATTAAAAGGGAAGAGCATGACAGAGGGAGGAAAGGTGTTACAAATGCTCACATTTTTTGTCACTATTGCTGTCTAAGCTACAATTGCAGATCAGGAATATCTCACAGTCAATTCCAGGGCAATATGGTTTTTAATGTAATTTATCTTAATTATGCCACTTAAATCCGCCTTAGCAACATCCTGGGAGTTACCTCTGACCAGAGCTGAGTGAGACTAGCTATGTAAATATTGTTGCTACAAGACCTGTTAGAGTCTGGGAAATCCCTGGTGAGTAACTCGTTCCTGACTCCTCAAAGCACATTCACCATCTAAAAGGCACAGGTCAGGAATGTGATGAAATTTTCTCCATTTACTTGGATGGTTACAATTTCAAACAACAGTCAGGTAGTTTGACACCACCTAAGCAAAGCAGCCCTCTTGACTGGCACCCCATTTACCTTTAACATTCATCCCCTTCACAACAGTGCCAGTACACCAAGGCTCCTCGAATAGCACTTTCCACTCCCACAACCTCTATCACCTCGAAGGACATATGCACCTGATACAGGCAAACATCCCAGTGGCAAGTTCCCCTCCAAGTCACCACCATCCTGCATTAGAAATATATTGCCGTTCCTTCAGTGTCACTGAGTCAAAACCCTCAAATACCCTTCCTAACATCCCATGATATACCTCTATCTAAAGAATTTCAGAAGGCAGCTCACCATAACATTCTCAGGGCAAATAGTGATGTGCAATAAATGCTGGCTTAGCTGGTGTGCCCACATCTTGTGAATGAATAAAAAGAAATTTAGAGAGGAATAAAGATTAGCTGAAAACTTTTATCATTGAGGGCATAATTTAAATAAGCAATTGGTGAAAGAAGCTGTGTGTAAAATAAATTTGGGCTGTAAAAATTATTCTTAACCTAGATACCTTCTTGAATTAGGGGTTTTCTACAAACTCCCCCAGATTCTGTTGTAGACACTACCTGTAGAAACCACAGCCCATGTTGGCTAACGAGGGGAAGTTCAATTTCATACCTCGCAATTTGTAACGTGAGCTAAGTGAAAGCAGATGCAATCTCTCAGCTACACTGAAAGTTTCAAACTCTGAAGGGCCTATTTTATGACCCTTCATTCTCCCCGCGGTTTCGGGTAGGAGTATGAACCAGGGAAGCGTTGGCTGGGCTGGGGTGTGTGAGGTCAATTGTTTCATGTTCAGACCCGATAATATAAAATGTTACGATTCCTGTCATAAGAAGGAATGAGGGATTAAGTTAAAAAGGCAAAGCCACGCCTGATGTCTTCATTGAGATGCTGAACCACAAGCTTAAAAACAGAGCCACATAGTCTCAGAGCTGTCAGCAAAAGATGGTAACAGATAAGATCCCAAACATAGGAGGTCAGGTAAGTAAGGATTTATCAATCGTTTTTCAGATAATCTTTAGGCCAGAAAGATCAGTAGTGCTTCTCATGGACCCATAAATACATCATGGCCCTACCATATCACTGACAGCAGTATTTCTGCCCAATCATTATTTACATTGTAGAGACCCACATCCTTGAGCCCCTGACAGCCACTTAATCACACCTTTACAGCCAAAGTTTTGACTCGCCTGAACTGGCAGTGATGACACTCCTGCTGCCTTTATGGGGAGTTCATGAGCCCCAGGACATAAACCCTAGTCTCATTATCCAGACAACTGCTAGTTAGCTGCTGGTTTATACCTGTATACACAACATCCACTCTGAATTAAAATCAGATCTATTAAAATATCTTAACATTAAATAGAAATAAACCAAACAAAATTGCCTTCTGCAGTTTCTGTGCTGCTGCTGTTGTTTTGGTACCAAAATGATGTTGCACCAAATATCATGTTGGTGAGGATTTTAATGTAGACATGAGAAGAACATGCTTTGTGAGTTGGTGCCTGTACTGCCATTTCCAGTCTCTGCTCTGGTTAACACTTCTTTTAAACATATACATTCAGCAGCAGTAATGACGACACCACAGCCTCTAGCCTGTCTGTTCTATTCAAAGGGATCATCAAGAACTTGCAGGTGGATTGCTGACCATAGCCTCAGTTTTGCATTCACCCTAAATCTTGCATTCTATGTTTCTGTTAACAACAGTAACCAATACTTATATAGCATCTGCAATTTAAAGAAAAGAGTCCTAAGGCTCCTAGGGGTATGATGAAACAAATTTTGACACCAAACCACTATTGGAGCGGATAAGCAAAAGCTTGTTCACAGAGATAAGCTTTAGGGAGCATTTGAAGGGAGCAAAGAGATACGAAGTCAGAAGGGTTTACAGAGATAGAATGCAGAGCTTAGAGCTTTCGCACTTGAAGACATAACAACCAATGGCTGAGCTATAAAATCTGGGCCATTTAACAGGCCAGAATTAGGTAAGCCTGTATATATTGGAAGTTTGTGAAGTTGCACAGCTTATAGAAGTGATAAGAATTTTGATTAATGCCCACAGTGTTACAAACAGACATGAGCTAATTGCAGATTGCAATCCCTTTGCCCAATTGTCAGGCTTGTCCAATTTTTTCTCCATAATTAATAAATAAATCCAATAAATACCTACTTGAAGTTGGAGGTCTACTTTTGAAAACTGCAACTTCAAATGAAATGACATTAAGTGGAACATTGATGAGAATTTTTCCCTTCCTGATACAACAGCAGCAATTGCGAGAAAGGGAAGAATGAAATAGCCAGATTCTTGATGCCAGTGAAAATCCCACTGGTAACTGTTTCGTTTTTATGCATTTGTGTTGCACCTTATTTGTATGCTACTTGCAACTGTTCCTCACTGACCAAGAATGGCCGGTGCAAATTTCCAACATAAATCAGAGCCAACACCAGTGGCTATAGATTTCCGAATGCTTATCCCAGCTGATAGGAATTACTTCTTCGCAACAACATCCCTGCATGCCCCATGGCCACTAATCCACTCAGTGCTCTTTCCACACAGGTCAACATTGGAAAGTCACCAGCCTCACCACATAATGACATCCACTCCCAATGCATTTCATAGATCACTTCAGTCCTTCAACACATTCCATTGGAGCTCAGCAGCACCTTTGCCTTTGTCAGATCACTTTCACACAGGCTCATTCATGCAGCTTGAACTAATGTCACTTAGCACTTATTCACTTTCCTGCTTGATTGGAGGCTACCAGCCTCTGTCTGCTTCATGTTGGTTTCTCAGCACACACTCACTGACTTGAACATTGACTGATGGGCTGTCAGCCTCTGAGTAACTCGCATTGCTTTCTTAGCACACATCGTCCTTTAGGGCCCAGTTACAGGCAGCCGGGCTCTATGGCTTGGACAGCTTACAACACAGAGGGAAAAGCTGGCAGCTTGTGATGATGGGAAGCACTGTTTAGCTAAATAATTACTCACATCGGGGATGGGAATGTTGTTCTGCAGAACCATGCTGTATCAACGTAGGACCTACAGTATATGCCAGTAGCATACACAGCAAACACACTGTGCTTCAAACATGGAAGTCAAGAGTTCGCAGTCCTTAGTGGTGTGGAAGGGTACTGCAGCCAGTAATTGGGATACAGTCTAGGGACTTATCTGATTCTAGATTAGTGGATTGGCCACAGTCATTCAAGAACTTGGTCCTATCAGAGTTTAGGGATCTATGCCATTGCAGTCCAGTGATTGGGACATGGTCAGTCTTACTTGGCACATACAGATAGGTCAGTGTCAAGGTACCAGTCTGGGGCTGTCCTGCCAAGTAGCTCCTGGAGGTTTGGTGTAGACAGGAGGCTTACTAGTGGCAGTCAATGGAGACCTGGGGCAAGTGAGCAACTGAGTTGGAATGCAGGCATCAATTAGGATGTCCCGGGTCATGATCACTGAACTGTCCCTTTGACTGCAGCATTTCTTGCGCTCAGAAAGACTGGGTGGAAATCCCATACTGGTGGCTACTAAGGTCACAGCTGTCCTGAAGCTTTGTGCCAGTGGCTCATTTCAAGGGACACTTGGGAAGCTGTGTGGTATCTCCTAATCTTCAATATATAAACACATCCAGGATGGAGCTCATGCCATTTTATCCAGAGCACATGTCTCCATATCATTCTCCCGTGATGGGAGTCAAACAGCTTGGGCAGTGGGATTCTCTATCATCTCCACCAGGGAGATATCCACAGCATCCACGTTGCTTTGAGAATACCCTGTCACCAACCTGCAGAGTTCATCAACAGAAAAGGCACTTGCTCCATCAATGTTCAAATTATAGGTGACCATTGATCGCAAATGCTGGAGGTCAGTGCCAGATGTCCTGGAATCTACAATGAGTCTCACTTGCTGGAGAACTCTTCAGCTTCTATGTCCTTCAAAGGTCCTTAAGCTGGCTAGGAATGGTTGCTGGGAAACAAATAGCTGCCTCTCCTAACATGGCTCCTAACACCTTTATGAAGCCCTCAGACTAATACAGAACAAAGACAGGACACTTCATACTTCCCCCTGACCAGAGGCCTCCAAAAGATGATGCTTCAATGTCTGGATTACTCTTGCAGAGCCTGGCATTATAGCCCAGAAAGGGTATCCTGCATTATTGTGGCATATTGTGTCCATCATGACTGCAGTCAACAAAGGGGGATACCCTGGACGTGAACGAAATGGAGAATGACCATCTTTTGAACAGAACATTTACCAGGTGTGCTGTCCATCAGACCATGATAAAGCAATGCATCGTCCAGCTGTGAGACTAGAGATAAGCTAACTGAAACCCGCTTCAAGGATGAATAAGCTGCCTTTGTTTCATTGTTTACCATTCTGTTAGTTATATGACAAGCAGCTCCTGCTTACTGTAAAGAACACGTGGATCTTGATTTTTTTTGCATTCCTTGATCTTTTGTGTTGCTAAATAAATATTTTGTTTTTTTATCATTTGAACACCTTAGTATGGTACCTTTGGGTGATCCCACTTCAAGCTTCGGCATATATCCGCGTCCAACTGCCTGTAGAGATATGTGGAATCATCACTGATGCAGCACTCTCACTCACAAGGGAGGTGCAAGTGTGGAATGATGTGAAAAGGCTAAGTCTTACCAGAAGTCTTAGGCACACTGTGTTTTGCCCCATTGTTGTCCATTGTAAAATGCAATGCCTCAGCTGCAGTCCTCAATATTATGGCTCAGGAACCCATGATATCTGAATTGAAAATAGCCCATAGGTTCTGGAGCACCTTCTGTTTTGGCAAAAGAACAATATTGAAACATCGTAGCCTGTTGTATGAAACATTGCTCAATTCTTACAATGCTAATGATAAAAAAAAAGGATGTTTTAAAAATAACAGAAGAAAAATATAACTTCCTCCTGCTCACACATTCACAACCCAGAGCTCCAAGGGAAAATTGAACCAAATTGCTTTTGATGCAGACCTCACCAAATGCCATGGCCCACATCCTCCTCACCTAGTTCTTACCAAACTGTAAACATCCTTTCTCCTCCAAGCCAACATTTTTATTTCCTGTTCCGGCTACAGTTGAGAAACCGAGTTGCTGGAGTACTGGGGCTGTCATCATCCACAGATTGGACTTTGCAAAACCAATAACAACCAATGCTGAGACATGATGGTTGATATTGAGAACTATAAACGACATCACAATTTGCAGTGATCACACTTGCTCTGTATACCTGAGGTTGAGGTGTTCCTCAATAGATTCCAGACCAGCACACCCTGGATCCACTGGTACAGCTTAGCTATTTGCAATTGATGCAGGGAACCATTTGGAGATTGATGGAAAGGAATCACTTTGTGGTAGGTACAGAGGAACCCCTTTGTGATTGATGCATGGAAGCTGGGTCAGATAGAAAACAGCATTAAAATGAATCTCATGACATTAAATGAGATTACAGGCCCCATTAACTACACAGTATTGAAGTGAAATATTGTTAAACAGGCAGTATTAAATGAAGACTTTCTGTGCCAAGTAATGATTAAATCACTCATTTTATCATATATACTAACTTCTCTTTCCTCTCTAAATTCTAGTCTGTATTTTCAAACATTTATTGGCATATTTGGTCCCTTGATCCAACCAACAATTAGGTTCTAATGCATTTCAGAGATAGTTGAGTCAGCAACCAGTGGAAATAAATGGCGAGAAAGTATTGCTGAATTAAATTGTCCCGGTACTTTTCACTGTTTACATTCTTAAAAAGAGTTTCAAACATTGGGAGCATGATCTGAAGCTGCTTACTGGAACATGACTAATTAATGGGATATACAAATTAGTTTCCATTGAAGCAAAGTACTCTACTTTCCAATGCACTTTTTGCAAGTTGTGAAAGTTTTACATCTTTGTCATTATGTTAACACGTACCTTATCGTGGTGATGAGAACATACAGACATTTGCCTGAACATTATTGTCTGGAGTGGTTATGTGGTTAGGCATTGGCTTCACACCTCTCAGTTTTCAGGTTTGAGCCCAAATCGTGGCTAACACTCTCACTCCTATCCTAATTACATAATGAATGTGAATGAGCTTAGGTGCTCAAGTTCTCCAAGGCTGATGTGAAAAATTAGATGGTCTGTTCCAAAAATCCCCTGTCAACCACTGTTCCCCATCCAAATGGTAGGCAGTAAACATCATAGGAATGTAATGTCATAAGAAATGGGAGCAGGAGAAATCTAGTTGGCCTCTCAATCTTACTATACCACTCAGAAATATCATATCCTCAACACCATTTTCCTGGCCACTAGTCTTGACTCACTTGTAGATCCAAAATCTTTCTAATTCAGCCTTTAATACATTCAAAGTTTCAGCCTCCGCTGCTCTCTCAGGTAGAGAATTCCATAGGTTATTTATTATTAATTAATAATTGCAGCTCAATGCTTGCCCTCCAAGATTATACGTAAGAAAAAATACCTGAAAGAACTGCGATGCTGGAAATCAGAAACAAAAACAGAAATTGCTGGAAAAACCTCATTAGGTCTGGCTGCATTTGTGGAGAGATAGCATGGTTAATGTTTTGGGTCCAGTGACCCTTCCTCAGAATTGGGTTATATGTAAGTGTTGTTCTAATCAGGTAAAGGGGATAGAATGAACCCACACTTTTCCCTCTCCTCATTTGATCAGAACAGGTTTTCTTAGGAAAAAAAACACGTTGGCTTGATCAGTTTATGTTTAAAGAAGATGCAAAATTAAAATAATTAGCACAACAGGTGTTTTCAAACATTGGCCAGCATGATGTCAGGTACTGAAAAAGTTATTTGTTTCTTTTGTGTAATTACTGGCCTGGCAGAACAGCACAAAAATAGCAGAAGATAAACATATTAGGGGACCAGGTGCTTCAAAACTCAACTACAAAAGTTGAGTTTGTTGTTTCGTTGAATAAGCAGAATGGCATTTTACTGTAAAGATAGCTACTGAGCATATGAGCAAGGAGATTTCATGATGTTCATTAATTATGTTTGAAATCATGAAATCAGATCCCGTTGAACTGGATTTTAGTCATTGTCAGATAAGATGTTTTCTCTTACCATCCTCTGTTATGACCAATGAAGCCTGTTGATGCTCTAATGTCATATGACCACAATTTCCTTCAATATGTGTTGATACCCTTGCATTGTGTGCCATTATTCTTTGAAATAACAACTGCTGATGATTAGCAATGCACAGGTGGGTGTACTAGACTTTAGGCTTCAAAGAAAAGCCTCCTGCCCTGATTTTCCGGAGCGGGATGGAGATTGACAGTGGAGAACATTCCTGACTCCACAGACCCATCTTGATTGAGGATGCTCCAGCCCTCATTATTTTCATTACAGAAAGCCACAGGTGGAATTGAGTTGCATTCGGCACCTCCGGCAGGCCAATGGTCAGGCCAGCAGGCCAGAAGCTGTGCTTTGTTTATTGAACATCAGCCCAGTTGTAGTATTGAATGTCAATTCCTTAATCCTCCACCCTCCATCCCCCCCCCCCCACCCACCCTCCCATGGCCTGTCACATATCCCGTAACCAAGGGGCAGGGGAAGGTAATATTATAGAGATTAGGATGAACTAAATTTATAAATAGTAACCTTTAACCATCTGTCAATGTCATCAGTGACTTCATCTAGTCAGAAAATATGAATAAGTACCAATGTTAACATTTTATTTATTGCAGAACATTAAACTGAAATTAACAAACAAACCTAGAAAGAAAGCCAAATAACACAATCATAGAAAATCCAGTGCAATCCAATGAAAGAAAGTATTGGATGGATACATCAACTTAAGAAATTGCTACAACAGAGAAACAAAAAAAACAAATTCTACAGAACAATAAGCAGAAACCATTCAATTACCTCATAGTGGGTCTTTTTTTTATCTTGACTTTGTATCCTGCACCTTGTGGTCAATTCTGTGGCCATCAGCACAGCATGATTGACGCAAGCAGCACAGAGACATAAATAAATTTTATTCTTATTGTATTTACTCCTCTAAAGTGCTTAGTTTGCAAAGAATGCTGAAACTTTGAAAAACTGTAATCAATGTCAAAAATACGTATTCAGATCTGAGGTATTTATGATTATGGCTAGAGAGTGTTTTTGGTGTAGGGAAAATAACATGCTATTTTATTTTTTTTAATTCTTTTAATCATTTATCACTACATAATTCAAATGTGTGGAAAATGGAGTACATTTTGAAGATATCTTTCAATAAACTATGTACTTTTGCAGATCAGGACACATTTTTGAGATAACAAGGTGTGGAGCTGGATGAACACAGCAGGCCAAGCAGCAGAGATAAAAGGTACTGCAGATGCTGGAGAATCCGAGATAACAAGCGTGGGGCTGGATGAACACAGCAGGTCAAGCAGCATCATAGGAGCAGGAAAACTTGACGTTTCGGGTCTACACCCTTCATCAGAAAATGAGCAGCATCCTTGATTTTTTTTTGCTCTCATTCTTTACTGGCACAAGTTAAACCTTTTCTCTTTTCACATTTCAATTAAATATGTAAGAAAATGTTGTTAAATATCTACGATTTCATGTTCACCTTCTTCATAAGCAACACATCCCTTTTAATGTTGCTCATCGATTTACCTAAAAGTGCAATTGTACATGCCTTCAAGTGGCTTTCTTCTCAGACAATTCAAGACCCATATAGTTATTTTACAGACAAGATAAAATCACGCTTAATGAAAATAAGGCTTAAAGTTTGTGAAATTAGCCTTTAATTTATGCAATTCTTGAGGTAAAGACTATGTCAAATTGACACTCTGCATTCACTCAGAACCTAGGTTGACAATCCAACACTTCAGTTAAGATCAGCTATATTCAAAGATGAGTTCTTAAGTCATGGTCCCATTGGTTATTCATATGGAAAAGGAGGATATCATGATACTATAAAAACAGCTAGAAGATAATCCAGTGTCTTGGTCAACATTGTTCCTTCGACCACCACTGAAAAAGATCAGATTATTAACACTTGTTGAATCCTACTGTACAGCTAATGATAGCCACATCTGCCGAGCACTCCGCATCCCCAAGTATTTATTGGGTATAAAGCACCTTGAGATTGATCTGAAATGTGGTGGAGAGAGCAACTTAAATTTCAGATTTTTTTTATTCTTATCCAATTCCCCTCCAAAATAAGCTCTGGCTATTTCCTTTGATGTAAGTACTTCCAAATGAATGAGTTGAAAAGAGTCAATATCCACAAAATTTGCAACCTTAGAGCCAGGTTCCTCGAGACTATGTCTGCTGTTTTCAATCCTGCTATTTAGTGAGGGTGATCGAGTGTGCACCGGTATCCTCTGACAGAGGTGTACAGATGTTGATGCTGATTTGTTGTCATAGTGTTGTCATTTTGGGCTCACAGTTCCAGCTTACATCCTGTCTTGACCTCACAAGGTTCAACATATGTTCAGCATCAATGACACTTATAGCTTCCTTGCTGGTTGAGTTCCAATATCTACTGCCGTGATTGGAGGAGTACTTGGTGGTGTCTAGTGTTTATTGAAATTTCTGAAGTCTGCTAGGAGTGCTACAGCAGATGCTGAAGAATTTCATCCTTACCTTCTCAAACCACTTGCTTCAATACCTAGCTACACAAGTTGGCATCCCCCTTCAATACAGCATGTATTGGAGAATGAACATTGCTGGAAGAGGCAAGAGGCAGAAGGGGGCAAGACTCACAATAGGAGGTCATATCTATCCAGATTGTTCAGGGAGAAATTCTCCAACCTGAATCTTCATAAATCACAATATGTAGGATATCTGACTTCAATTGGGATACTGTCACTGAAATCGACCCCCTGCTGCAGCCTCAGAAAAGTGTCAGCATGTAATGCCAGACTCCGTTAAGGTATAGATAGTCATTAACTTTCATGCGTTGGGCTCCTTCCAGGAGTCTTTCAATATCGCACAAGGAGATGCAACACTAAATATGAAAGAACAGGCAATTGCCATCCTGAAATTAAAATTCCACTGATTGGACCAGTCAGCGGGGTGTGTATCAATATTCTATGATGAACTGCAGCACACTGCACAACCTCACCATGATGAGGGGCAACCCTTACCATCAGTGGCGTAGTGAGAATTTGAGGCACAGACGAAAGAGGAGGAGGAGGAGGAGGAGAAGGAAGAAAGAAGACAACCAACACAGCTCCTTTCTGAATGTGCTATCCACGACTGAATCACATAACTAGGATTGTAGATAGGGCTTTAAACTAATTAATGGGGTGGACGGTTTAACTGAAGGCAAATTTTCAAAATCAAAAGGAAATTAGCCAGCAGAGGTACAGAGTGGTGAAAAGGTGAAAAATAATCAGACAGTGACAGGAAGGGGCTTGACAGCTGTTATAGAGATTTAATGCAATGTCCAAATTTTTTTCTTAAGCGTCATGATTTGTTTCTGTTAACAGCTCCTTTAATATCTTTGTGCAGCTCTTGCAACCATGCTAACTTAAAGAATCAGATTAATGCACAGTCTGTTTGGGATCTTTCAGGTTGTAGCTAATAGGGAACATTGTCGTGAATCAATCGCAGGACCAAAAGCAAGCATTCAATGTTATAGTTCCAGTTGTCATATTTTCGATCTCACACTTGATGTATTGCACATCCAGCGCCTCATCGTCTTATTTTATTGCTGCAAAAGTTGGATTCTTATCAGAAGCTTGCATCCAGAAGAGCAGCTATGTCACAACTGCTGTTCGATTCTGTTGATAATTAAACATATCAATGCAAATGTAAGGAAAATCCAAACAGCAATCTTAACAAAAAGTCCTTAGCGACAACTCTGTTAAGTTTGTGTGTTTGACAATAATTCCTATGGCCACCTTTACATCCCCCAAATCTATGGAGCTGGAGAAAACAAGTGAAGGCAGAAACACCAATCTGAAGGCTTTGGAGCATCAGGCTCTCTCATATTTGGACCACAAGTTTTATTTATGCTGATTAAAGAGGTAGGAAGTGACAAGTGTGGCGAAATCTGTAAGATTGATGTCTGTTTGTGGGTTCCCAAGGAAGCGGGTGCAGTAATTAGCTACACTGTGTACTAAACTGGAACTGCAGCTGTCAAAATTATTGATGGAGTTAATACAGTGAATATATATTACTTCTAGCATGTGTGATTATGGTTATTTTATCAGAAATACCAAACGTTATGCCTCTGGAATGCATTAAAGGAGTTCTGGAGCTGGAATTGGTTTTCATATATTTTTTGCATCTGTTAATGGTCTAGGATTGCTGGGCCTCCAGAGACATGTAAATGGAATCCAATACTAGAATTTCCACTGTTGCAGCTCCTTCTAATCTGACCATGAATGTTAGTATTGAGCTGACAATTCTAATAACTGCCTGGGTGTGTGGAATATGGGGAAGATTCTGTAGTAGCTTTATCTCTGATTTTTAACTCCTTCTGAGGAGCAAACTTGGGAACAGCATCTGTCAAACCTTCAATTATCTCAACTAGACCAACAAGTGAGGCACAAAATAGAGGCTGTGGACAACACGCCAAAGTGCATTGTACTTTACAGCTGAGGAGCAGACAATTTCTTCATGATAGATAGTACATTGAGAACGGAAGAACTAAGGAGAAACAAGAATTTATATGTGTGATGGAACAGATAAATTATAGGAAACCTCATTGTCATAAACCCTTTCAGACAGTGCTTATAGCCTAGTTAAGAGAAATGTTCAAAACTTGAAAATCTGAAAATAAGGTCCTGGACGGTCATCTTTCCTAATACCAATTGGATATCGTGAAGCTCTTCCAAATGTTTAACTATGAAACTATTCTTTCTATTTTTAAACAAAATTGAATTGTTTGATGTGGTGGATAAGGGAGGGTGCTGTGCCCAAAGTCAGGTCCATGGCTCATTGCCTGCTGGCAACTCTTGAAGAAGAGTTGTCTGGGCAATTTTTGCCAGCAGTGGTTTATTATCATCTTCTCCTTGCAGGGCCAGGACAAGGAGCAGGTCCTAAACCTGTCTCAGCCAGAACTGGAATCGAGCTCATTATTCTGATCATCCAGGCAACTGAGCTTCCCAAGGGAATGTTTATGGATGTTATTTTCTGGACTTTCAGACGTCATTCAATAACATTCTAAATCAGACACTGTTAACAAAAATCAAATGCATGCAGTTGAAGGCATCCATTTGGCAAGTGCAGGGTATTGGTTAGGAGTTAGGAAACAGACTATAGGATACTAATTATCACATGTACTCAATTTGGAAGGATCTGACTAGTGGTAGCCTCCATCCTGGGGTGTCAACTGTTCACTGTACTACTAAATGAATTACATTAAGCAATAGAGAATCACACATCACCATTTGATATCCCAAAGCACTTTGTTTATATAAAGACTAGTGATTTCTGATTTTTTTCTTCCACCTTTTTGTGGCTGAGGCAGTTAATGTAAATTTCAGAACTAAGGTTCATAGGTTTTATTAGATAAGGGTGTTAAGAGATATGAAACCAAGTATGGTAGACAAAATTAAGATAACATCAACCAAGACTTATCTGAATGCTGAAACAAGATTAAGGCCTTACACTTCCTATTAAAAAAGACATCAGAAGAATTTCCTTATAAATAGAGGGTGGAATCTTCCCGGTCCCAGAACGATGTGGGCCACGGTGAGAAATTTGGGAAAAAAAGTGTGCAATGCCCAATAAGGACTTTCTTAGTATCAAGATCAAAAGGTCACGTTTTCTAACCAAGTATTGGACAGTGGAACGTGATTCTTGCTTGTGAGCAGCGAGAGGCTTATTTGCAAAGTTTCCTCTAAACTGCACTGCCACATACCCAAGGGGGTCACTCACATCAATCACCTTGATTGACTGACTTCCTGATTTGGAAGTTGCTGCCACTCACATCTGGAGAAGAAAAATGAATTAGAGGGATCGCAGGTTATTTGTATGGATTATCTCTCAGTGTCAGCCTGATGACTAGCTAACCCCACCCCACTGACATACATTTTTCCATTCTCGCAGCTGCTAAATAAAAGCTGGATGCTGAGAATTCCCAACATGAAAGTCAGAGCAGTTACCTTGCAATTCCAGCTTGCCACTTGGGCCTCTGGGCCTCCATCGCAGATACCCAGCATTTAAAACTCAGGGCATTCTCCATGGGCAGTAGTTGCATGCACCCCACATTCACAGACATTGGAACTGACACATCATCATGACACATCTCTGATCCATTTCGAGTCCACCTCTGTACTTCTAATCTGCACTTAAGAGTGTGCTGACACCCGACTGCTGCAGCAAGGATACTTGATGAGCAGCAAACGGATACCTAGCTCAGCGACCAGGCTGCATCTCAGGGCTGCTCGTTCTTAACTTAACTTAGCGCTCACTCACTCAGCACTCACTCACTCTGTGCCTTCTTCAGTGTTCACAGCATCTATGTCCTGCCTTGCATTGCCTTACTTTTTTCTGCTTCATTTCCTTCAGCTGGAGCTTACAGGATCACATTCATCTGTTTCATTTTGTCACTTAGTGCAGACACAAAGTCAGAAAGCACATCACGGCTATCAGTTATCAATCAATAGAGTGGTCATGCTGCTGTACAGCACCGTGCAATGTCAATCTCATGCCTTGCAGCATGTGCCAGCCATGTTAACAGCAAACTCACTGCTGTGCATCAAACGTGAGGCCATGACTCAAAGCCTAGTCCTCAATCAAGTCAAGGAAGATAGCCTTCAGTTAAAGAGTCTTGGCACAGTAAGTCAAGGACAGCCTCCAGTATCAATCCAGGTGCTTGGACGCAGTCAGCAGACAGATGGGGTGGTCAGGGCCAGGGACCTCTTACAGTCCTGAGACTGGGCCACAGTCGTCTGTCTGTGTCTAGTGTTACCAATCTGAAGAATTGCAGGAAGACAGGGGTTACTGTTGGTACAATGTCAAATGAACATATCCCCTTCTTGGTAGCTTTCCCTGTCAACCCCATAGGCTTAAATTCCCCAAGTCACCATGCAACCTGATTATC
This sequence comes from Ginglymostoma cirratum, assembly GCA_024137785.1. NCBI lineage: Eukaryota > Metazoa > Chordata > Chondrichthyes > Orectolobiformes > Ginglymostomatidae > Ginglymostoma > Ginglymostoma cirratum. The sequence continues at coordinate 9,941,036 of JAHRHZ010000268.1, forward strand.
TATGTCTTCAGCTCCTCTGCACTACAATCCCCTTTTCTGCCATGTCTGGGGCAAATGTTTTGCCAGCACTTGACTGGGTGCACAACGATCTTTTAAATATGACACCAACACCAAGGATGCCAGGATGTCCTGGCACTGGCAAGTACTTCCAAATTTGGTGGTGGGAGAATCAGGCTGACATCAGATGAGCAGGTAATCATAGGGGTGTAGTACCTCATGAATGGGTGAGTGTGGAACTATAGTGTGGGAAAACTTGCTCAATCTCAAACTCCATGAAACTCAATGAAACTGACACTGCCAATTTCTGGTTAGACTTATCCCAGAATGATTAAGAATACATAACAGAACTAACCATAAATCAAAAATATTTGCTATATTTATAGATCACAAAGGCAAATCAATTTTATGGAGCTGTTGATATTTATTGAATTACTTACTTGTTTGTCCATTTCCATAGTCCACAAATAATTTGGGACTATTGCTTACAAACTCCAGTGAGGACTGATGAAGATTCAGTCAATCCAATTGACCTGTACTGATTTTTACTAGTAACAAGTGTAATTTGAATACAGTACCGTATCTTTTAAGTTCATTCGCCCATGAAAAGACGAGTATAAACATTCTTGAAAAAGCTGTTCTGTTATGTACTCAATAAACATACTCATTAAGAAAATGGTTGTTTGTATTTAAAACTTCTTCAGCCACTTTCAGCATTGTTGTCAAATCCTGCACAAACAAACAATAACATCACTGAACTTTAACTTACGCATTTTCCTGGAAGAAAACATAATTTCTTTTGGCACTTAGAGCCGACACTAACACAAAAAAAATTATTAAAATTCTCAAAAAAAGTAAGCAATTTTATTAATTTCTCTTTCTAATAAAGAGGTAAAAATCTTAATGTAATCCATCTGTATTAATTGAGACATTCAAATGGTGCATTCGCTTGATTGAACTCCCTGCTCTCAGGGTTGCCTAATAAATGACTGACTCATCATTTCTGCATTGTAATATGTAAGTGTAGTTATCCTTTCTAAGATTAATAACTTTTCATATTGTGTTACACATTATTTATTAGGTTCTGTAGGACGGGCCAGCTGTTACATTTTTTGAGCATTCCTTTACACAAAGATTATCACGATAATTCAGAAACATTAACAAAGAAAACTAATATTCCTCTTTTTGCATTAAAATATATTAAAACAAAGGAATTTTTTAACAGTTAAAATTAAGTGTGGTCTTTCTAGTAAATTGAAGTTGAGATCTTGCTACCGATACATCTTGGTATTGAGGTTAGGGGTTTTTGTTCTGTCTTTGACCTAATTGGATAAAAACTAAGAAAAAAAGCATTTTTTTTGAACATGTAAATTAAAGTTATTGAGATCTCTGCAAATCTCCCTTTGATGGTGGGTAGGGCCGATAAAAGATGATCATGAATGTTGTGACAGGACGAAACAAAAATCGGAAATCCTTTCTGGTTGGAACTTTACGTCATTCAGTTCTCTTTCTGAAAATTCCTTTTCATAAATTTCCCCAGGATGTTGAGAGAAAAAGGTATAAAAGCAGATCGAGAATTTGTCAACTCAGATCCATTCTACGATCTACTGAGTGCTAACACTTGTCGTGATAAATCAACAAAATGACTCAGGTGGTGCATTTCTGCATGAAGCTGACCATGTCTATGTTGATGGGACTGATTCTGTTCAATTTGATGGACATATCTCCATTTGCAGGTGACTATGTGCTATTTTTTTTTATCTTTCACCTGAACATGCATTATCTTTTTCACTGTTCATGAACTATTTCCATTTCTAATCAATCTTTATTTCTGTGGCGCTTTCTTTTTACACAGATGCCCAGTCTCCAGTAGACTGCTGTCTTTCATATTCAAAGAAACCTTTACCATCAAGACTAATTGTAGGTTATGTGAAGCAGTTTGAAAATGAACTTTGCACAATCAATGCAGTCATGTAAGTGTAAATTGTTGCTTGATTTGTTGAAAAGAGATGTTATGCTTTAAAGTTATCTTTATGCTCTGTAAAAATAGTTTAACATTTATTTAACAAATGGAAACACTCAGAGCCAAGCAATAGCTTCATTTGCTGAGCTTAAAGTGATTAGTCCACCACATAGTCTGAGAAAACATTCTGGTAACTGCAGCATTCTTTTTGTTCTCCATAAGTACATAAGCGATTTTTACTGAGTCACCAGAGATGGAGGTTAGCTGCATGCGGGCCATGAACTGACCTGAATCTGGTCAGTAGAACCCCTATGTTAAAATACACAACACATACAGAAATCTACCAATTTAAATCAAGGTTCTTTCAAAAATATTTCTTTACAGATTTTACACAAGAAAAGGCAGAAGAGTTTGTGCAAATCCAGAAGAGGATTGGGTGAACAAGGTTATCCTTGGTTTTCTGAGGTAAGAAAATAAATCACTTTTGTTTAGATAAAGAGATTTTTAACCAAACTATCCAGAACATGTTTTTTAATGAATAAAAAGCTGTAATGCATTGACTTCGTTTCTGAAACTAAGAATGTCTTTGCCATTTTAAACATACTAGAATTCAGAACCATACCAGTTACTTATTTGACAAATTTCTTTATCAAGTCAAGATTATAGAAGAAGCCATTGTCTTTTTCAAAGGATATGTAGAGAATATTTTATCATACCCTTGTCCTGTAAGCCATGGGATCAACACATTTTGCCTTTGGACAACCAATATTTTAAAACATGTTCACTTTAACAAGCAGTGACAACTGAAGAGAACGGTTAAAATAATCAATTTAATGAGCCTGAATATTGAAATTATCTGTACTTTGATGTTAAGAGGCATTGTAACTTATTTCCTTTTATGCTTATTTTCTAGGAAAGAACTGAAACAGAAATGAACAATTCAGTGACCTTAATTCCATGGGCATCAACAATGTCACTTTTTAATAATCATAGGAAATAACCTTTAAAAACAAGTTGCTATACTTAAATATACTGAACTATGCACATCTCAGCAAATTTTCAAAAAAAATCATTCAGCTAAATCATTCTGTAAAATGAAGTTTATATTTCTATTTGTATTGACTGGTGAATTGTTGCTTACTGTGAATGCTTGTAAATTATGCAAATGCAGAAAACGGATGTACCTCAGATCAATAAACAATGCTTCTATAACAATATTTTGATCTCAATTCAGTTGTTAACTGTTTATATGCAGGTTAAAGCTGCTTAAGCAGAGTTCATCTGTCATCATGATTGCAATAGATCAGTTTTGCACATGTATATGCATATTGTAAGGTCATAAATAGGAACAGGAGTAGGCCATCTGGCTCCTTGAGCTCAATTTGCCATTCAATAGGATCCTGGCTGATCTGACATTCCTTACGTCCACTTTCTTGCCCTTTTCCTGGAACCCTTGATTTTCCAATTGATATCTATCTATCTCAGCCTTAAATATACACAAGGATTCTGATCCTACAGATTTGTGGAATGAACTCTCTGGGAGCACAATGGTGTTTGTCAAGATTCAATGAATAACTGCTATCCCAACAAAAATGTTAGATTGTTTTTCTCCTTCCCAATTTATGCAAGAATCTTCTTTTAATAATCCCTGTTTTCTTGTTTGTGGACACAGGACCTTTACCTCAGGAGGCCAGTGAGAGTGTATCACATGTTGGAAAGTCTTCAAACAGTTCATAATATTAACCTTCATTTGTTTTCAGGAAAAGCAGAGAAAAACAAAACAGATGCATTTTCTTCTGGGAATAAACAAGGACTGCTTGCAATTGAACAACGCATTTACAGTCAATAAATGATTATTTTGCCCAACTAGCATCTACTGGAAGAGGGTGACAATTAAATCCAGTCTGGGTTGTGGCAACAGAAGCTACACCACTCCATCATACTGAAAGTCAAATTCCTCCTGTTCAATGTCCTTATATTCAACCTCGGAAAACTGCTGCCACTCTCCCAGGTCTTCAGCCTCTATCAAATTCTGAAGGTTGAAAAGGACAGTCTTTCAGGTGATCTCAGCCAGCACAGGAATTGAACCCATGCTGTCACAATCAGACTACTTTGCAAAACAAGCATCCAGCTAACCCTAATATTTAATGCACATCCGTTGATAGAATGGAACACTTTTCTGTTGGCGAAATCAGCTGCAATATGATGTAACACACTAAATAATGTGTGTACAGACTATAGTGCACTACACTGGAGGAAGCCAGGTCTATTGGCAAAGCCTACTGCCCAGACTGCAATATTGACCTTATCTCAGGGAAATGAGATGAAGCTGTGTAAATTGATACAAATTACATTGATAACTGCTTTATACATCTGTGGGTCAAGGATTAAGAGATCCCTCACAGGTTCCTAGTGGAGCAGTGGAAGCAGCTAGTTGCGGATATTTAGTGCAGCTGTCACCTTGATGGCCACTGGGTAAGATGGCTACACACCTCTTCAAGCCCATTCCCTCCTCCAACACTGGACACGCTTCTGTGATGGCAACACTACACCTCACTCATCTGGAGGAAATGGTACCGAGGATAAAGAAACCTAAGTCTCCTGTACTTCCTCCACGTCCTGAGGAGAAGATCAGCAACAACTTCTTCATGTGGGGGCTGTTCAGTAGCAGCTGAAAGTTGTTGCTGGTCCTGGGCTAGCTATGGTGCATCTGTTCCTCCTCCATTTCTGTATACTTCTGTTGAACAGCAACAGTGATGACAACCCCTGCTGTGACTAGAACCATTGGACGTGATTATAATGAACCTATGTGCGGAATATCGGAAAGAGAAAAACACATTCACAATAATATGAACAGTCAGCATTTGTATCACACAAATGAGAGTTTAGCGCAGTCCTCGATACAGTGAGACATTGAAGTCTCTGATAAGGAACGCTCTGGAATTCCTATTCATGGATACTTGACCTAGCATACTTTATTCTGATGTGCAGACCAGAAGCCAAGTCAAGCAAAAACAGAAGATTATAGTAGGATTACTGAAACTTGTTACTCTCAGCTCCACACCCCAGATCACCCAACTAAAACAGAAATACATATAAGCAACATGTTGTCAATTTACAGTTCAAAGTAAAAGGACATTAGCTCTGTGTTCTTGTGTAGCCTCCAAGTTCAACCCAGCCAATTACCGCCCCATCAGTTGACTCTCGATCATCAGTAAAGTGTTGGAAACTGTTGTCATCAATGCTCAACAATAATCTGCTTGGTGACGTCTAGTTTGGGTTCTGCCAGGGCCACTCAGCTCCTGACCTCATTACAGCCTTGGTTCAAACATGGCTAAAAGAGCTGAACACCAGAGGTGAAAGGCCTTTGACATCTGGGCCACATTTGACCAAGTGTAGCATCAAGTAACACCAGCAAAACTAGAGTCAATGGGAATCAGGGAGAAAACTCCCCACTGTCAGGAGTCATATCTAGCACATAGGAAGGTAGTTGTGGTTGTTAGTCAGTCATCTTAGCTCAAAAACATCTCTGCAGGAATTCTTCAAGGTAGTAACCTAGGCCTAACCATCTTCAGTTGTTCAGTTCACCACTTTGTAACACAACACCTCGCATTGCAGTGCTGCTGTCAGACCATTTTGCACTCAGGGTCAGCACTTGAAACAACTCCATGAAGGCCAGTATCCTGTCACTAAATCACCCTTCATTTACACATGCATAGTACATGACACTGACCCAGCCAGTTCAGAGCCAGCTCCTAGAATGAGCAAAACTTCTGAAGCGCCTGTCTGTATCTATCAGCCAGGGCTCCCTGATTGGACCAGGTTAAAAACCCCAACCAGGGAACTCATATTCTATGGGATCCACCTGGCTGACCTCATTCTAATCATTACGTTACCCATCACATGCACCAGAATACAGTGCTCTTTGAGCTCTTAGCTTGCTCACTATGCAGTTGCATATCTGCTCGTAGCATCTCTGCCTTGTACATTTTTGCACAGCTGGAAGCTACAGCCTTCTGCCAGCTTTTCATATTTGCCAGCAGTGATCAGTCAGGGGGATGGATATGTTGCAGCTCCAGTGCAATCAGTCTGGAAATTCATGGTAAGTCAGTCTGGGAGCTGCACAAAATCAGTCAGGGGAGTTACATGTACGGCAGACCAGGTAATGATGGCAGTTTCCTTCCCTAAATGGCCCCAGATGGGTTTTTCTGACACTCAGCAATGGTTTCATGGTCAATAGACTCTTGATCCTAGATATTAATGAATTCAAATTCCACCAGCTGCTGTGGCCAGATTTGAAACCAGAACCCCAGAACATACCTGGGTCTTTGGAATAACAGCCCAGCGATAATACCACTAGCTATCGCATCCCCTAATTGTTCATCACCTTAGCCATTTCCTTATTTTCATTGACAATATCACCATTGAAAGGGTCAAATTAGTAACGGCTAAAGTTTTCGCCAAGTAGTTAGTAATATGTGAAGCTAGAGCTACCAAACAAGGCATCCAGGCTGAGAAGGTTAATAGCTATCAAAGACCTTGGGGTAAGAAATAGACCACAAAGACTGTGGGAAAGAAAGATAATATGGGATATTGAATGTGAGAACTGTAATGTTCATGCTGTAATCTGTATGAAATTTGAAGGAGTTTTGTAATTCAGCTTTGTAACTTTGGAACCCCTCTGTTAAAGCTTTTCTTCATATATGTGTATGAAATGTCAAAATAAACATAGAGTCATACAACACAGAAATAAACCCTTCAATCCAACTCATTCATGATGACCAGGTTTCCCAAACTAATCCCATTTGCCTGCATTTGGCTCTTATCTCCTAGAGTCCTTTATCAATTTGATACTTGCCCCTACAAAACCAGTCAGTTTTTAACAGCCCCTTGTTGCTCTTCATGTCAAAATAACTGTTGATGTAAATGAGTGACCCTGTATCCATTTCAGGAGGACACAAGTGCATTGCTGTGGAGCTGAAGTCTTCAGGGCAGGTATGAATGATTAGGTCTCTGTTGCTAAGGAACACCAGTGAACAAGATGGGTTTTCATGACAAATCAAATGAACTAAGATGAGCTTTTTATTTCAGATTAATTTAATAAATGGAATTGGAATGCACAAAGTGCTATCATGGGATTGAAGTTTAATGGTTACTAGGTAAGTGCCATAACCACTTTGTTATTCTGCTGTCATATTCATGATACCCAGTTCTAGCTCTCTCAACCCCTGTATTTGTCTCACTGCTCGTCCCACATCTAATATAAGGTGACCAAAAATTTCTTCTAATTAAGTAAGATCAAAAGCTACAATCTTTGACCCCTGTCACAAACATCGTACCGTCACCACTGGCTCCATCTCTCTCCTTGGAAGATATCCGACGATGAACTAGAACATTTGCAAACTTGGGGCAGAACTTTTCTGATGGGAGATTTTACTGCCCTGCCACTGGAGATATTGATAGGGGACGTATTTCTGCCAATCTTAACTGCCTGGTGGGCTTTCAATTCTCCAAGGAATGTTAGTGGGCTACAGGCAAATCTTCCAACCCCTACTCAGGCCCTGCCTCAGAGTTGCTCAGCAATGCCAGAACCAGCAGTAGCCACAACTGGGACCACAAGCAGTCCCCAGATTCAAATTCCTAGAGTCCTGGGCCAGGTATATTCAGTTGGGAGAGTCTCACAGCAGGAAGGGAAGGTGAGGTGAAGCGAGGCCAGGGAGGGTTGGGAGATGCCAGTGTGAGAACAGCCATTACAGAAGATGCCCAATATGGAAAGGGGGCCATTGAATGAGGCAGCTCCCTTCTCACCAAAATCCTAAGGTGGATGTCTTGCCAGGTTTCCCACTTTCCTGAATCACTCCTGTCTACTGCAAAATTGAGGCTGGTTGGAAAGCTGCCTTTAAGTTTAAAGCCTCAATTAAAGCAATGGAGGGTAGGGCACACTTGACCTCAATAATGCCATGAAAAATAGTGATCAAAGGTGGATAGGAGGTCATCCTAAGGCCAGCCTGGGAACTGTGCAGGTCTTCCAAACCTACTGGCAGAGGAGCTCTACAGTGGGCTTTAGACCACACATCCACTCCATCATTAAGATGCTTACTTCCACATTTATTATATCAGCCAGCTCCAGTTCTGCTTTAGTTCTTCTGTCGAAATCCTCCATGCCTTCATCCCCTCTAGTTTTGAATATTCCAAACCATGTCTGATTCGCTCATCGTTTGTAACCCTACAGAAACTTGATCTCTAACAAAATTCATCCACCTTAATCCTAATTCATACCAAATCCTGATCATCCATCATGCTTGATGCAACCCCATAAATAATCAAACAGTTTCATATGTAATTGCAGTAATCAAGAATGGCTCCAAGTCTAGCCTCAATTTTAATATTTTCAAAACTCTCCATCGCTTTGTACCTTTCTACCTCTGTAACCTCCTCCAACCCTGCAACACTTAAAGAAGTCTGTTCTATTCCAGTGACAGTAGGAACTGCAAATGCTGGAGAATCTGAGATAACAAGGTGTAGAGCTGGATGAACACAGCAGGCCAAGCAACATCAGAGGAGCAGGAAGGCTGACGTTTCGGGCCTAGACCCTTCTTCAGAAATGGGGGAGGGGAAGAGGGTTCTGAAATAAATAGGGAGAGAGGGGGAGGCGGATAGAAGATGGATAAAGGAGAAGATAGGTGGAGAGGAGACAGACAGGTCAAAGAGGTGGAGATGGAGCCAGTAAAGGTGAGTGTAGGTGGGGAGTTAGGGATGAGATAGGTCAGTCCAGGGAGGATGGACAGGTCAAGGGGGTGGGATGAGGTTAGTAGGTAGGAGATGGGGATGGGGCTTGAGGTGGGAGGAGGGGATAGGTGGGAGGAAGGACAGGTTAGGGAGCTGGGCTGGTTTTGGGATGCGGTTGGGGGAGGGGAGATTTTGAAGCTTGTGAAATCCACACTGATACCATTGGGCTGCAGGGTTCCCAAGCGGAATATGAGTTGCTGTTCCTGCAACCTTCGGGTAGCATCGTTGTGGCACTGCAGGAGGCCCAGGATGGACATGTCCTCTGAGGAATGGGAGGGGGAGTTGAAATGGTTCGTGACTGGGAGGTGCAGTTGTTTAGTGCGAACCGAGTGTAGGTGTTTTGCAAAGTGGTCCCCAAGCCACCGTTTGCTTTCCCCGATGTAGAGGAGGCCACAACGGGAACAGCGGACGCAGTATGCCACATTAGGTGAACATCTGCTGGATGTGGAAAGTCTTCTTGGGGCCTGGGATGGGGGTGAGGGGGGAGGTGTAGGGGCAGGTGTAGCACTTCCTGCGGTTGCAGGGAAAAGTGCCGGGTGTGGTGGGCCTGGAGGGGAGTGTGGAGCAGACAAGGGAGTCACGGAGAGAGTAGTCCCTCCGGAAAGCAGATAAGGGTGGCGAGGGAAAAATGTCTTTGGTGGTGGGGTCGGATTGCAGATGGCAGAAGTGTCAGAGGATGATGCTTTGGATCCGGAAGTTGGTGGGGTGGAACGTGAGAACGAGGGAGATTCTGTTTTGGTTGTTATTACGGGGAGGGGGTGTGAGGGATGAGTTACGGGAAATGCGGGGGACACGGTCGAGGGCGTTCTCGACCACTGAGGGGGGGATGTTGCGGACCTTGAAAAACGAGGACATCTCAGATGTACGGTAGTGGAATGCGTCATCCTGGGAGCAGATGCGGCGGAGGTGAAGGAATTGGATTTGCACATTCTCAATGGCAACTGCACCTTCCAAGGTTTAAGCTTTGGAATTTCCACCCTTCACCTCTCAGCCTCTTCCATTTCTGTGATGTACTGAGGAAGAGCTGCACTTCCAAAATGACACTTTTCAGGTGACTCATGAAACCAAGATGACATCAGCCTTCTCAAACATAAAAGATCCCAAGATACCACTTGGAGAAGTTGAGGACTGGTCAGTACGTATCCTGCAATTAACACTACAACATAGACCTTCAGAATCTTTGTCATATGCAACTAGACCTGGCTGCATTTCTTTGCACTACAATGACCATTCTTCAAGATGTACTGTTGGCTATGAAGATGCAAATGCAAATTCTTTGTTCTAAGCAATTTCTGACAGGGACTATTGTGCTTCAATTTTAAACAGGCAGTGTAAACAAACAGAACAGAGGGCATTAGATAACATAACAAAGTAGACAAATACATTCGTTCTTCATCAGAAACAGTCAGAAATAACCAAAGTCGAACACAGGTTTAACATTGTTTTATTATGATAGAAATAACAACATTGTAATTTGTTGACCAAATAACACACACACACACACACACACACACACACACATTAATGTAACATTTTGTGGTAATACACAGAAACAAAGAGTTACAAATAACTTGTTGGAAATATAAGGAAGCATCAAAATGAAATGATCGAGCAAGCCATTCAGTTGTATCAAACCTCTGCAGAAAAGTTTAAAACAGGAAAGCAAACCCAACATTGAACTGGAAATGACAAAAATATATCTGATCTGTTGAATGCAGCAAAACACTCCTCACAAACATTCTGAGGCTTGTGCCAAAATTGAAAAAGCTGCCTCATAGACTAGTTGAACAACAGTTTCACATAGTCATTGTCACGGAATCATACCACACAGCCAATGCCGCAGACCTGTCCGTCTATCATCACCATCCTTGGTTACATCAATACCATCAGCAAACTAGACCCACCAAAATAAAATGGTATGTCGTCCGGAGCGTGTGTCCCCGAAAATATTCATTTAATTTAATTTCCTCCCTGATGGCAAGATTAGTTGTACCAGAGGCATTTTAACAAGCGGGAGAGTGGCAGCTATTGACACCCACATCCTTCCCACCTCCCCTCCACTTCAGTCTGCGAGGGTAAGTGTCATGGAAATGTCATGGCCTCATCTCAATTGAAGTCCTTAATGTCCAGTGAAGGGGCTTATCTCACTGCTGGTGATATTAATCTAGCATTGTGCAGCAGCTCAACTTTTGGGAAACGCAACAAGTAAACACGTGCAAAGTAACTTCTGGGAGCCCAAGGAGGTGTACCCTGTTCAAAGACATTACTGTCAAATTGAGGAAACTGACATCAGGAATGTTGCAGGGAATGGTGGTCACTGAGAGCCACCCTTTGCCCTCAGTATACCAGCACCCACCTCTGTGATGCCCATCCTGCCATTACATGGGTGTTGTACCAGCAAGAACCACCAGCTCACCAGTGGCGCAGCCACTCAATAGATCCTCGGTTTGACTGCTAATTATCAGTGGGTAGGGATTCAGCCCCTACAGTCTTTGCAGAGAAGGCTCACTGCTATCCAAATAACTCCTAAGTGACACTTACTTCAGAAGGCTGTCCCTAAAGAGACAAAATAAGGCTGTTTGGTGAGATCATGTTGACTTTATTAAGTACAACCTAATAATATCAAACCCCAAGAAGTCGAATTAGGTCAAGCACAGCCAAGGAAACATCTTATTGATTACCAACACCGATTTCCTCTTGGGCTGCCCTCTGATAGTTGTACATTATTTTGTATTATTCTTAGCTCCTCAGACAATGAACCAGTTCATATCTACATTCAGCAAGAGCTAGATGATATTCTGATATGAGGCAAGTAACATTTAGACCACAAAATTGCTAGGCAATGTCTACTGCCAACAAGAGAAAATATCCATCAGCCCCAGCACTCAAAGGCATCAGCGTCTCTGAAACTCCACATCAACACATTGTCAGTGAAGGCAGAAACACCTTATTTGAAGATAATATGTCAGAAATTAATCTTAAATGCAGCCTCTCATTTTCAGAAAACATGGTCATAACTAAATATATACACAGTTTGAACATGTCATTTCAGCATACTACAGAATGGCTTTAATAAACTTAAAACACTGAAGATTTAGCTGTTACAAGAAACTGTACAATAACCTTGTAAGATGGTAATAGGACTTCAGTTAACTCCTGCTGCTGTAGGTTGAGGAACTTTGTTTTTATGGGACAGTTTCTCCAGCTTGTCACTAAAAACCAAAAAAAAATCCGTCTTAATTATATGCCCTTTAAAACATTATTCCCACTTTGATCTCTACATAGGGAACAGGAGATAAGTTTCTTTCTTATTAGTATTTTTGGCAACTTCTTCAAACTAAGCAACAAAAAATTCACTGAAAGCTAATAATTCTAATGATCAGACTTAAAATACTTTTATACCCAATTGTGTACCAATCTGAATAGTACTGACAGGTGGGGCTATGTCAATGAAATTCCATGATAATCAAAGGTTCTTATTAATCTGTTATATATACAGAGTCTTTGGGTGGATGAAAGCAAAGATTGTGCTTTTACCTTAAATAGCGAAGTGCACGTTTCACCCACGCATCTTCTGGATTTGCACAAACCCACCGACCTTTCACAGTATACAGTCTGTTAAAATAAGTGATGGAAATGATTAACTTTTGATTGGCTTTAAATGAAATGGTGTCAGTTAGAAATGATTTGACTTTTAGATCTCTATTCCTACTCACACAATTGCATCTATTCTGCAAGCTTCATTGGACTTCTGTTCCACATAGCCAGCAATGCGCATAAATGGAAGCGATCCCTTTGAATATTTGAGGCAACAGTCTTGCACGTGTATACGTACTGGAACAAGGAATTTATAGAAGTGTTACAAGCTGATATGTAAGAAAAATAACTCATTACTACTAAGAGTTTATATACTGGATTGCTATGATCACGTTCCAATCTACTCTACAATCTCCAGCAACCCTACATGGTAGCACATTCCTGAATTTTCCGACTACTATCTTAATTGCATCCTTATCCCCTATTCAACTGAACAGGCAGCAAAGTCAGTAAGTGCTCCTTAATGTACGTATGTGTCAAGTGCCAGTGGTGTTCCCAAATGCGATTGCAAAATGGAGGCCTGTTCAGGAAAATGACACTGAGTTTTCTGCTAGGTCAACCTATTGGGGAAAGAAATCGGGGCAGATCCTCAAAAGTGTATGTTCCTTTAAACTGTTTTCTTTCTTACTTTCCTTTTGGTGCTAATAGTAGCAAGTGTGCAGAGGAACTCAGGCCTTCACATCCACAGACACCCAATGCTCCCCCATTGTGAGACAATGAAAGGAACTGGCAGCTAAATTTATTACTAACCTATCAAAAGCAGGCAGCATCTGAAACTTGAAGGGCTGAAAGTTGACTAAAAGAAATTAAACAAGTTCCAGGAATTAAAATTCTCTAGATCTTATTTCTGGAACAATGGCTATTTGTTTGTAGCTCACAATATTGTTCAAATGCAGAAGACAGGTCACACAAACAAATACCTGTTGAAGTTATTCTTTCAGAAATGAGATGGAGGTTATTGCTCCAATAACAGGAAAGGTAAATAGTCATGTGAAATAATGCTCATTCATATCAATCAAGAAGAGCTTGGGTTTTGTTTTCAGTGATCTGCACTAAATCAATTGATCCCAGTCAGTGTAGGGGTGGAGGAGATAAGATATATCCCCAGAGTCCCTTAGCCCAATGAGATGAAAGCGATCAGCTCAGAAATACACTTGATATGAATGCATAGATTAATGCTGGAAATCGACTGAGGTAATTGAAAGATCAATTAACCAGATGGACAAGGTGGAGGAAAATCCACTGAGGTGGACTGACCACCTATGTTGGAAGCTGTGAAAATAGTCATATATTAACATTAATGGAGAGAAAAGTTGTGTGGACTCTGTCCAGGTATTTGGTTCCCTCGACTGAGTGACTAGTTAAATTCAAGTGTGAAAGACCATGATTAGAATTGGAAAGGAGAGAGCAATGAAACTGGAGCAGGAAAAGGAAAGAGAGGAAGAAGGATTTGCCTTGATATGGCATTCCGTTTTTGTAACCTGCAGATGTCCAAAAGCACAATGAAGTGTTGCCCTAATTATAATTTAGGAAACACATGGTCAATTTTTGCATAGCAAGCTTGTACAAACAGCAGTGTGAGAAAGATTTGATATGTGTTTTTGATCTCGAATGGAAGAGGTATGTTTGCCAAGACACTGGGGACAAACATCATGCTGCTCTTTGGAAAAGCACCGCAAGATCTTTAATGGTTCGCTAAAAAAACAACTAGGGTCTCATTTTAGCATCACAGGAGTATGTGCCTGTGCTCAAAGCTCTAGACGGGGAATTAAACCCATAACCTTGTATGAGACAGTGCTACTACTTGAACTGTGGCTGACACTAAATGTGTCATCAAAAACTCATAAATTATCATAACTTTGCATTAAAACCATCAAGGTTGCATTAACTTGTAATATTTCAAATATTTTTGAGCACTTGTTCTGTTTTCAATCGTTACATGTTAATTCACTGATGCAACTATTACAGCTGTCTACCTCAATATTATGCAACTAGATGATGCCGTAATAACCTACATAGAATGAAAAGAGAAATATTATGGGACTTACCTGCATGTGATCCAGAAAACCAGAGCATAATCAGGATCACCAGGAATTTCAAATCAACCCAAGCATGTGCTTTCTGATCCATTATTCTCTGTCACTTTTTAGTTCCTCCTAATTGATCAGCTCAAGATAATGAAGCTTAGGCCTATTGCTAGCTTCTCCATGGTATTTGTTTGCTGATGGGACTTTTATAGATGTTTGCTCATTACTGCATTTACCACAACATAGTCAGCTATGCCTGTGACGAAATGTTCCTTCTTTAATAACAAAAATATGCACTGATTTCCTGTTCAATTTTCATCTGTTTCATATGTAAATATGGGCGACAAAGCTAAAGTGTTGAAAGAAACTTACAGTTATTACTTTGCATCTAATCAAACTTCCTTTGAGTTTCATGCTATTTGCAGCAAATGGAAAGTTTCTGCAATTCACCAGACCCAAAGTAGGCCAATCTGAAAGTAACACTAGCAGCCTGCCTCAAAATAAAAGCATAGAGATATCATTCTAAGTCTCTACACTGATGTGGTGATTGTATTTTGTTTCTCCAGCAAAAGCAGAAGCGCAAGAGCTGGGATTTTCCCCTTGGCCTCTACACCAATGCAATTTCACAGGGAAAGTGGACTAAAGGATGTCAATGCACAGCCATTCTGGAGATTTTCCTGGGTGCACTGGATCACTTAGGTACATTGTAAGATGGAAGCATTGTTTTGCATGCTTGTGCTCTAACTCAATTCATTTCTCTGTGTATAGGTGGTCCATTATGATTTGGCATCAGAATTGTTCTTTCCGGGGACAACAGTCCTCTGTTTAGTTGACTATGAGGGTGTCTATCCCTTAGTGCCCTGTAATGATCTCCACTGGGAAATATATGCATCTGCATGTTTGATGAGTAATGTGACTACCATGACAATTCTCCCATTAATCCTGTACTCCTTGATTTTGTTTAAACTTGTGTAATCAATGCAAATTCAAATTGTCAAGGAGAGAGCGTTGGCAGTGTTGGATGAGGATTGAGCCAGCTTGCCTGTAAGACCCCAGATCATTAAGGTGTTGAAACTGTTTTAAATTTATTACCTAGCACCAGCCTTGTAAAATCAAGCTGCAGTATAAACAGTATATACAAAATAATATTGGTCTTTCAGACTTCCTCTGTGTTTTTCATTAGCCAGATGTATTGAGGAATATTGCAGTTCCCCAAAATTTCACTTCTGAGATAAGGCAACTTAGCATAAGTCAAGGATCAAAATTCTAACACAGCTCAGTTATATATTGCGACCTAAGTTATCCACTGGGCCAACTGGGGCACTCTCAAAATACTTGAATGTGTTCTGATAGTGTTAGATAAAATGAGTGTGCAATTGGTACAGGCATCGTGCACTAACAGTGACAGTTTTGTCTACATAAGCTCTAACTGTAAAAGATTTGTTTTGCATTACATCAGTTTGTTGTTCTGAATCCTCACACTTAAAATAGGTGCAAATCCAATGCATAATAAATTAAATTTACTACTACAGCTGGAGGAAATCAAGATTCCCTCAACCAGTGTATACAAACTTTGGCAAAGGGCTTAAGAATCAGCAATGTGATTGAACATCCCAAACCAGTAATAGACAATTCCAATAAACCCTCAGCCTCAGTATACTGGAAGAAAGTGAAAATGAATGTTATTTTTTAAGATCTGTATCCAATCTTTACGAATCGTCGAGCCACCCCAAAGTGATTTTGAAGCATAGGGTGCAATTTAAACCCTTCAAAAGCCATCCACTTGTTCAGTGTTAAAATTGGGCCCATCATCATTGTTGTGCAGCCAGACTCCACCATAAAAACAATGGAATGAATGGCCAAGTAATGTGCTGCTGGTAGCTTTTGTTGAGATGTAATGGTAACTAGAACATTTCTGCTTCTATTCCCATGGTTCCATTGAATCTTAAATATTCAAGAACTGATTATACCTCTATTATACAAACATCACTTTAAACAATGCAGCATTGCCTAAATACTGCACTAAATTGTCAGCCTAGATAACGTACTCAAGTCCTAGAGCTCAGCTTAAATTCAGCTTCTGCAACTTCAACTGCAAGAATGCTAACAATAAGGTTACAGGGCCTAATAATTACATTTTGTTTTCAGATATTTAAACTTAATAAGATTAATAACCAATTTATGCAAATTCTGGGGGGGCTTATTTGATTACATTTTGCTATCCATGATTGCTGGAGATGGATTAATTCCAGACAAAAGTACCTTGAGTTTTTTTGTGCAAAATACAATATGATTTCCTCCACACCAGCTCCATTTTACATCCTTCAGTATAAATGTATTAATTCCTTTAATTTTCACAAATTTGAATAATGCCCCTTTTGATGCTGTATACTATTTATTTTTTGCTTTTTTGCTTGTTTTTCATCCTGTATTGGTTTCTCAGTAGAGCTGAGAGAACTGGATGCTTGCAGCCATAAGTTAATATGATCCAAATTTTATTCAAGGATTCTGCTCATATTTCTTCATACTATATTCTTTTATAGTTCAGCAATCGGGAATGTGTTCTATTATTTTGTATCTACATGCTTGTTTGATTGTTACTTTGGTTTCTAGAGTGGAATTATTCACTAGAGACTGACTTGTGGTCATATGGTGAGGACTTCAGTTCAAGGACATAATAGCCACTATTTACCTGATATCGCCATTAACCACAACAGTTGGACAAATACATACCTGTTTTGTTGAGTAGGCTGCAGTTTGGTGCTAACTTCTAAATACCTGTAATACTGTAGGTACCTGTCTGCAGCCAGTAGATGTCAATTGTAGTTCATTGGCAGGATAATATAATTCTTTGAAGTTTGAATCATGTATAACCAAGATGGCTAAGAAGGTGTTTAGCACACTTGCCTTCATTGCTCATACTTTTGAGCATAGGAGTTGGGACGTTATGTTGACGTTGGTGAAGTCTTTTCTGGAGTACTGTGTCCCCTTCTGCTCGTCTTATTATAAAAAGCTAAGTCTTAAGCTTGAATTATTCAACTTATTAAATTGGAGAGGGTTCAAAAGGGACTCATCAGGATGTTGTTGGGAATGGAGGGTTTGAGTTATGAGGAGAAGCTGGATAGGCTGGGACTTTGTTCACTGGAGGGTAGGAGGTTGAGGTGTGACCTTATAGAGGTTTATAAAATCATAAGGGGCATTAAATAGCAGGTGCCTTTTCCCTAGAGTGGTGGATATCAAGACTAGGGGGCATATTTTTAAGGTGAGAGGAGAAAGATTTTAAAAAGATATGAGGGGCAATTTTTTGTTTCATGTGTGGAATGAACTTCCACAGGAAGTGGTAGGTGCGGATCCAGCTACAGTATTTAAAAGACATTTAGATCAGTATGTGAACAAGAAATGTTTGGGGGGATGTGGGTCAAGCACAGGCCGATGGGACTAGTTCTGTTTGCGATTATGGTCAGCATGGACCTGTTGGACCGAAGGGTCTGTTTCCAAGCTGTATGACTCTATGGCAACTCACTGTCACCTCTCAGTCAGAAGGTTGTGGGTTTAAGTCCCACTTCAGGGTCTTGAGCACTAGATTCTGAATCTGCATGATGCTCTGTGCAGCACTGAGGGAGCATTACTCATACGCACACCACCAACCGCCTTCAAACCAACACCACCAACACTAGTAGCTGGTTAGCTCCTAATGTGACGCAGATAAGTATTGGCCAGTGAGTTCCAAGTATTCATCAATCTGATGTCTGCAGCATGACCTGCTATTGAAATGAGAACAGACAGTGGAGACAGTTGCTTCACCAACGTCATACCAGTTTTAGCATCAGGTCAAATTTCTCCTTGAAGTTTGTTTCAGTCAGAAATGTTAACAATCAAGAATTCTAGCTAAGACAAAGAGCAAAAAAATTAGTTTCACAAGAACGCTTGGCTCCAATTCTGATGGGTGGGAATGCATGGGCGTATTAAAAGGTGATAGCTCACATTTTGAACATCAGTGCTCTAGGAAGCTCAACATTTACAGAGCATCCCACATTCCAACCAGTAGGGTGAGAGGCATATTCTTAAACTGTTACATTTAGACTCACCAACTCTGCAAGTAGAAGACTGGTGCATATTTTCACAGGATACAGACCAAGAGTGCTTAACGCTGCAATGGGTGTGATGCACTTTCTAGCCTGTAGATGTTTGTAATTAATGTACACTGACAGGATGTGAATTCATGCACCTGTGTTTGTGCACTTTCAAACATGTAGAAAAGTCTAAAATGTAAGTAAAATATGATAAACTCACAGTTCATTATCTATGTTCATTCGGTTGCTGTGCAAATGTGTTTTATTTGGGTCACTGAATACATCTAACATTGAGTCATCAGACTCCACCTTTCAGCTTAAATGTGACTAAAAAAGTACTTAAGAGATGAGCAATGCCATCTTCAAATCTAGTTGTCTGATTCAATCTTCTTTTCTCATAAAAATTTCCATTACACTTCGCTAATAGTAATAAGCCTCCTCCAATCTATAAATCCCTCTCTCATTCTCTGGAATTGATAACTTCAGATCCTAATAATATTTGTTAATGAATGACAATATAATGGTGACAATATAATGAGTGAATTAGACTCAAAATTAGAAGTTCCAATTTTGAACAAGACATTTACACATTTGGGTCTCCCAAATTGATTCAATTTACACATTTTGTCTGGATTATGAGAAAAATGAAAGAAATTCTGGGTTCCTAACTTTTGATGTGAAGCCTAAATGAAAGCAAATAGATGTAGTAAGGATCCTTCCAAGACGGAAGAGAATAATAGAGAAGATGAAATAAATCAAGAAGTAATAACGAGGGCAACTGATCGATTTTTAAAAGCTTGCGAGGGAAGGTCCAATGGAGGGAAGAAGTCCATCATTTTGAAGTTCTAAAAAAGAATGATTCATTAGTCATAATTCCATCAAAGTGAGGAAGCTGAGTGGATGATGTTGGACTTGAATTATAGACAAACAAGTGATGAAAGTTCCAAGCACCACAGTAATACCCATAAAAACTGAGTCAAAATGTGAAACAACAAAGCCGCTCGGTGAGCCAGTCAACCTCAACACCCACAACCCAAGCTACAAATCTACTTCAAAATGAGACACTGTGATAGCAAGAAGGGCTTGAGAGCATGAGGTATGAGATTGACAATCAGAATAAAAGCTGCAGCAGCTCTTAAATGCACAAATAATATTTAATACACCACATTTAATCCCTGCCCATCAGATTTCCATATTCACTATTGCGGATCAAATTTCATTTATCAAAGTTATCCGTGACTTTAAAGAACAAAATTCCTAGGATGATTGCTGTAGGATGTTATTTGTCACTAGGACACAATTAATACAATATGCAATTTGAATACACCCTCTCTGTCTGGCTTTAAACCAGTTTTAAAGATAGCTTACTCTTCATCAATCTACTGGGCCATAACATAAAAACCTAAGTGTAAACGAATTGATATTTTGCAGAATAATTGGATTGCAGTCATTCACGAAGGCAGCTCACTACCACCTTCTCAAGGAAAACTAGGGATAGGCAATAAAAGCTGGCTCAGCCAGTGACACCGACATCTCATAAGTGAATTTTTTTTTAAAAAATTGAATTACTTCATCTAGCATCCGGACTCTGGGCAGTAACAAATCATGAAATAGGAACTAACCTTGCTAGAACTATCTTGATTTGTGTAACTCAGCTACTGATTAGATTAATTGATTGAGCCAATGGGGGAGGTCGGGGTTGGGGGGGGGGGGGGGCGCGATGTCTACCTCTTTCACTTCTAAAGATTTAGAGAATATTGCACACATAACTTCCCATCTTACACATTTCCCAGTTCATGGTATTTAACATTCTTGGAATACTGCCCTGAAAGTCAAGAAAGAAAATCAGATAAGTACCTGAGAAACACACTAGTCATCAGTTGGGTTTGGTCATGGGTCTGCATTGAGTTAGTTGATCTCAGTTGGGGAGGCAGCGGTGATGGAATGGAAGTGTACTCCAAAAAATAGTTAATAACTACAGGTAACGAGAGCCTAGATGAAACTTAGTAAGGGAAAACTATTTTGCTGTATCAAGGGGTTTATTTCAACCTTTATCCCATTGATGCTTGGATCTGCTGCGTTGACAAAGTAAAAGTTCACTGCCTTTGCAATTACTGTTCAATGTCTCACAATGCCACTATTCTCATCATTTTCAGCTGTTAGTTTCAAACATTGGAGCTGGTTAACCTCTAAATATTGGTAAGTAGGATGTGTTAACCTCCAAACTTCATAAAGTTGGTAATCGCTTTTCAAATGAGTCAGTGAAATAAAAGGATCTCCTTCAATAAACAACAATCTTGATATTAACTGTTGCAGAAGTCATTAAACTGCTTTCCAGAAATATAGTTGGATGACAGTACACTCATTTTGTGGTTTGAAACAAAGTGGCTTGATAAATGGAATGGTTGATTAAAGACAATGAAATCAAACAATGAAATCCGGACGTATGGAAATGGAGGGGACAGGAAAGGACCAGATATCTATGAAACATGTTCTGTAACCTCTTGATTCACCGCCTACTTATTGTGATTTGCAACCTTCTACTTCCCCCAACGAACAACTGCACAACATTCGGAGAAATTACTGTTTAGGGAAGGAACGACTTTGGAAAATACCTTCCAGACCCCTAAATGTGACTGGGGACAGATATCCCATCCATGTGTCTTCAGCATGCAATGCTATCAGCAATGAAGAACTTGCTTATCTCCCCTTTGAGTGTTTGCAGCAAATCTTCTATCTTTGCACCAAGTGTTCATATTTGAAATGAGCACTGATAAGGCCAAATTGCAAGCTAAAAGGTCACAAGGTTCAACCCCCTTCCAGTTTATTTGAGTGAAAAGTATACATTGGACTTACTTCTGCTGAAGTTTCCCATTTTCTAGCAGTGCTTTTTTGAATGAGATTCATGGTGTCTGCTCTAGCATTGTTCATGAAATTCTGAACTCATCGTTTAAACATTAAGGCGAAAGTCCGAAATGTTTCTCTTGACATCGAGATTCTGACCTTTTTGTTTTCACTTTATTTTCCCACCCTTCTCATCATTGTTCACATCAATCAAAAGACAGGACAATTCTGACCTCAAGTTTTGAAATCCTTGGAAAGACTGATGGAGGAGGAACACGAGAGACACAACAGAGAATAAATGCACAGGTAGATACTACAAATGATTGAAACCTTAATTCACAGAACCGAAACTTTCCTCCTCCTCTAATGCTGCCTGGCCTGCTGTGTTCTTCCAGTTCCACACTGTGTTATCTCTGACTCCAACATCGGCAGTTCTTACTATCTCTGAACAAGTTTTAATAGAGTTTACTTGCTATTTATCCTTACCAGATACTTATTATTGAATTATCAATAATAATTAGAAAGACAAATTATTGAACAAAATTACACTAACATTGCAAGCATAAGCATAAATTATCATAACAACCTAATGGAATTTATTACGGTTTGAGGCAATGAAAGTAAAGGAAAAATGTTTAATACAAAGTATATTTGTATGATATCCAATCTGGCTCAGTAATTCTGAACAATAATTTAGGGATACACACAAAGGTTAATAGCAAACAAAATCTTATTATCACACTCGACATTTAATCACTACTTTCAAAAAAAATTCTATTTCTTATTTCTATTTTCAGATTTGAAATGCAATGGGTTTTTAAGTTGTGAGTCATTTCATCAGTGAAAAGATCTACCAAAAGGATGGGAAGTTGCCGCAACCAATTAAAACTGAATACAGGCTCTTGAGCCACCTATAGAAAGATCATTGGAGAATCAAGGAAGAGTGCTGATAGCCTGGAAAAATGTGACTATGAGATGGAGAATTCTTTCTTGCTGCAACATATCATTAAATGATTTGAGTTGAATAATCGGGTGATTTTCTGACTAGGCATAATTTAAAATTAATGCATGATGTATTCTACTTGAATTGAATAAGGTTGTAATACATCCAATCAGACTAAAATGATAAATAAATGATGCTTCCATTGTGTTTTATCCTGAAATATTACCTTTTCAGCAGTTATGGCATTTTGATACTGCTTCTGAAAGCCTATACATATCAGTATGACTCTGACTCTGTTTTGACATCCTCTCAGTGACTGCAAAGTACTGCATTTAGCTGGTTACAGCCTGTGCATAACCCAACATATACATAATATGAATACCAAAGGCAAATGTGCTCAGGAAGCCCATATTTGTTTATGTGCACTGTCAAATTGCAATCTAATTTCTAGGTCACTGACTTTAGTAACCTCAGACATCACCCTTTGTTAAAGTGTCCTAGTTGAACAATTTTCTCAACAATCAGATATATTTAACTCCTGCAACTTTCAAACTTTCCGTCTATTGAGAATTTTGTCCAATGATTGGTTAACCATGCTGGGAGTTTCCCCATATATAACCCATGAGTTTATTTAGGAAAATCTCCTTGATGTATGAAATAATTTGGCTACAGTTTCCACGTTATTTCTTCCATACAGATTTATATTATATTAGATTTACATTAGATGTATTTATTTGTCACACTAAGTGTAGGAATACATCAGTACAGCAAAAAGTGCACAAAGTCACCATTCACTGGCACCCACTTTGTTACAAAAAACAGCATTAAAAGATTTTAACAGAGCCAAATCGTAAGCAAGAAACAAAAAAGTCCCGATCTCAGAGTCCCTAGTCCCATCTTGACAATGGTGCAGGCACTGCTCCAATCACTAGGACACCCTGGAGCCTGCTACCTCCTCACCGACCCCGCTCTCACCGTCACTGACTCACCGGCCCTGCTGTCACAGTCACTGCCCCACCGGCCCTGCTCTCACCATCACTGCCCCACCGGCCCGGCTCTCAACGTCATTGCCTCACCGGCGCTGCTCTCACCGTCACTGCCTCACCGTCCCCACTCTCACCGTCACTGCCTTACCGTCACACTCTCAGCGTCACTGCCTCACCGGCCCCGCTCTCACCGTCACTGCCTCACCGGTCCCACTCTCACCGTCACTGCCTCACCGGCCCTGCTCTCACTGTCACTGCCTCACCGACCCGATCTCACCATCACTGCCTCACTGGCCCCACTCTCACCGTCACTGCCCCTTCACCGGCCCCACTCTCACCGTCACCGCCCGTTCACCAGCCCCACTCTCACCATCACTGCCTCACCGGCCCCGATCTCACTGTCACTGCCTCATCGGCCCCACTCTCACTGTCATTGTCTCACTGACCCGATCTCACCATCACTGCCTCACTGGCCCCATTCTCACTGTCACTGTCTCACCGGCCCGATCTCACTGCCGAACCGGCCCACTCTTGATCTGCCGCAATTGCTCCGGCCCATGCTAAATCCGTCGTTGCCGCAGGACACAGCCTGCGCATTTAGTTCCCGCCATGTGGTTCCCTGTCATGGTCTGACTCCTTACACAGGTAGTTAAAAGGTCTGGGGGTGAGGGGGCGATAGGATACTGCAGAGAAGAGAGAGAGGAAGAAAAGAAAGAAAAAAGGAAAGGGAACTAGCGAGCAGAGTGGAGCTCCGAAGAGAGTGATTTATCCTGCCACTATCTTGCCGGAGATGTCATTCTTCCATGTTAAACATTAGTGGTAAGTGTTCCTCTTTTATATTGTAATGCAATCTCTGATCACATTCCACATCAATACATTGTATTAGCTGCCAGGAAAGGATGAGAATATATTATAGACTGTGAAAATTTGCACTGAAAGAAATTGTAACTGGAAGAACATGGCAATTTTGAACACTTTGCATATTAGAATAAAAAATTTTGAAAATTTGTGCACCAGTTTGAAGTGTACAATGGAACATGCCAGTTGGGAGCTCTTCCAGCCTAATGTACCGTTTGATCACAAGAGTCATAGAGCTGTACAGCACGGAAACAGACCCTTTGATCCAACTCATCCATGCCGACCAGATATCCTAAATTAATCTAGTCCCATTTGCCAGCATTTGGCCCATATCCCTCTAAACCTTTCCAATTCATACACTCATCCAGATGACTTTTAAATGTTGTAATTGTACCAGTTTCCACCACTTCCTCTGGCAGCTCATTCCATACATGTGCCCTCTGCGTGAAAAAGTTGTCCCTTTGATCCCTTTTAAATCTTTCCGCTCTAACCTCGGTGGGGCTAACATCAGTGGTGGGTAAGGTGTTGGAGGAGATTCTGAGGGACAAGATTTACATGTATTTGGAAAGGCAAGGGCTGATTATAGATAGTCAACATGGGTTTGTGTGTGGGAACTCGTCTCATGAACTTGATTGAGTTTTTTGAAGAAGTGATGAAGAGGACTGATGAAGGCAGAGTGATGGATGTTGTCTATATGGACTTCACTAAGGCGTTTGACAAGGTTCTGCATGATAGACTAGTTAACAAGGTTAGGTCGCATGGAAAACAGAGAAAACTAGCCATTTGGATAGAAAATTGGCTAGAAGGTAGGAGACAGAGTGTGGTGGTAGAAGAATTCTATTCTGTTCCAAGGAAGGGTCACCGGACCCGAAACATTCACTCTGATTTTTTCTTCACAGATGTTGCCAGACCTCTGAGCTTTTCCAGCAACTTTTATTTTTGTTCCTGGTGGTGTTGAGGGTGGCTTTTCGGACTGGAGGACTGTGACCAGCAGTGTGCCATAGGGAACAGTGCTGGGTTCACCGTTTTTTTCCAATTATTTAAATGATTTGGATGTGAATATAAGAGGAATGTTTAGTAAATTTGCAGATGATCATTTCAAGATTTTTCTGATTGTGCCTCAACTGTAGTTGTTTACTCACCATACCTTTCGATTCCCTTGTTAATCAAGCATATATCTAATTTAGCCTTAAAAATGTTCAATGATCCTATGTCCTCTGATAGAAAATTCTACAGACTAGAATCCCCTGGGGAAAAAATATCTTTCCTTACCACCATCATAAATGTGCAACCCTTCTTTTTAAACAGTGTCCCTTACTTCTAGTCTCTGCCCCAAGGAGAAAAGTCCTCACAGTATCCAACCTATCAAGTCCTCTCAGGATCCTATATGTTTCAATAAAACCACGGCACATTCTGCTAAACTCCAACTGGATCCAGGCACCAACTGTCCAAGCTTTCCTTGTCGTACGATCTCTTCATCCCAAAAGTTAGTCTGTACAGATTGTAATGTGATCAGCCAGGTGGACCTCCTGGATATGAAATAAAAACAGAAACAACTGCGGATGCTGTGAATCAGGAACAAAACAAAGTTGCTGGAAAAGCTCAGCAGGTCTGTCAGCACCTGTGAAGGAAAAAACAGAGTTAACGTTTTGGGTCCGGCGAGGGTTGGGTTCTGAGGAAGGGTCACCGGACCCAAAACATTAACTCTGTTTTTTTCCTTCACAGATGCTGCCAGACCTGCTGAGCTTTTCCAGCAACTTTGTTTTTGCTCATAGAATATGAGTTCCCTGATTGGGGCTGTTAATCCGGTGCATTCAGGGAGCCCTGGTTGACATGTAAAAGGGAGAGTGTCAGAGAGGCTGACACCCTGATAGCTGACTCTGAATATGGCAGTACTAAAGTCAAGGATTGTTCATGTGTAAATAAAGGGTGACTTGGAGACAGATACTGGCCTCTGTGGAGTTATTTCATTGTTGAGTGAACAAATATTAATTAGCAGCCATAAGTTGAATTTCTTCACAACTTAAGAATGAAATGGTATTTTGAGCACAAAGACTTAACCCTCAGGGCATAGTGTAAGGAAGGAGCACTCATGTAAAATCTCATCAGAGATTAGACACTGGAATGAACTATTGCCAGAAAATTATGTTTCTCTTTCCCCTGTTATTTTCTACAATGGAATTACTGCTGATCGCACATCTTCCAGCTGCATGTGCACTAACTGCCACTGTGGACCAATTACATAACTGCTCCTGAAGCCTTGGTGCACTGAATTTATCTGCTGCTTCTCTTGAAATTGTTCATGATATCAGTTTGATAAAGTTTCCTCTTTTACTGTTAACATGAGACACGAGACAAAGATGGCTATCTACATGGAATTAGATTGGAGGTCAGCCAAGATCTCACTGAATGTCAGAACAGACTCAAGGGGCTAACTTAAACACCCTCGTTCCTCAGTTCCTATTAAGTTTAACACGTTCCATTACAGATAAAAATTTTAGTACTGTAGCTTTTCATTCCAAGGTCAGCACTGTATTATTAGTTTGTATGTTGCACATATTCTTAATAGCTCAACTGACAACTCATAACTCATGAAATATAACCAAGGACGTTTTTTAATCTCCGACACACAATGCTGAAGCCCAGCACGAGTCAACTTTACAATATATTATGCACAGTTTTACAGTCTTTTCCTGTCATGTTCCCTCCTTTCTTGAGCTATATGACAAAGTGACTGAATAATATTGTATTGATGATGATAGACCTCCTTACTAATTGCTCACAGTTTAACTCATGGTAGTCGAAGGCGAAATAGAACTGAGTGTGTCTTCTACGCAGAGAAAGAAGACCAAATACAAAATCCAGAACATCATTTTGGCATCAGAAAAACTAGCTTCCTGTTGTCTGTGCCCAAAGTCAGAAGTCACACGACACCAGTTAATAGCCCAACAAGTTTATTTGAAATCACAAGCTTTCAGAGCATAGTCCTTTCATCACGTGAAGTGAGAGAGAAGCACCTAGAACACAGAATAGATTGGCGGAGAGAGATCAAGGACACAGAGATCAAAAGGCCAGACAAATGGTGTGAGTGGAGTGTTGAATAATAAGTCCCTGCAGTTAGACAGTGCAAGTGAAGTGGCAACAGCTGAATAATAAGCAAAAAGATGATCTATAATCCAATTAAATGAGGCAGGGAGATAATTACAAAAAATTAAAAATAAGGTGGTGCTGGGGACAAACCAGATGACGAGAATAACATGAGAGGTATAAAAATCACATGGCGAAGTGGCATACCCCACGATGACAGCATGGCTGCGATATCCTTAGTACTCAATACCAACAACTGCTAATTTCCAGACACCATCCCAGGACGTCCCATTGTATCAGGCAATGGGACCTTGTGTGAGGACCTCTCTGGCTTTGTCGAGGGCATCTTGAAATCCATTGTACAAGGAACCTCCAGTTTCTGTCGTGACACTGTGGATTTCCTACAGAAACTCAGCATCCTCGGACCAGTCGAGCCAGGAACATTCCTCGTCACAGTGGACATTTTGGCACTCTACACCAGCATCCCTCATGATGGCGGCATCGCTGCAACAGCCTCAGTACTCAATACTAATGACTGCCAATTTCCAGATGCCATTCTAGAACTCATCTGCTTCATCCTCGATCACAATGTCTTCACCTTCGACAACTAGTTATTTATCCAAACACACGGAACAGCAATGATTACCAGATTTGCACCCCAATATGCCAACATTTTCATGCACAAGTTCGAGCAAGACTTTTTCACTGTGCAGGACCTCTGACCACTGCTATCCACCAGATACATTGACAACATTTTCTTCCTTTGGACTCATGGTGAGGAATCACTGAAACAACCACATGGTGATATCAACAAGTTTCATCCCACAACCACACTAACCATGGACTACTCTTCAGAATCAGTCTCATTCTTGGACACATGCATCTCCATAAAGGACAGCTCAGTATCTCACTCTATCGCAAGCCCATGGATAACCTCACGATGCTGCACTTCTCTAGCTTCCTCAGTAAATATGTTAAAGAAGCCATCCCCTTCCGACAAGCCCTGTGCATACACAGGATCTGCTCAGATGAGGAGGAACACAACGGACACCTGAAGATTTTGAAGGACGCCCACAAAGGAGCAGGATACGAGGTTTAATTCATCGTTCGCCAGTTCCGATGTGCCACAGCGAAAAACAGCAACAACCTCCTCAGGAGACAGACACAGGATACGACCAATAGAGTACACTTCACCGTCCAGTACTTTCCCGGAGTGGAGAGACTACACTATCTTCTTCACAGCCTTCAACATGTCATCGATGATGATGAACATGTGACCAAGATCATCCATACGCCTCCACTTCTCACCTTCAAACAACCGCCAAACCTTAAGCGGACCATAGTTCGCTGCAAAGTACCCAGCCTTCAGTACCCCATTGACTACAATACCACACAACCCTGCCATAGTAACCTCTGCAAGGCGTGTCAGATCATCGACATGGACACTACCATCACGCATGGGAACACCAACCATCACGCACACAGCAGATACTCATGAGACTCGGCCAATGCTGCAGGCAAGGACGCCCTGTGGTATGGTATATTGGCGAGACAGTGCGGATGCTACAATAATTGATGAATGGAAACCACACAACAATCACCGGACAGGAACGTTCCCTCCCAGTCAGGAAACACTTCAACGGTCAAGGACATTCAGCCTCAAATCTTCAGGATATGTCCTCCAAGGCAGCCTTCGAGATACACAACAACCCAGAATCACCGAGCAGAAACTGATAGTTCTTTACCCATGATGACAGCCTCAACTGTGATCTTGGGTTCATGTTGTGCTACATGTGACCCCACTACACTTTCCTGAATCTGTAAAATATTCCATACAGTCCTGTTTTGTCACCATCACCTGGATAGATTGTTATGATCTCGCTATCTTAATTAGTTTGTCCAATTTTGAATTACTTATGACTTTGGTTAGACCCTCGGCATGCAAGTTATACCTTTCATGTTATTCCAGTCATTTGGTTTATTTCCAGCACCACCTTATTTTTAATTTTTTGTAATTATCTCTCTGCTTCATTTAATCAGGTTATAGATCATCCCTTCACTTGTTATTCAGCTGTTGACACTTTACCCCCACTGTCTAACACTTCAGATCAGGGACTTATTACTCAGCACTCTACTCACACCATTTGTATGGCCTTTTGATCTCTGTGCCCTTGATCTCTCTCTGCCCGTAAATTCTGTGTTCTGGGTACTTCTCTCGCACTTCACCTGATGAAGGGGTTACATTCCAAAAGCTTGTAATTTCAAATAAACCAGTTGGAATATAACCTGGTGTTGTGTTACTTCTGGCTTCGTCCACCCGAGTCCAACATCAGCACCTCCACATCTTGTCTGTGCCCATCATTGGGATTTGTTTTAAGAAGATCGTGAACACGTATTGGTCAATCCTGATGGTCAATTGGAAACATCGTCACAACAGATGCTTTTTATAGATTGTTGCAAAATTGGTTTGAAACCCACACCCTCTTTCTACAGGCTGCATGCATTCTTTTCAATATATCGAAGAAATTCCACCTCCCACAACCCCACTCTAATGTGACCTATTTTTCTACTTTCCTCTCAATGCAAAGATAAATTGGGCAGTGCTCTAGAATTTTTATCTCAATTTTGTACTTGTCACAAGATAGGGTCATGTTAAATTAATCAAGGTCAGATTCCTAGTCATATTTTAATTACTTACAAAACTGTTTTAACATTTATTATGGGAAATGAGAAATGGTATTTTCATAAGGGGGTACGCATAAAGAGCAAACCGCAGAAATACCAGGAACAGTCGTGCACTTAGTTTTATGGGTCAAAAAACCCAACTATTCTTAGGCACATAGAAAACAAAATGTGTTTTAAAGAGTATGGTTAATAAATAGAGGTGAAAATGCAAGTAGGTGAATATGAAACAAAGTTTAAGAGAAATATGTCTGAGAAAACGGAATCTTGTAATACTAGAACAGGACATCAAATTTGTCAAAGTCAAGATTGACAGTATTTTTAGTTTCTTCTTTACTCTATAATCATTGCAGGTTGACATGTGAAGCAGTTTTCACAACTGGCCTAGAGCTTATAGTCAAATAATTCAATCCAAAATCAAGTTGTTTTGGGAACAACAGGTGTGTTGCCAAACAAGGATACCTTGGAGTGCAGATTCATAGTTTCTTAAAAGTGGAGTCGCAGGTAGACAGGGTACGGAAGAGGGCATTTGGTATGCTTGTCTTTATTGCTCAGTCCATTGAATGTAGAAGTTGGGAGGTCATGTTGCGGCTGTACAGGACCTTGATTAGGCTCCTTTTGGAATACTGCATTCAATTCTGGTCTCCCTGCTATAGGAAAGATATTGTTAAACGTGAAAGGGATCAGAAAATATTTATAAGGATGTTGCCAGGGTTGAAGGGTTTGAGCAATAGGGAGAGGCTGTACATTTTATGGTGTTTAGAAGAATGAAATGTGCCCCAATTGAGACACGCAAGATTGTAAAGGGGCGTGATGAGGTAGGTGCTGAGAGATTATATCTGCTGACTGGGGTATCTAAAATATAGGGCACAGTCTTAAGATAAGGGATTGATCATTAAAGGACTGAGATGGGAAGGAACTGCTTCACTCAAAGGGTTGTGAATCTTTACAAGTTTGTATCTCAGAGGGTGGTGGATGCTGCATTGTCCAACACATTTAAGGCTCAATAGACAGATTTTTGGTCTCTCAGAGAACTGAGCGATACAAGGACTGGGCAGGAAAGTGGAATTGAAATCGAAAATCCACCATGATCATTAAATGACAGAGCAGTCATGACTAGTCATATAATCCATTCCTACTCCTTCTCTTGAGTTCTTGTGTCAGACCCCCATTGCATCTCCACAATTGCCAATGGGTACATGTGTTCACTGCTAATTTTAGAGTAAATATTCTGAAAATCAATTTATTTTCTTCATTAAGGCATTGACCTTTCTCTGTATTTTCATTGTGAAGAAGTGTGTGGATTGTAAAACAAAAGCTGAAAGAACTACGGATTCTGGAAGTCAAAACAAAAATAGAAATTGCTGGAAAGACTTATCAGGTCTGGAGAGAAAACAGAGTTAATGTTTCGGGTCCAGTGACCCTTCTTCAGGTTGCCTCCTGTCAACTGATATAGCTCAGTTGGAAGAGTGTAAGACTGAAGATCATGAGGTCCCTTGTTCAATGCTGGGTTTTGGCAAAATAAACACTTTTCTGTTTGCCATGTGTCACCATATACACACTCTCAAACTCCCTCCCTCCATCAGCACTAGGTCAGAGCTGCCCCCCTAACCCCTCCCCAGTTCCACTTCATCCTCTGGCTCATTTGACACATTACTTAATGTGTATTTTCTGATTGAAATCAGTTTCCATCTTAGGCAACAGGAATTGCTGGAAACTCAGAACTGAAGAAGGACCACTGGACTTGAAGTGTTAACTCTGTCTCTCTCTCCACAGATGTTGCCAGCCCTGCTAAGTTTCTCCAGGAATTTCTTTTTTGCTTGTTTCAGATCTTCAGCATCCGCAGTTCTCGTTTTATTCCATCTTCGATATGAGGTAGACCCAATGCACGGCTTCAGACTTCCTTTTCACACCACCGAATGTTTTAGCAGTGATAGGTGTACGGACAAGGAAAAAAGTGGCTCAATGTATTTAAAAGGAGATAGCACTTGATTGTGATTCTGCTTTCCATCATTACACTGCAGATAAATGACACCCACACAAAACAGGTGCTTAGTGTTGGTACAGCATGAAGTGAAAGGCAGATGTACACTTGAAGGGCTCAGATGCGACTATGAATGATTCATGAAACTATACATCTTAGTCAATTGCATTATCTTTCAATTTGCTGATAACAGCTTCTTTACCATCCAGTTTTATGTCATCTGCTCTGGGCTGCCCATGTTTGGTCCTTCCTCTAACTGAACCTGAAAGACATTAAGAATAGCAAGAGTTTGGAAAAAGGAACAATAAAACTAAAAGAGGGATAGAGGGCAGCCTCTTGTCAGCTTCAACAGATTTCACAGTATCCACTATGGAGTGTTTTTCTTGACTACTACATCTTGGACCCCAAATTCCAGTGAGAGTTTGCCTCCAGTTCCACATTTTACCTCATATGATAATGCTGATGCTGTCTCTCATAACATAAGAAATTGGGTGTGGAAATGGAAGTACTGAAGAATCCAATAAATTTTTATTACAGCTAACTATTACATACAAACAATATTAATTATGACTACACTGAATAGTTGTATGCTTGTCAATGCTGAATTTTTGGTCTCCACCAGGTAGAAAATTTTGGAAACCCAAGATAAACTTGCATATTAGTGTGGCAGTAGCATTCTGCCAATGAATGGAATTTATGATTCATTACATGTTGAGATATAGGCTCACATAACATGGGACATCACTTACTGAGGTATATATCTTTCAGGATATGCAGTGGTGATATATTGACATTAATTCCTTTTCGCTTCCTCCCATTTCATAATATATGATGTTAATGGCTGTAAAAGCTCTGATCACCTTATGTTATTGACATGCTGTTGAGGTTAACAACATGGTTATTGTTGACATCATTTGCCATTTGTTTTTCACTTTGTTGACATTGAACCTCATTGATGTGCTTGCGTTTATGCACATTCTTAACTCTTTCTTCGTTGCCACTATTGTGGTGTTGTACTGTCTTGTTGGTCACCTGTGTTTTGTTCAGAATTTGGCTATCTTTTGTTTTGCATGTCCAATGTCCCTTGGTGCCACATGCTTTATATATACCGATAAAAGCTGGACAGCCTTTGAGCAGTGTGACAAACTGCATCTTTTACCGATTTTGTTGGGTTATGCATTTGTCTGACTATGGCAATAATATTGGCTGCACCTAACGTACGTAATTGTTGTTTGTCTGCAACAATGGCTTCATACTTAAATCCCTCTTCAAGTTATTTTATCCATCAATGGTTTGGCTCTTTACCTGCCCCAAAAGATCCATCATAAAGGATTTAATTGGTGTGGAGGCATTGACCAACTCGATGAGCCTCTCAGACAGTTTTTCTTCAGAAAAGTCACATTCAAGATGTACTGATGATCCTGTAATCCATGATGCTACATTAAAAAAGAACTTTGCACTATTCAAATTAAGATGTGTCTCTCTAACTTTATGTCAGTGTAAATTAAAACTGCTGTTCCACTGTCTTTGGTCACTTCAAGATTGCTGCTCTACCATCCTTGGCCCCATTAAAACTATTGCTTTAGGAATTACAGGTTCCTGCTTGTAGGTGATGTCCACTACAAGTTACAAGTGAAGATATTACATGGGCAGTTGGAGAAACAAAATAGCGGAAGCAACCATCAGGTTAGGTTTTTTGATGTATAAACATACAGACATATAAACAAGGAATAAGAGTTGGCCTGGCAGTCCTTCAAACCTGCTCTGCCATTCAACAGGATCATGGCTGATCTGATTTTAACCAGAACTCCTACATTTCTGCATATCCCCGACAGTCTTTCATCCCCTTAGTAATCAAGAATCCAGCTACGCCTGCCTTAAAAATATTTAAAGACTGTGCATCCACTGCCTTTTGTGGAAGAGAATTCTAAAAGACTGTCAACCCTCTAAGCAGAAAATAAAGTTTGCTCATCCCTGTCTTAAATGAGCAATCCCTTATTTTTAAACTATGGCACCTCGTTCCAGATTTTCCTACACTAGGTAGCTTCCTTTCGCCATCCACCCCATCAAGTCCCATCAGGACCTTACTTATTTCAATAAAGTCAGCTGTGACTCTTCTAAGCTCCATAGGATACAGGCATGCCTATATAACCTTTCCTCATAAGGCAACCTGCTCATTCAAGCTATTAGTCAAAACTTCTCTCAACTGCTTCCAACATAGAGTCATTGTCATAGAGATGTACAGCAGGGAAACAGACCCTTCGGTCCAACTCTTCCATGCCATCCAGATATCCTAGATAAATCTAGTCCCATTTACCAGCATTTGGCCCATATTCCTCTGACCTCTTCCTAATGTGGAGGTGCCGGTGTTGGACTAGGGTGGACCTTAAACTCTTCCCATTGATATACCCATTTAGATGCCTTTTAAATGTTGTAATTGTACCAGCCTCCACCAGTTCCTCAGGCAGAACATTCTATACACGTAACAGCCCCTATGTGAAAAAGTTGCCCCTTAGATCTCTTTTAAATCCTTCCCCTTTCACCTTAAACCTATGCCCCCTAGTTTTTGACTCCCCTACCCCAGGAAAAAGACTTTGTCCATTTACCTTATCCATGCCCCTCATGATTTTATAAACCTCTATAAAGGTCACCCCTCAGCCTTCGACACTCCAGGAAATATAGCCCCAGCCTATTCAGCCTCTCTCTATAGCTTAAATTCTCCAACTCTGGCAACATCCTTATAAATCTTTTCTGAACCCTTTCAAGTTTCACAACATCCTTCCTATAGCAGAGCAACCCGAATTGCACACACTATTCCAGAAGTGCCTACCCAACGTCCTGTACAGTCGCAACATGACCTCCAACTCCTATACTCAATGCACTGTCCAATAAAGGCAAACATATCAAGTGCCTTCTTCCTATCCTGTCTACCTGCGATTCCATTTTCAAGGAACTGTGGACCTGCACTCCAAGGTCTCTTTGCTCAGCAACTCTCCCCAGAACCTTACCATTAATTGTATAAGTCCTGCCCTGATTTGCCTTTCCAAAATGCAGCATCTCACATTTACCTAGATCAAACTCCATCCATCACTCCTTTGCCCATTGTTCCATCTGTTTAAGATCCCATTGTACTCTGAGGTAACCTTCTTCATTATCCACTACATCTCCAATTTTGGTATCATCTGCAAACTTACTAACCATACCTCCGATGTTCACATCCAAATCTTTTATATAAATGACAAAAAGCAGCAGACCCAGCACTTATCCTTGAGGCACATGGCTAGTCACAGGCCTCCAGTCTAAAAAACAACTTTCCACCACCACCTTTTGCCCATTCCACCTCGAGCCAATTCTATATCCAAATGGCTAATTCTCTCTGTATTCCACATGATCTAACCTTGCTAACCAGTCTACCACAAGGAATCTTGTTGAATGCTTTACTGAAGTCCATGTAAATTACGTCCGCCACTGTGCTCTTATCATTCCTCTTTCATACTTCTTCAAAAAACTTAATCAAGTCACTGAGACATGACTTCCCACACACAAAGCCATGTTGACTATCCCTAATCAGTCCCTGCATTTCCAAATACATGTAAATCCTGTCCCTCAGGGTTCCCTCCAACAACTTGCCCGCCACCGATATCAGCCTCACCAGTCTATAGTTCCCTGGCTTTTCCTTACCGCCTTTCTTAAATAGTGGCACCATAGTTTCAACTTACAGTCCTCCGGCACCTCACCTGTGGCTATCAATGATACAAATATCTCAGCAAGAGGCCCAACAGTACTTCCCTAGATTCCCACAGAGTTCTAGGGTACACCTGATCAGGTCCCAGGAATTTACCCACCTTTATGTGATTTAATACGCATCTGCTCCTCGGTAATGTGGACATTTTTCAAGATGTCATTATCTATTTCCTCACATTCTATATTTTCCATATCCTTCTCCATTGTAAATACTGATACAAAATATTCGCTTAGTATCTCTTCCATCTCCTGCATTTCCACAGGCAGCCCTGTTAATCTTTAAGGGGCCCTATTCTCTCTGTAGTTTTGCTCCTAATTTATTTATAAAATCCCTTTGGATCCTCCTTAACACTATTTGCCAAGGTTATTTCATGTCCCATTTTTGCCCTCCTGATTTCCCTCTTAAGTATACTCCTATTGCCTTTGGCAATAGGAGTATACTTAAGGAGTATACTTCTAAGGGTTCACTCGATCTTTGCTGTCCATACCTGACATATGCTTCCTTCTTTTTCTTGACCAAAAACCTCAATTTCATTAGCCATCCAGTATTCCCTTCCAGCCTTGCCCTTCATCCTAACTCAACCCTGGACTCTGGTTATTTCATTTTTGAAGGCTTCCCATCTTCCAGCATATTATTCAATTTTAATCATAAGATATTAGCTCTATCCACCATGGTCTCTACTCACTGATGCTGCTGATTGAATTCTGTTACATCTAAATTTTTGGTCTGATCAGCCTTCAAATTAGTTTTCCAAATATCCACCAAGAAGGTAGTGGAATATTTAAATATAACCACTGCTACTAACCATACTGTGAGTTTGCTTCCAGCAGGTTACATTATCTGATGCAGCATTACTTATCAACCAAAGGAAACCAGGCCTGGCTATTGTGGTATTGAATAATCCACAAGACACTTATTACAGTTAAATATTATTCACAAATATTAGTTTATAATTTACCAACTTGATTCTAGTAGTGCTTTGTACTTCAAGTGATTCAGGATGAGATGAATTATGGGATTTTTATATCATCAGATAATATGCTACGACACAATGATAATATCACAAACAAATCTCTTAAAGGCATAATAAATTATCGTATCTCCTAAAGCCAAACTGATAAACTGACTATGAGACTACAGATAGAAGATTAAGAGACCAGGAAAAGCTTCATTTCTCAGAGAGTAATGAGGCTGTGGAATTGACTTCCATGGCACCAATTGCCTTGACTAATTTTCCATCAGTTTCTCAGCAGAATGTGTTTCTTTTTAAATCAGTGCAAAATATCATGGCAATACAAATCGTGCCTAAAATTTCACAACATTTAGGGCTGGTTTGGTTGATGTCAGGTGAAATGCATGCTAATATGTACAGCTATCACAGTTAAAGTCAACCAGCAGCTGCTATCCACTTTCCCATTTGTAAACTACATCTGTTGACTTTTCCCTCACTGTAGGGAAGAGAGTGGTAGGATGTTCCATGGCTGTGGCAAATCACTTAAGAAGGGTGAAAAAAGTGAGAATGTCTTTCAATTACCAAAAGGTACAGTGAAAACCATACGTCAACTCACAGATGCATGCATGCAGGCAATCTCAAATCTAAAAAGAAGTTTTCGGTGGCCTACATGCATTCATGCTAATGAAGGAGTACTTATAAGTCAAGACTGGGGGTGTAAAAAAGCCCACGGCCTTTTCGGATGACTAATGGCAAGCTTTTGAAGCATTTTCCCACACTGAGGAG
The DNA here is from genome assembly GCA_024137785.1 of Ginglymostoma cirratum. Lineage (NCBI taxonomy): Eukaryota > Metazoa > Chordata > Chondrichthyes > Orectolobiformes > Ginglymostomatidae > Ginglymostoma > Ginglymostoma cirratum. The sequence continues at coordinate 9,978,349 of JAHRHZ010000268.1, forward strand.
GAGTCGGTTACAAATGACATATATTCCTTAACTCCGTGGATATCTAAAGTGAACTTGATCTCTTTAGCTCTGATGTCATTAGGTGAGTGAATTTCTGTTTGCAATGAGTTGCCAGACATCAGGTAAAAATGCTGTAAGAAACATAGGTACATATAACACATGGAATGGAAGAAATGTCCATGATTGAAATTATAAGCAGCATAAATATATCCGAGGTACGCAGAGAAAAGGTTAACTATACGTTATTTTTAAGAATAGCTCCTCAGCATATTGTAAGTGATGTCCGAAAGACACGTCGGAAGGGTTTCAGAAGATGTCCTCTATTACCATTCATTGTCTACATTTGTCTACAAGGGACCTAAGAGGCAATCCTTTTCACACAGAGGGTAGTGCGTGTATGGAATGAGCTGCCAGAGGAAGTGGTGGAGGCTGGTACAGTTACAACACTTACATAGTTTCTGGATGCGTACATGAGTAAGAAGAGCTTAGAGGGATATGGGCCAAATGCTGGAAAATGGAACTAAATTCATTTAGGATATTTGGTTGGCATGGATGAGTTGGACCGAAGAGTCCGTTTCCATGCTGTACACTCTATGACTCTATTTATATTTAAAACTGCCTGTCATCAACTACGAACCAGCAAACGCATTTAAACAACAATTTGCCAAACCTTTTCAATGTTTGAGGAAACTAAACATAACAAATCACAATACACTTAGGCCAAACGCCGATCCCATCTGCTTGTTGACAAGAAGGGTTGTCAAATATTCACATAAAGTTAGGGTATAACCTGGCATTGAGGCCAGGCTCTAACATAAGACCATTTTAAAAGCCAGGCTACATGACTTGTTGTTGTGGTGCCAATTCTCAAAACAAACAGATCAATTCGAATTTGGATCACTTGCTACATTTGCACAAGGCAGTGCAACAAGAGATGTATCCGAATATGTTAGTGGATGACGGCCTCGCTAACCTTACAACAGCATCGTCTTCATAAAGCTAGCTGTTAAGAGCTGGTAATTTCTCCTAGACAAGGATTTGAAGCTGTTGACCATATTCATAACATCCTTTGGATGCTATTGTTTAACCATCTGCCCTTCGGCATCACATCCACATCCAAGATCTTTCAATTAATGACGACCAACATAAATGCAGACATGGAATACATCAAATGCCACATGGTTAACGTTCTCATCTGTAGCTCCAGTGAAGCACAATATGATGACAGGGTGAGGAGAGTCTTGAATAAGCTACAAGATGCTGCCTTGACATTTAATGACAAGTACAAATTCTCAAATCTAATGATAACATTTTTTACGTCATGTTGTTCATGTAACTGAGATTATGGCAGACCTGGGAGATGACTGAAGCCATACCAACATTTCCAGCCCTGAGAAAAATGAAAAGCCAACTATTTATGGGAACAGTGAACCAGCCAACTATTTATGGGAACTTAACACAGTTCATCCAAGTTAATGGGGTTCTCAGGCAACTTTTGAGACAAGATTAGACATCATGTTGGGCTGGAAATCAATATCAATCAGCTGACTAGATCAAAAACATGCTCCTTTTGTCTGAAATCCGATTATGATCCTGACCTTCCAATCATGATAGCAGTGGAATCATGATCTGGCAGTCAACTTATATCAGATTCAATGTGATTGGATCGGAGGGCTACTGCATCACTTTCCCAATTCACAGACAGCATGAGAAAGAACCTCTTCCGCCATCGTATCTACCTATCTATGCCCCTCATAATTTTCAATTATGACCACAACCAGGAACCCCTCAGCCTTCACTACTCTAAAGAAAATAAAACCGCCCCAGTCTATCTAGTCACTGCTTATAGATTCGGTCATTCCTACCCAGGAAATATTCTGATGAATCTCTTCTGCACCCTCTTCAGTGCAATCACATCCTTCCTATAGCATAGTGAGCAGAACTGCACACAGTACATCAGTTGTTGCCTAGCCAGCATGTTATACAACTCCATAATAACCTCCCTGTCGTTGTATTTTATATCTTGAATAATAAAGGTAAATAGCCCATATGTCTTCTTAACCAATCTATCCACCTATCCTGTTGTCTTCAATAATCAATGACATGCATACCAAGAACTCCATGATCCTCAGAACCTCTCCAAATCCTGCTATTTATTGTTTAGTCCCTTGACATGTTGGTCTTCCCAAAATGTATCACCACACTCTCAACAGGATTGAATACCTTGATTGAATTCATCAAGGAGGAGACTAGCTGTGCAGATGGGATTGGTGTGTTTGATCCAAGGTAGCAAGAACTGCAGATGCTGGAGTCAGCGTCAATATGGTGTGGAGCTGGAGGCACACAGCAGGCCAGGCAGCAACAGAAGAGCAGAAAAGTCGACATTTCGGGTTTACACTCTTCATCAGGATCTGAAACGTTGACTTTCCTGCTCCTCTGTTACTTCCTCACCTGCTGTGTTCCTCCAACTCGACACTGTGTTGGTGCAGTTTATGTTGCCTACACAGATTTCAACAAAGCTTTTGACAAGTTCTCACATGTGTGACTGGTTAAAAAAATAAGAAATGAGAACAATTTGTCAGATTTGGTCCAAAAATGAGTTTAGTGGCAGGAGGAAGAGGATGCTGGTCGAAGATTGTTTTTGTGACTGCAAGCTTGTGTCCACTAGCATACTTCAGGGTTCAGTACTGGAGTCATGTCTGCAGTCACAAAAGCGCCTGTCTGTACTCCGCACTATTCAGTTCCCTACCACAATAGCTCTTCCTCTTTTTTCTCCAGCCCACTTATATATCTTGAGCTGTGGCTGCTCTCTGCAAAGGAACTGTCAATCCTACCTTTATCCAACACACTAAAAAAATTATTTTTGAGTGAGATGCTCTCTGTGGCTTTACAGTCTATCCCCCTGGCTCCCTGACTTATGGTCAGCCATTCCCTCTCTGACTTTGCCTCCTTAAGCTGCAAGATGTCCATGGCTAAAAACCCGTTAATCTCATAATTCGCAGTCACATGGACGACCTGCTGTGCCTCCAGCTGACCCTCAAGCTCTGTTGGCGCTCAAGTTGATCGAACTGGTGGTCCATAAGTGTAGTATAAAACTTCCCACATACTGCAAACCACATAACACATGGGACTGCCATATTTCATCTTACTCTGAACAAGAATTTAAGCCATGTAAAAAAAGAACAATAAAGTTTAAGTTTCTTGTACAATTAACTCTAAACGATAGATTAGTGCTTACTCCTGTGTGCTTGTATACCTTTACTCTCATAGATACTGAACACTTGAGTAAGAAAGAATTGTCATAGTGACATCACATCACGTGGAACCAGAACACAGGTCTGTATCAGAGACGCACACTTTTGCTATCTCTTGTCTGTTGTTATGTTTAATGAAGCCTATTAACGTTCACTCACCTAAGTGTTGACCTGATCTTACTACAAAGCACATACTACAAGACACAGACAGAACACATCATCGATCTAATAATGAGCATTGACCTCATTTCCCAAGTTGATTCCATAACCTCAAACTCTCTGCGTCAAGAATTTAATGCTATCCTTTAACATCTTGTATCTTGTCATGGCAATAGTCCCAATTTACTTATAGACATATTAATTTTTTATATAAGACAGGTTTTTTTTAAAACAACAATTTAGGAAAAGACATACGAGCTAAACATGACTCGGAATGTAAACTCTGAGAATGTAATTTAGTGAGTATCTGGAAAATTCCTGTGTGAATTACACTTAAGCGCAAGAGAGACCATGGAATATTTGAACCAGAAGGATGTCAAGGAACTTTAGACACAGACACTTCACAAGAATAGATACAATGCAAAAACTGAAATGTAATCTTCTGTGGTTGCAGAGATAATGGAAACCAATTACCACTTCCTCAAGCTTTTGTAACTAATAAACTCACTCGTTCTTTTAGCCTGACAAAGCCTTGTCAAATGGTTCTTTTTTTGAAACATTAACACATTGGAACCGAGAAAAGAATCCACAAGGTAAAAGTTATCCTTGTTGTGACCAATGAGGCAAAAGTGAGGGGTTGGGCAGGATGTTAAATAAAGAAAGGGAGCCAATTCTTCTCTTCATCTGGGAGTATAACAATTTTGGAGTGTCCTGTCTGGAACCATAAAAAATAATTGGTGATCCTTGTCCTGTAATAACTATCATCAGCAAAGAAATTCTGTAAATAAGATGAAGAGTGTTTAATAAGTTTTAACTACTATATTATGTATCAGTGCTTCACACACTTGCATCACCCTTTAAGAATAATATGTAAAGTCCTAGCTCAGCTATTCCCATGCAAAATAATCATATTCCCCTTTAGCTCAGGACACAAGAGTAGTAGACAATGAACCAAGAAGCAACTAAATAGAAACTCCTTCAAATTTCTTTCATGGTTCAATTTGTTTTCTTGTATCCTAACTGAGTGAAAGGAAAAACTTCACCTTAAACAGATTGAGATTTATTTGTTGTTGTTCCTAGATTAAGGGCAACATTGAGAAGGCTACATTTATTGTTCCACCCCAAATTTCCTGAGAGATTAGTGATGGATCTCCTGCTTACACTGCTACAGGCCTTATCATGATCTGTTCTTGACATTCCCATAGCACAAGAAAATCCTTTAGGAGGAGCTCGTTCACCAAATTCAGTGCTTCCATTCTGTTACAGAAATCAGGTTTCTGGGCCCCAACAATTCTCATCTCTGGGCTTGCAAGAACAAATCCCTATCCATTGTGCAGACAGACAAAAGGAAGTTGCTGCCAACCATGTCTTCGAATTTCCAGTCTGAGGGGGCTGCATGTAACCTTTAAGATCCATTTGCAAGTTGCAATGATGTATTTCAGTCTCAACCTTGCAGGAAGATTGCCGCCACTCCTGCAACAGATCAAAAAAGGATCAAAGAGACGATGGGTACCATAGTGCCAGTCAGTCAATGAGTTGGAGACGAGCCAGGACTTGAGGTTTTAATTTCATCATAACCAACAGCAAACAGAAACAAGCTATTCGAAAAGCAGGCGGCACAATTTGATAGCTCAAAAATAAGCATGAGTACAGTGATCTGGATTAATCCTCACCCATTTCTTCCAATAGGGAAAGGAAACAATGTTCTCACAGCCTACCAATTTAACTGATAGCAATGTGCAGCCCAGGGCTGAATGTGCTGTGAAATGGCTGCATGCCTCAGAAAAGGAGCTAAATTTGGGCAAAGCTAATACCATTAAAGCTAGCTTGCATCTCTTAAAGGGGAAGTGCATTCTGGCTGCTACAGCTACAGAGGTGGCTGGGAAGTGTTTCTAACCAATAGGAAAAGTGATTGTGACACTGTATGACAGACACAGAGCTTCAAGATTTCAGTGCAGCACAGGAGGCCTTAAAGAATGTGGTGGGCAGGGAGAAGAGAGATCCTATGCCCACTTAGGTCAGGAGCTCCCCCTTATACGTGTACGTTATATAGAAGGTTTTGACTCAGTCTGGCAGTTAGTCTACAGTGGGCCCACAAGTTGCACACACAGATAAATCAGTTGGTTTGCTGTAACATCCGATTCATAACTTGTAATGAGCGTTACTGTTTTAAATAAACTAAACCACAGAGTTAATCAATCCCTGATGAATGATTGATTAGTAGACCATTATCATTAACATGGCGATCCTCACAGAGGGAAAGATAGCCATCATTGTCAATGCAAGCATTGTATCTCTGTGGGTATGTATGTAGTACAGGAACAAATTCAACAAATTAATCTTATCAACTGCAATGTGCTTACAACTACATCACAAGCCTGGTGCAGTGCTCTATTTCTCACACCCCCTTCACTCATATCAAAACCTCTGCCTTAAGAATATCAGTTGGACACTACATTAGGACAGCTTTTAGAACCATAATGCCTAGCTATGCTAATGCACAGTTAGGCCAAAGTGCAATTATTAAAGAATGGTGTCAAAACACCACGAACATGTCTTTCTCGTCATGCCAAATACAGATTATTGTTGACTCTACTGCTATTTTATTCTGCAAAGGAAGGACATTTTTCAGATAAAGGTGAAACAAAGTGCATCAAATATACTTCCCTATTTGTGCATTGTGTTTGTAAGCATTTCTTCTCTGGTGCTTCTCCTTTGTGACAAGGTATGCTGTGCACTTTCCAACCCCAGCCTACTGTTCCCACAATTTAAAGAGTCTGTTTGATGACTGGCAACTGGGTCTCATTAGAAATTGCTCAAAACTCATTATAACTTCATGACAAAGGCACCGGAATCCAAAGAAGCGGTCTCTTTCTCTGAGAAGTTACTGCAACTGATTCTATTCTATCTGTTAAAATGGTGGCAAGAAAATGCAACCTTCTTCTCGATACTGCAGCCATTTGGCCAAGGGTTTGAAAGGGAAATATAGTGCAACCTTGCCTGAGAGTAGCTCCATCTGGACCATCATGGAAACATTTATGAGATCTTTAGGCATTAACTTGCATTGCAGTAGAAATGTGGGTCATAATGAGGGAGACATGACCTGTAGTATGTTGAAATCATACAGCGATACCTGCTGTGCTTTGTTAGGCTGGAATATCCTGTGCATATGTTCACCTGCACACCCGCTAATGTGGTCTATTGTGTCCGCTGTTCCCGATGTGGCCTCCTGTTCATCGGGGACACCAAGCAGAGGCTTGGACATTGCTTTGTAGAGCACCTATGCTCGGTTCACGGCAAACGACAACACCTCCCAGTCGCAAACCACTTTAACTCCCCCTCCCATTCCCTGGGCGACATGTCCATCCTGGGCCTCCTCCAGAGTCACAACAACGCCACCCGGAAACTGGAGGAGCAGCACCTTATATTCCGCTTTGGAACCCTACAACCAATGGTCTCAATGCGGACTTTACGAGCTTCAAAATCTTCCCACCCCAACCTCATTCCCAAGACCAGCCCCACTTCTCATCCCCGCCTCCTTGACCTGTCTGTCTTCTTTCCCATGTATCCACTTCTCCCACCTCACTGACCAATCCCTGCCCCCACTTCATACCTACACTCACCCACTAGCTTCATCCCCACCTCCTTGACCTGTCCGTCTTCTCTCCCATCTATCCACTTCTCCCACCTCACTGACCAACCCCCGCCCCCACTTCCTACCTACACTCACCTACTAGCTTCATCCCCACCTCCTTGACCTGTCTGTCTTCCCTCCCACCTACCCACCCCTCCCTCCTCACTGACAAACCCCCGTCCCAACTCCCTACCTACACTCACCTTTACTAGCTTCATCTCCACCTCCTTGACCTGTCTGTCTTTTCTCCACCTATCTGCTCCACTATCCACCTTTTATCACCGCCTCCCCCGAACTCTCTATTTATTTCAGAGACCCCTTCACCTACACCACTTCTGAAGGAGACCCAAAACATCAGCTTTCCTGCTCCTCTCATGCTGCCTGGCCCGCTGTGTTCATCCAGCTCCACACCTTGATTAGTTTAGGGACTGAATAAGTGTTCACATTGAGGAGCAGTGAAGCTTAATTTCCAATACATCCTTCTGCCAGAGTAGCACCATATTTGGAGGTGACTGTATTCAGCTCACAATCTTCCTCTTATTACACAATTCCATGAATGAAGAGTCTGAAGGCTTTGTGGCTAATGAAGAATGTAAACTTGATCTCCAAACAGCAGGTTTCTCCCATTATATTGCCACTATCTCTTGTTCCTTCCTACTCATGCTCAATCACTCACCTCTTTTTACAAAGTCTTTATCTGTTATGCAAATTATAATTACTTGAGGAGGAGACAAAACATCAGATGGAAGACCTTTACCATTGCTGGCACTCTCTACATGCTCTTTTACTAATGCTACAAACGTGTTTTCTTCAAACTGTGTGTCCTCTTCCTGTGCTGTTTTGTTTGCTTTAGTTATAAGTCATTTTGTCCTGCAAATACACAGTAAGTGTGAAGTATCCAGTCTATATTCCAGCTTATGTGAGAGTCCTGAGACATTTTTGGTAACCTTCAAATTGCCCAGTTTGAATGTTACAATGTAATAGTAATGATCAAAGCCAGCAATAAGCACACAGCTGTTGGTTTCCATCAGAAAATCCACCAGTAATGTCCTTTTGCAATTTCATAATTACACTCAATTTTGCTTCTGTCCAGAATTAAAATGGTTCTCCCAGGATACCAGGATACACGAAAACCAACTGGTAATAAAAAGACATGACCAATATTCACCTGTCTCGATACACAGAGACAATGAAGGCCATCAGTTCGACTGGGGCAAAGTGACTATACTGGGACAAGCAAGCAACAGGCATGAAAAGGAATTTCTGGAGGCGTGGTTCACAACACAGGACTCCAATAACAAACACAGAAATAGGCCCTGTATATTGACCACTGCTAAAAAACAGAACCGGAAGTGACAAGACCCACCACACCAGAGGATCATATAAATGTGGAACAGAGCAGAACACAAACGCTTTGATGAGTGGGTGCTCTGATGATGCTGCCTAGAATGGTAATGAAACATCTGCACACCATGGAACAACTGGCTCAGCGAGTAAACGAACAACCGCATTGTTCTTCCAGGTTTCATAAACATACCCAATTTTACAACCAATGCTCAGTGGTCATTGCATAGACCAAAGAAATCTGTTTTACATATAGCAGCTTAAATGGGCAGAATGCAAAGCTTGATTTCCCACTGACAAGCTTTTAAATTCTCAGACCCTTTCAGGAAGGTTAGCTTACAGGAATTATATTCACGGGCATGATCTTGTTGGCCAAGAACAGGAAACATGTGTTCCTAAACCCCAACTGTATATATAGGAGACATTTGGCTAGAAGGACAGCTTTTTTCCTTAAAATGCCAATTAATATAGACTTCTTCAGTTATGTTTTTCATAACAAGCCAGTTCTTTGCCAAATGCTTATCATGTTAGGGGTGAAACTTGTCCATATTGATCCACTCATGGGAATTCTTAGTGATACACAGTCTAAATTGAGGTTGTTAAATGTTTAAAAAATGTTAGGGCCAATCAGCCTTATAAAGTGAGGCAGCCAACTCGACTGGGGCAGATAAGCAGGACTGAACTTGAAAGGGAGCTCAACTCAAAAGGCCATATTTTGTGGCTGGGTCCTAGTCCTTTACAAGTTGTTGGTGAAATTATCAAATGTTTACATTCTCCTAGTTGTCACGAAAGATCAACAAGCTGCTGAATGTCATAGCCCCTGTGATGTCTTAAGTGTTGAACCCTGATGGATTTGTGAGAAGCAACGGTACAGTGGAGCCAGCAGTGCTACACTGGAAGTTGCAATGAAGTGACAGACACTGGTTGCACAAGGTATCTGATTGAGATGCCTGGCACCTAACCTCCCCTGACAGTCTCTGCAGTGGTAACCTGACAATGTTAACTCAACTCATCAGAACATGCCACATTGAGTAGAGAGGGACATACACTCTGGCGAGTATCACATCTTTCAGTCTCTTGCAGCTCTGGAGGCAGGTTCTCTTCAGCCGCACATAAGTGTTGGTCTCTGCAGACATCTCCATCCAGTTCAGGCTCCCTTCATCAGTAAGGATGGCCTCTTGTTACGACCTTTATCAAAAAGAACTTCACTTCTGTCCTGAATGGTCTTCAGAAGAACCTCTAGGGATGCATTGCCAAAGCATTATTCTTCATTTGGTTTCTGACATCTTGAGGGATAAGTAGGGGATGAGCGGCAGTTGAATGATGCTCCTGGATTGTAAAAAGTCAAATAGTCCTGATTGCCTTTTATAAAGGCACCCAGAATTGGCCTACCAGAAGGTCCTACAGGGGAGCAGAACTTCCTGCTCATGAAATTTGGCATGTTACTTATGCATGTATATACAATGAGCTGAGAAGAATGTAATTGCCTGAGAAAATCCACCTCACCTCAAGCTGAAATCCATCCCAAATTTATACAGGCCTCGACACTCATCTTTGTGATGTCACTGAATAATAATCCAGAAGCCCAGGCTGATGTCCTGTGGTCATGTGTTCAAATCAAAGTGTAGATTTTAAATCCCATTAATAAATCTCAATTATAAAGCTAATGTCAGTAATAGTGACAATGCCAACAAGTATCCCATCTCCCCTCTTCACTCATAGTTTATGACGAATGCCAGAAAAGCTTAAGTTTTGAAATCAGCCAAACAGAACGCAGAATTAGACATCTTGGAATAAGCAATTGTATCAGAGATAAAAGGTACTGCAGATGCTGGAGAATCCGAGATAACA